>JAZKJV010006856.1:0-600000 GCA_037367405.1 Ottelia alismoides | reverse complement strand
GATCTCGGGTCTCCCCTATACTTAGGCTGAGATTAGCACAAGTATAAAGATGGAATTTGATGTTGGGAGGGACCCAAGGTGTACGAAGAAGAAGGATGGATTTACAAGTGAGCGGTTGAATCTACGAAGATGGATGGAATGACTAAGGTTCTGGGGAGTGTAACAAAGCAAACATGGCTCAATCAAGCAGGCAACACCCTTTAATTTCACCAACTCACACAAGAAACCAACCGAGGTTGGTTTATTGTCTTGTCAGTTTTATTGGTGATAAAACATTAGATTTTACGCAGAGAGAAAATGTTAAGTGAAAATCAAGCGTAAACGAGGGTCTTGCTCTCCCAAAACCAAATTTTACTCCATTTTAGGATGACTTGCATTTAACAGTCCCAGTTATTATTTAAGTTGTCACTGAATTAAGGTTAGCACAAAATCAAGCAATCATCGTCTACCGTTCATTCCCATTTTCCATTAATCCTAGGTGATCAAGCTAGGAAAAAGAAACCGAGAAAATCCGCATATTCGATAAAAACGGTGATCTAGGCTAAGCGAGAAATCATGCAGTGACTTGGCGATAAATCCGTGAAAAACTTAGGCCGTTTTGAAAATAAAAAGTTAATATGTATGCAAGTCGATAAAAGTCGCACCTATTATGCTTCTATTAGCGAGGAGAAGATATCTTTTAAATTGGCTAAGTGAAGGGAAACTACGTGCGTCTTGAATTAAGGTGTGTCCTACCTACGAGCAAGCACATAAAAATGTGAATTTGAAACTAAGCTCAGAGAGCCGTGTGCCTGGTCCTAAGTCGACACTCAAGTGGGGACGATCCCCACACAACCACATTCGTTTGATTACACTCGTGAGCCTTCGATCGAAGACCGCTGTAAACGGCGAATTATTACAAGATAACATGACATGAAGAAATGGCATTTTTTTCCTCTTCTTGACGTGCTCCAAACGTGCTTCTGCGGATCCTCATAGCGGGTAGCTCCGGCTCCTCGCCTCCTTGAATCATCAAGGGCCCTGCCACAAAAACAATGGTTAGAGATCGATAGAGAAGAAAATTTTATAGTGCAATATAAATGAACAAGTTGACCTATATAAAAGATACACTTAATTAAATAAACAAAAAATAAAAAAAACAAGAAATGAGTCGTGTCCCCGGCAGTGGCGCCATTTGACGAACCGGAAAATCAGCCCTTTAATAGTGTTGTTTTAACACTTGAAAATGTCATCGCAATCGGGCCGAAATGGGCTCATCAACAGACCATCTCATTGATATTTCAATAAGAATAAGATGGTCGTATATTTTTTTTACTTGGCAAGAAACCAAGGTCGAACTCAGGGACACGAGCCTCTCTCGCATTATCCGGATTTTGGTCTATTTAACTAAGTGTTGAGTGAAGAAGCAATAGGTCAAAGTATGCATGAAGGACAAGACAAGACATTAAAGAAGTCAACATGCATTTTTTATATTTTTATTTTCAACATGCAAATGAATGCTATGAAAATGCAAAGCAAACAGGCCCTTGATTAAAAATCATGAGCGACTTAAACTATTAGTTAATTTCCAACTTAAATCAAGCACTAACTCATTTGACATTTACTGCAAGGTTTGTCAATAAGGCATAAAAGACGCTGGAGGTGTTTAAAGAAATGCATTGCGATCATAGTGTCAAAACAGGAGAACAAATATGCCATTAAAAAGTACGTCAAAACAAGCTTCAAAATGAAACTGAAATCAACTCAATCGGAGGTACGATGCTCAAAATATGCAATAAATAAGACAAGGGCATAAATGAAAGAAAACATGAAAAGATAACTACAAATAGGTCCCTAGGAGGGACTAAAATGTAAATAAGAAAAGTGCGAGTCCTTCCCTGTAAAATACCCACATGCATAGGGGCATTTTTGCAATTTTGGAAACCTTGCGAGGGTTCACTTGCAAAATTCCTAAGTGCACGTGGTCGGCACGTGATGTAAGGACCTGTCTGCAAATAGGAGAAGCTGGTTGTGCCTCGTTGCAAATTACCCAAGGTTGCACGTGCAAAACACGTGTTTCCCCAGGCTCGGTTTGAGCTGAGGTTCAGAGGCGGCTCAGACTGCTTTGGCTCTATCTTGGACGGCTCGAAGCTCCAGGAAGACTTGGCGTAGGGTCGGGAGCTCCGAGCCTATGGTTTGGCTGATGAGGCTCGATGCTACTCAGGAATCGCCACGTAGATCACTGTGCACCATCCAATCCTGATGATCGGATGGCTGCTGTACGCTTAGGCTATCGTGACATGGCTGCATGAAGGCCGTTGGATCGAGAGTATCCAACGGTTACTGGTGAAGGCACTCCTGGGCGACGTAGCTGCATCAGGGCCGTTGGATGGTCGCTGAGAGAGGACCATCCAACGGCAACTGCTTCGCCTCCCTCATCTGCGGCTGGTGGCAGGATCAGAGCTCCGGCGAAGGAGCTCCTCCTCCGCCTCTCGTTCGTGGTCGACTTGGACCTCCCCGGAGCTCCATAAACGTTCGTCGAGGTAGCTTGGAGCTCAGGAAGGTCCAGGAGCTTCTAGGGCTTTTCATCAGAGCTCTGGTAGCTGCTGCATGGTCTACGAAGTTGCCTCCGACGATGTTCCGGCCATTGCGAGCTTAGGGATCCTGCATCGTTAGGAATATAGCCAAAGCCAAGAGAGACGTGTGCATGAATGAAATGGGAGATCTTGCGGGCGAGGGAGATGAGAGCTCGGAGCTCCTCCGCCGTGGGAGGCAGAGGAGATAGGTCGACAGTGGCTGAGATGTGGAGATAGGGAAGAGGTGATCGGAGAGCGTCGCGATAATGGGGGAAGCATGGTGGAGCTCGTAGGGGATCCATGAGGGTCGAGAAGATGGAGAAAGACCTAATTAATTAAGGGAAATCAAGAAAAAATCCCAAGGAAGAAGAAGGGACTTACTGGAGGTTTGGGCGGAGCGAGAGCCTGGGCCGGGCATCGGGGAGGATGTCCGGGTCTTCGCACGTGCTGGACGGCTACCCCAGCGAGCTCGGCGGGGCTTGAGCCACCGCAACGACGCTGATGACGGCGGCGGGTCTCACCGGAAGGGACAGGTCATCGTCGCTCGATCTGCCATCTCCCCCTATCACAGGGAGGTGGGGGAGGGCTGGGCCTCCCTCCGCGTAAAGGTGGACAAGGGCGATCAGAGGGGGAGGTGGCGTTTTTTAAAGGAGGTGATGGCGGAACTGGTGATGTGAGGTCGTGGGTTTCGAGGGAAGTGTGGAGCGACTGGAGGGGAGACAAGGGTAGTAGATATACCGACGAAGACGAGGGATGTCAGATGATGGTAGTGGGGTGGTTGGCGAGGAGAAAGGTGGTTAGAGGAGGTGGAGATAATGGGAAGGGCGAGGGTGGTGCGCGAGGTGGAGATCGTGGGGAGAGAGGGGTGACTGAGGTAGACGATGAGCTAATGGCCGTTGGATCTGGAGATCCAACGGCGGCGAGTGAGGCGCGAAGGGACGGTGTAGATTTAATCCGAGGCGAAGTGATCAAAGGCCGATGAATGCGCCACGTGTCATAATGAGATGAAGGTGCGGGTGAACGGTCGTGATGAGAAGGAGGCTCTGATCGAAAGGTCGAGGACGCAACGGGAATGTGAGGTGGAGATTGCAACTCCAAACGCCGATCTAATGGTAGAGACCCTGAAACGTGGCGCATAGAGGAAAGGGCGGCGACGGGCGGCTGTGATGCAAGGCGCGGAAGATCAGACAGTTGAGAAAAAGAGCGGGCGTGGAGATGTTCTGGCTGTTGGATTCAAGAAGGAATCCAACGGCTGGAGATGGGGGCGGATAAGACAAAGGAGAGCGGGCC
The DNA here is from genome assembly GCA_037367405.1 of Ottelia alismoides. Taxonomy (NCBI): domain Eukaryota; kingdom Viridiplantae; phylum Streptophyta; class Magnoliopsida; order Alismatales; family Hydrocharitaceae; genus Ottelia; species Ottelia alismoides. Next base: position 596,155 of record JAZKJV010006856.1, on the reverse strand, counting down.
ACGTGGCTCACCCAGGATGGGCCACGTGGCCCAATCAGATTATTCTGAAACAAAAAATGATTTTTGAGGGTGATAATGGCCGAATTTCAGAAAACTCAAAACATGAGGTTGTAGATCTTGATGAGATCTACAAGTTTTATGTTGACCAAAACTGGAGAAGAGATCATCTGAATACACCAAATAATTTTAAGGATATTTTTAAGGCTAAAAATACCACGGATTTTAGTTTTGTGACTTTTTGTATTTTTTTTAATTTATCAGGGACTCTGATAATTACAAGAAACTATCTAGGTTTTATTGACACAAAACTAAGCAAGGGGGTTAATAATGGACAATTTAGATGATGAAATTGGGTTTCATCACACCCCCATAGGTAGAGGTCTCCATGGGTAATACGACAAAATAAACAGTTAAGCTTGCACATAATTCGAATGACGACGTTCTCTAGAGTACCCCTCAGCCTCTTAATTGATCCATCAACAAATTGACAAATCATTCTGGTTTACTTGAGAGGCCCTAAGTGAAGAGACTGTACCAGTGAGAAGGGTACTATAATGATCGAAGCACCACCATGAAGGAGATTGTGATCACAAGAATGGTCAGAAATGTTACATCTAACAAGAAGTGTGATAGTGTCCCCTTTATTAGTGGGCAAATAGTGAGTTATGGTGTGGGCAATGGCCATGGTCAAAATGTGTTGCTCAATTCTGCATCGTTGCTTTCTCTTTTTGGGTGTGGGTGCAGATAATTGGTTCATGACATGATGAAGTGAGGCCTCAATAATATCATGAATAGCTACCACCACTTATAGTTCACTCAATATTTTATAAGATTTTGGTACATGGGAGGAGATCAGAATCATCTTCTATACAAGGATGACTAAGAGTTGTTTGTACAGTGTCATCCTTGGGGTCAAAGGTGAGAATTGTGGTGAGTGTGTTTGCGGTCAATGGATCTAGCAGGTGTGCCTTCTCCTCACAAGTTGACTTGACTGTGTGTTTCCCAGAATCCTTTTGTGTTTTTAGGGTTTTCTCATTTTTTTGTATTTTGGGCGATTGCAAGCTCTCATGGGTGTCCTCAAATGAATTCATCAAATCAGACGGTGAAGCGACATTGTATCTCTTATTTAGGATAGTGAGGCCATCTATCCTTGAATTCATGTGTTCCACTAACCTAGTCATGTACTCATGAGTGGTCTGCATGAGAGGTGACTCCAAAATCTCAGTATCAGGTAAGTGAGATGGTGGGAAATATGATAATGGTAATGGTAGGTAAAAATCAAAATCTGATGCCTAAAATAATGGATTACGTAAATATGTACAAAAAGAAGAATTAGGAGCAAAATCCTCTTGGAAAAATGGAGGTGGACTGGCTGGAGAGTACGCGGGATCTGCAGAGTCCAGATAAAAATAATTCTAGTTGACCATATCCGAAACAAGAGAAAGGGATCGAGAGATCATGATAGTTAAATTAAGATATGCAAGAAAAGGTGTAAATGCAAAGAGAGGATCAAATATACATACAAATAATCACAAATATACACAAAACAATCCCCTCAATTCACCTACTCAACACAATGAGAATCATGAAACTTCAGTCTTTTTATCTTTTCAATTTTAGGTGAATTTCACAAAGTTGTACAAGCATGCAGGTAGGCCCAGGATTGGGCACTAATCCTTAGTTTGTATGTAAATAAAATGCAAGATACAATGAGGGGGTTACTCTCCCCAAGACAAAGATTTTTGTTTTTGGTTTTAGGGTCGAGTAATGTTAATAATCCCATTTTATTATTTTTCACTTTTTTTGAATTTGTAATAGAAATGCATGAACCTAACAAGGGATCAATTCCTTTAGTATCCTAAGTGAAAAATCAGAGGGAGAGAGTCGGAAAAGCAATGCGAGGTGAATACAATGATGGATGCTAAGTAGAAATACTCACCTTGCATCTAGCTCTCTTTATGCAAAGACGCTAAGTAGAATTGAAACCTATCTATATGAAATGGAAAGCCAATGAAATCATCCTAGAATAGTAATTTCTATTGTTAGTAATTGTGAGACGTTTCTTACTGTAACCCCAATAAGGGGCAGTTCTGTATTTTCCCTTCCATGTACTCTCTAGGGTTTCTAGGGTTTTCCTATATAAGGACCCCTAAAACCATTGGAATAAACATAACAAAGCATTCCTTTCGACATGGTATCAGAGCAACGGTCCTAGACTGGGGCTCTGACCTAATCTCTCCTCTCCCCTCTCCCCACCCGCCGCCCCTCCACCCCCCCCCCCTCATCATGCGCGAACCCCAGACTTAGGGGAACCCCGCCCGTCCCTCCCTCCCACGACCCCACCCCGCGCCTCCAAGCCATCCACCCCGCGCACCCCGCGAGAACCCCGTGTACCCCACGAGCACCGCGCGCACCCCGCACATCTTGCACGCCACCACCATGCTCTGTCTCCACGCATAGGCACTGCGCTGCCATCTGCGCCTCCCTCCTTCTGCTCACGCGACAAACACCCTCGCGTCCAGGCCGCCCTCGCCTCTAGACCGCCCTCGCCTCCAGGCGCGCAGTCGCTCCTCGCCTCTAGGCCGCCCAACTGGGCTTTCCACACTGGCCCTCCCACCCTCCGGCCACCAGACCTCTGCTGCCGCCCCTCCAGGCGTCGGACCCCATTGCCAGGTAGTCCACGGTGTCCAGACTACCTCTTCGCCGCCGTCAGGACATTCCCTCCGACCGCCCAGGTCACCTACAGGCTGCCTCCACGCCATTTTTCTTTGCGGTGCTTTTCACAAGGTCACCTCCTCGTACGGTACTCCTTGCATGACAGTATGTTTATTTACCACCTGGTGATGTTCTCATAGGTTCTCATGATCATTGAGATTAGACTAGACTATATAGTCTTTTCTTTTTCTCTACTACTCATTCTACTCGACGACCATGACATCTACTTCCAATTCTGTCGACTCCAAGCCTTTGTATCTGACTCCTTCAATGATGGATCAGGCATGATTTCAGATTTTGTGAAATTTCGGTGAAATTTCGACAAAATTTCGACAAGGCACCGAAATTTCGAGCGAAATGGCGATACAAGGGCGGTTTCGTGTCATTTCTTCACAAATGGTGGTTGATATGGGCAAAATGTCGTCGACATTTCGACGAAATTTCGTATCGACAGTGTATCGATACGATATCCAAAATCGATATTTAAAACCTTGGGCTCAGGGCACTAGGGATCCGAGAACTATGTTCTGTGGTCTTGGTCCTTAAAGGTTTTAATTGGTGGCCAGCGTAAGAATTATGTTCTTACCACTGTCCCGCTTGCTGTGACAGACAAGGACCATGATGCTTGGTATGCTGATAACTGTCAGGTTATTACGTGGTTGACGAATAGTATTGATCTTTCCATTGCATCCAATCTCCTTTACAAGGAGACTGCCAAGGCAATGTGGGAGTGTCTTGAAAATACATATTCCCAACAAACAACCAAATCTAGGCTTTCTGATATATACACTGAGATTTGGTCTACAAACCAAGGTGACACATCATTAATCGAATATTACAGGCTACTGACAGGCCTATTTGAAGAGCTTCTTATCTTTCAACCTTCCTGTTGTGATAAGCAGGTAGGAGAACGGGCAGAATGGCATGTTTACATGTTCTTATCAGGATTATATACTCGATATAAACCTGTAAAAGATCAATTTCTAACAGCTGCAGCGTTGCCTACTCTTGAGACCATTTTTGGTCGTCTACAAGAACTTGAGTCTCCACCTCCTCCTCTGTCTGCTGAGACATCAACACATTTTGCAAGGGGAAGATCTTTTCACTCTAGAGGACGTGAACGCGATTCTGGCCAGGGACGTGGCCGATCTTTGGTCCGTGGACGAGACTCATCACGTGGCCAAGGACGTGATCGTTTTCCCCCTTGTACTCATTGTGGTCGCATGAATCACTTGTCAGACCGGTGTTGGGCCAAATTTGGCATGCCCCCTAATGCCAACAATGCATATGAATCTTCTCTCTCTGATACTTACTATGATGCATCTGAACAACCAACTAGTGATAGTCAGCCCTCTTTTACTACCTCATAATATGCCCGACTACGACAACTGCTGCAGAATACTCCCACTGATACTACTGCTCCTACATCTACTGCCAGTCTTGCAACAATCTCGAGTACTACTGCCAGAACTGCTTTGACATCTGCACCTGCCTGGATCATTGATTCAGGAGCCTCAACTCGTCTCACAGGAGAAGATAGTCTTCTGTCCTCTTCCTGATCTTCTTCGGTCATGAAATCTGTTCAGGTTGCCAATGGAGATTATTCGCCAATCACTAGTATGGGCACTATGGAGTTCTTATCCACACTTCGACAAACAAGGGTTCACTGTGCTCCTGCCTTCCCTCTAAGCTTATTATCTGTTCATAAGTTATGCATTGAACTTGACTGTAAAGTGATATTTGATAAATCTTGCTGTTATTTTCAGGACATCCGGACGAGGAAGATTTTTGGTGGGGGCATGAGAAGAATGGACTATATTATCTTGACATTCCTACAGATTCTGGTTTCTCGGGTGCGGCTTCTATCTCCACCGATCATCTACTATGGCATCTTCGTCTTGGTCATCCATCCGCTAAAGCACTCTCTATGATGTTCCCTGAACTTTCATCGCTCAAGCCTTTTGAGTGCTAGGCATGTCAGTTTGGGAAGCATCATCGAGCATCTTTTCCTGCTCGTACTGAGCCGCGTCATTCTGTTCCTTTTTCATTGCTTCATTGTGATATTTGGGGACCTTGTCCGGTCCGAACACTAAGTGGTCATAAGTATTTTGTTGTCTTTATAGATGATTTCAGCATGTTATCTTTGGTTTTTCTGCTCAAAGAACGTTCAGAGATTAATCTTATCATAAAGAACTTCTTTCATTATGTTAAAAATGTTTTCTCCTCTAACATGCAAATTTTTTGTTATGACAATGCATTAGAATTTACCCAACATGACCTTGCCTCCTTTTTTGCCTCTGAGGGAATCATCCACCAAACTTCTTGTCCCTACACGTCCCAACAAAACGGGATAGCAGAAAGGAAACCGAGGCATCTTCAAAATGTTGCTCGGTCTCTTCTATCTCAGATGAAGGTCCCCAAAACCTACTGGGGTGATGTTATTCTCACAGCCGTCTATCTAATAAATAGAGTACCCTCGCCTACTATTCATGGGTCCACTCCATTCTCCCTTCTTTATCCCAATGAGTCTCCATTTCCTCTCCCTCTACGGATTTTGGATGTGTGTCCTCTATCCATAAATTTTAGAATATCGACAAACTCTCACCACATGCTATCAAATGCATCTTTCTAGGTTACTCATGAACTCAAAAAGGGTACAGATGCTATGATCCTGCTGGACATCGGTATTACATCTCTGCTGACGTAACATTCTTTGAGCAAACTATCTTCTTCTCAGATTCTGTCACTGATATTCCACTCGATCTTCCTCCGCCACCCATCGTCTATAAACAACGTCACGTTCCTACACTACTAGCAATACCTTTACCAGTCTCTTTGCTGCAGGATAATATGCCTTCTCCAACTGTCCCCTCCAAGAATGTCCCGGATGATCCTCTAGAGCTTCCCATTGCTCTACGGAAGAGTAGAAGACACTGTGCTACTTACACCATATCCAACTACACATCCACAACTGGCTTATCTTCCGACGACCGACGGTACGCTGATGCTCTTATGACTGTCTCCATTCCACGAGATCACAATAGTGCTCTACAGGACCCTGGTTGGAAACATGCAATGGATGAAGAAATGAATGCACTTACTTCCCGAGGGACATGGGATCTTGTTCAATGTCCGAAAGGTGTTCGACCTGTAGCATGCAAATGGGTCTTTACGACCAAACATTCCCCGGATGGCACACTTGATAGATTAAAAGCTCGCCTTGTGGCTAAAGGTTTTACACAAACCTATGACGTCGATTATTTTGAGACATTTTCTCCTGTTGCACACATGGGGTCTATCCGAACAATTCTCCCTGTTGCTGCAAACAAATCTTGTCCACTCTTTCATCTTGATGTGAAAAATGCATTTCTTTATGGCGATCTTGATGAGGAGGTATATATGAAACAACCTCCGGGCTATGAAGTCGAGGGGGAGTATGTATGTCGAATTCGCAAGGCCATATACGGTCTCAAGCAAAGTCCAAGAGCATGGTTTGACAGGCTTACTACAGAAATAACCACTCTTGGTTTCCAGAGGACGACATCTGATTATTCTGTATTTGTCAGGAAAAGAGCAACTGGAACCGTTATACTTGCCATCTACGTTGATGATATGGTTGTCACAGGTGACGACTACAATGGGATATCAGAAACCAAGGCCTTCCTTCAAAAGGTATTTGTTACCAAGGATCTTGGATCTCTACGCTACTTCTTAGGCATAGATGTACTTCGCACTACCGAAGGACTTCACCTCTCACAAAGAAAGTACTGCATGGACATACTTACTGAAGCAGGATTTCTTGGATGCAAGCCCTCTGGTATTCCTGCTGATCCAAAGAAGCATGCCACCTCATCTGATTCAACCTTTGAGGATGTCTCCCGATATAGAAGCCTTGTTGGTAAACTTCTCTACCTTACTGTAACCAGACCAGATATCTCCTACGCAGTAAGCAGAGCAAGCCAACATATGGAACGATCATGTTACAACCACTGGCAGGATGTTCTCCAAATTCTTCGATACTTAAAGGAATCTCCAGGATGTGGACTCTTCTATAAAGCAAATGGACACACGGACATGGTTGCCTATGCAGATGCTGATTATGCAAGCTCTCCGGAAGATCGATGCTCGACTACAGGCTATGCTATGATGGTTGGAGGAAACAATGTTACCTGAAGAAGCAAGAAGCAAACAGTCGTATCCAGGTCAAGTGCAAAAGCAGAGTATAGGGCAATGGCACAAGCCACCTGTGAGATCACGTGGTTATTGGCCTTTCTTCAAGAGCTTCGTATTAATGTGACTACGCCTATTCCCCTGTATTGTGACAACAAATCTGCAACCTACATTGCCACAAATCATGTATTTCATGAACGGACCAAACACATAGAAATTGATTGCCACTTCGTATGGGATGCAGTCAAGATTGGAAGAATCACCACTCCACACATCAGTACTGATCTACAGCTTGCAGATGCCTTTACAAAGACATTACCAAAGAAACGCCTATCATGGATTGTATCCAAGTTGGGCATGACTGATAAATACGCTCCAACTTGAGGGGGAGTGTTAGTAATTGTGAGACGTTTCTTAGTGTAACCCTAGTAAGGGGCAGTTCTGTATTTTTCCCTTCCATGTACTCTCTAGGGTTTCTAGGGTTTTCCTATATAAGGATCCCTAAACCCATTGGAATAAACATAACAAAGTATTCCTTTCGACAACTATTATCACGAAGAACAAGAGTTGAATATCTTGAAAAGAAACCAAAGGTTCCGTCTTGAAAACCTCTCGATGCCCACCATAATGGGTCTTGCAAGCATTGTATGAGGTTTCCTTCGGTGCACGGTCTCAAGTCCAAATAAGCAACTATTAGATTTGACTAGACCCAAGTGCGAACTATAGGTACATGCAATTTTAATTAGGGATTTGACCTTAATCCATCGACAAGCAATCCTGGAAAAAGGTCTCAATCACACAAAATAAATGAAAAGAAAATCATGAAACAAAGAGAAATAAAAGCAAGAAAACACGATGAAAATTGACGAGGCCCTCAAGTGAACAATCACTCGGGCAATAGACCTCGTGAAGTGGCAGTATCATGGAGAGTCCAAATTATTACAGAAAAAGTATCCCTCTTGATCACTTATATAAATAAAATAAAATATAATATAAAAAATGCATTGTCTTAAAAAATCCTCCAAGTCTTCCTTTGTTGCCCTCTCCTGTCATCTAGGTAAGAAAAGCTGACTCCGCTTCATGTGGTTGTGTATGCGCTCCTAAGATGGCATCCCTCGATCCACGATCCGTCGCAACAAAGTTAAACAAGGAAGAGGGTATATAGTTTACAAATAACATCAAATAAAAGTGGCAAAAAATAAAGAGCTAAATAAACAAAAGAGATAAGGAGGAACATGTTAGCCATGTGAGCCCAGGGCGAACCATTCTTACAGTAAATGTTATATAATATATGATTTATCAATAAAAGTTATTGATTGTTTCACTCCCTTTCTGAGATTAATTGAATGAATGCACTATAAGGTCCCTATGTACAATTAGGGTTATGTACCATGGCCGTCTTGATAATCATACAGCTATTGATTCATTAATTGAATCATAGAGGTTGGTGCTTGAATGAATATCTAAGGAGTTAGATTGAGGACTCATCAAGCACTGTCAAATGATTATTAAGAGATATCTCCAGCCTAAATAGGATATGGCAATCCTTTTCTCATTAAGGCTGATATCTGACTGACCTCATGATGCAGGTCCTCTGCATGGGAATTGTGATTCGGAGGAGTCATATTAGTTAGGTCAAAGAGTTGACTTAACGAGATTGAGATAACCTAAGTCCTATGTTGAGTACTGTAACAATATATGCACACATCCTCAAACCAAAGACAGATGTGTTACCATATGTCTGAGTGTATACATAGACCAATAGGTTGATGACCTAACCAAGGTCTATACACCGGCTAGCTGATGTGCATGTAAGGGCATATGAGTAATATGATCTCTCAAAGGGATCATACATGTTCACTTGTGAATCGGAAGCGATGAGCTCATTCATGAGGTATTGGGACCGATCAAAATCCATGCATGGTCGTCGTGCTTTGGAAGCATGATAAGAATTCGAAGGCATGATATATGCTTTGGGAATGCATATGATAGATATCGATTCCCAATGACCAAGATTGAGAAACATGGTGACTAAACCCTAAAGATGACAGTGTAAAATTGATCTATATCTTTGGATTTATCATAGGTCTTCCAGTATGCAGGATGCGCATATGTTAGGAATACATAAGGGTGATATGATCATAAACGATTGTATAACCATGACACTTCCATTCCGAGGGAGTGATGAAACATGTTTGGATTTTAGTGGCTCCTCTCAGTAGAGAAGTAATCTGATCTTGGTCCAGATGTTGGACATTAATCTGAATGAGATTCAGATGCAATGAGAAGATTAGATTTGCAGTCTTGATTCAATCAAGCATCAATGAGAGGTCCGTGAGATCTGGATTTGAGATGTGATCTCAACATCCGAGTCACTATACGTGGAACAATACAATCATCCTATCCTTATCTTCAAGTATCTGCAGAGAAAGCGCATTATTCTTGTAAGGGTTCAAGAATAATTCCATAGGTGAAATATATTTAAGCACTGAGAAATGGATAATTAAATATGATTTAATTATCTTGAATGATATGAATTTGATCCAAATTATTGGGATGCATATGAATGATTATCTAATAAAATTAAATGTGATTTAATTATTATGGATAAGAATAATATGGGTAGTAATATCTAATTATTCATAATATATTATAAATGTGATTTATAATATATTAGAGAGATCTTATTATGATTTATATTTGTTGATTAATTATTGATGTGAATTGGATTCGCATTGGATAATTAATTGAAAATATAAATCACACTTTATTTAGGGTTGTGAATGTGATTCACAAATTTTCAATGGAAAGATTGAAATATTCTCAAGATAATTATGAATTATTTTTGTAGACTTATTTACAACAAGTGTTGTTGTAAAATCATTGAGATTTCCAATCAATAATGTAATCTCACAAGATTGCATGAGACTGCTTGGAAATCCACCCTTTCATATTGGAAGGATGGGCGACCACACAAAATTCCAATATGGAAATTGGCGACCGTCCACTCCAATATGTAGAGTGAGATTTCCATCTAAAATCTCCATGAAATCTTGATTTAATTTAGTATTAAGTTATTTTTGAATATATTTAATATAAATTGAATTAATTGTTATTGTGTTTTTACCAACAACATCTTGACCATTGAAACAAGCACAAATCAATCTCATCCATTGATTTTGTGTAGTCCATGGATTGTGATCCATGGACTCCCAAAACCCTATATAAGGAGAGTCACCCTTGCCCTTCCAAGAGGTTAAGAAATTAACAATAAGCTCTCTCCTCTCTCTCTCTCTCTCCATTCATTCCCTCTCTTCCTCTGTCTCCATTGGTGGCCATCCACCTCACCTTAGAGAGAAGAAGAATTCGTCATCGCTTCACCATTGTGACATCGCTTTAACGACTCTTGGTTCTCCATCTTCTTTTGTGTGCCTCTCTCACAAAGAGGACGTTTGATCTCTTGCGATGAGATCAGGAGGTCACATGCTTGAATCAATATCTTGGATTGCGAGGATGACACAACTTTTCCCCACGCTCGCAAGCGTCTTCTCTGAAGATCAGACTTGAGATAGGACGTCTCTTTTCGTAGAGACTTGATCGCAACCATGCTACAAGAGGTATTCCTTTATCCTTGATTTGGTTTAGATGAAACGATTCGAGAATTGTTCTTGAATCATGTGGTTTCATTGCATGAAAAATTTTAAATTCCGCTGTATAGAACAACTAGTGTGACTTCTCGTTCCCGATCGTATAAGATACGATCCTCACGCTTCCATGTTGCGCTTAAGGATTATTCCATATCCTTCAGAACAAACAAATATACACGATCTATACAACATTGCTCCCTAGCAATGTCGCCATTTGTTGAACATGGATCTACGAGGGTCTAAAATATCCTCACTAAAAAGTGAAGATAGAGTGTTGCTGAGGCAACCGCTCACGAATCCGAGATTCAAACAATAATTAACCCACAAATAAAATATTGAAATGCAAATAAAAATTATGGAGTTAAAATTTGTTATAACTCTATAATTTTGTATAGGTGTAAGTATGTGTAGAGTGTCGAACATAGGGAGAAAACATTATAGATTGAGATGTGAAATCTAAAATTTGTTCCTCTCTCTTGTCTTTTTATTTTATTTTTGTGTGGATTTTTAATTTTATTTTTATGGATTTTATTTTTTATATTTTTAAACTATTTATAATTTTATACTTTTTATTTTCCATTCATATTTTCTGAATTTTAATTTATTTTCTTTTGAATATATAATATAAGAATATATATATATATATCTATATATACAGTACAAGGTAATATAATTATAAATCTAATTAAAAATAAACAAAAACTTCATAATTAAAATTTGGGTTTTATATTTTTTTCTACAGTTTTTGTGTTTTTTGGGAAATTTTCACTAATTTTTAGGTATTTCTAAAGAAAAAAATATCCCAAAACAAGAATTAAATAAATATGCTAAATTGATTTGAAGGTTAAAAATAACAAAAAGTATCAAAAATTCTTCAAATCAATTTTAATATGTAATAAATAACGTAAAGAAAACTTAGAGATAGAAATAAATATTTTTGGGATTTTTAAGATTTTTGTATTTTTATAACAGGTTAGAGCTTTTTAATTTTAAGCAATTTCCTTTTTTAGTGAGTTTTGGTCTGTAGTTATAAAATACTAAAATACATATTTTTTTTTGGAATTTTTCATATTTTTTATATTTTTTGATATTTTTAAGTGAAAATAGGGACAAAATGTGCTCTTTTTTATTTTCAATTAATAAAGAAAACACCTAAAACGCAAATCCAAAAACATAACATGAAAGAGGATGCTAGCAAGCACTTAACTATAATTTTTCCATAATGTTTGGAGCACAATTGATATTTTTAATAAATAGAAAGCAAGCACACAAATAAATGAATTAATAAAGTATTTTCAATTAAAACTAAAGTCAGGGGTTACAATGAAAATTTCCTAAAAAGTTACAAACTAATATTAGAAATACTAAAAAGTGTAAGGGTCTCTATGCAAAATTTCCACCTCACATGGGACCACACATGAGGTGACACGGTATGTACCCAAGTGTAATTACGCTAAAGCTTAGGGGTCCACATGCAATTTTATACAAAGTTTTAAATTAATTAAATATTTTGTAGGAATAAAATGAAATAACAAAAAATTAAGGATAGATATGCAATTTACCCCCACTGAGGGTGCGATCGGACAACAAAGGATGGTTCAGTTGGATACGTGGTCGACTTAGATCGCTCGATACCCCTTCGTTGCGAATGTTGGAGATTAGATCCCCAGATGGGATCGGACGATGTGGCATTGCCGATCCAAAGGCTCCTACACGTTCTGACGGCTGCTATTGATCCAAGGTGCTCGAGGTAGGTGGAAGAACCAAAAATGAACTTGCGGTGGGCGAGTTTGGATCTGGTGCAGCGGGCTCCTCCAATCTCCAGGTGCATCTCCAGCTTACTCTACATGCTCCTGCAGGTCCAGCGAATCTCCCAAGTGCATCAAAAGGTCTGGGGGCCACTAATAGGCCCTTGGAGGTTAATGGCTTGCTCGCGAACTTAGGGCTTGTTCTTGGCTTTAGATGGGGCTCAGATTCCCCTTCCAGATAGTGTACCTGCATGATGACAAAGGTGAGCACATGAGGAACGTCTGGGCATTTATTGGCGAAGGTCGGAGGTGATATGGAGGTAGATTCCTCGATTCAGGGCTAATCGAGGTTGGCGAGGTGATCTCGAAGGTGGAGAAACACTGGAGGAAAGAAACGATGGCGATTTGCGGGTCAGAACAGGGTTGATGCACGATGAAGCGGTTCGCCCGAGAGGAGCTCTGGCGAACTACGAAGGATCAAATCATACGCTAAAGTAGGTAATTAAAAGGCAAAATAAATACAGAATAAAAAACTAACATCTAAATCTACCTAGAAAGAAAGAGAAATAACCTATAGTTAGCTGGAGCCAACGAGATGGGTACCTCACGGTAGTGGATTGCCGGAGATGTGGAACCAACCCCTACACCGCCTCCTCGATCCACCTAAATGTTGGGCGAACGATCTGTCACCTTGCTCAATCCTTTGAGTGCAAAAGGAGGATAAGAAATGGAGAAGAGGGGATTCAAATTTCAAAATGGAGGAGGGGCTCGACTAAATATAGGGTTGACAAGATCGAAGTGAAGAGCTCAAGGCAGTTATGCATTCCTTGAGGAAAAGATCTGGCGTGATAGAGCTTGGATCGAAGAATAAAAGTGGAGAAGGAATCTCCCGAAAAATGCAAGTCTCAAGCTACAAAAATCGAAGAAGAAGAAGAGGTCATCGACTGGTCTAACTGGACTACGACCTGGGTCAGAGAGTTAACCTAGGTCAACGGGGGGCATGACCTGATTGGGCCATGTCACCCACAAAAAGTCAAAATAGGAATTAAATTCAAAGATAAATCAAAATAAATTTGATAATGATTTCATTAAATTTTTATTTAAAATATGGAAAATATTTATTATTTTATATAGTATTTTAATCTAATTTCGGTTTATTTTTATGACTTAATTTAGGACACGTTATTTTTTACGAGTATAATCATAGGGTATTAGGTATTTTTATTTTTATTTTGTATTTCATTATTTTATTTTCGTAATTTATATTTATAGCATATATATATATATGTGTGTTATTGTATTTTCGGATGTATTTTGTACACTTAAATAAATAGGGGTATTTATTATATAGGTATAAGTATAATATATTCATCTACGTATTTTTATAAACTATTTATTTTAGTATTTTCTTATTGTTTTGTTCTATTCTAAATATGTACATATATTATAAATAATATTTATAAAATTATAAAAATATAAAATAATAAAAGTTAAAAAGAATAAATAAAATGAATATTTATTCAGGTAAACTATACAATAGGAGTCCAACATCTAGCTTTTGCCTCAAAACTCTAAATTAAATGTAACCGTCTTCATTCAATAGCTAACAAAAAGTTATATAAAATTAAAGGGGATTTTGCTGCATTTTGAGTTCATATGGAGAAGATATGTGTTTGGGAAATTTGTATACTAGCGTTTTATTCTGCATATAAAAAGTACATCGTGTATTATTTTTGTGTAAAGTAAATTTTGTATTTTTCTATATATTTTATCTACAACTTTCATGTATAAAGTTTCTTTATTTGAGGTATAAATAATAGAAAATAAAATAGGTATAAAAATGCAATATTGAAGGCTAAAACATTAGTTTTTTATTGATGTTTTTGGCCCTTATCTTCCCCTACTTTATTCCTTATCAACCCAGTCATCAAGATGCCTAGGTCTCAGGATTTAGGGTCATAAAATACCTTGGTATTTTATATATTTTTCTTTTCTTTTAGTTATTCTTTTATTTTGACTTTAAATAATGTGTTTTATACAATATATATAATAAATAATGAATGCTAATTTATGAAAAATAGTGATATTTACGTGCATTTAGGTAGGGTTTAAAGATCAAATGAAAGAATAAAGGTGATCAAACGGAGGCTCGTCATCTGGTAAGATGATGCATGCCTATATCGTGACAATATACGACATAGGTTTTGGTTATCTCGATCTCAATAAGTCAACTCTTTGACGTAATTTATCCGACACATATGAATCTCTATTCCTATGCAGAGGACCTGTATCAAGAGATCGGTCAGATATCAGTCTTTAGAGAAGGATTGCCGTCTCTTTCTCTAGCCGGAGATCATCTCATAACAGTCATTTGATGATACTTGATGAATACTCAATCTAACTCTTTTGATGTCATCCAAGCACCACCCTCTACGATTCAACAATTGAATCAACAACTGTATGATCATTAAGATGGTCATGGTACATAACCTTAATTGTACTAAGGGACCTTATAAGTGCATTCATTCATTTAATGTCAGAAATGGAGTGAAATAAACCAATAAACATTATTGATATATCAACGATTACAAATAACATTTATTATAGAAATGGTTCGCCTCGGGCTCACATGGCTAAGAAAAGATCACTTCATGCCTTGCATGTTGATGACTTCATGATCAATCAACCGAAATTTATGCTTCTTCTAATGGCTAAGCTTTGAGAGATGCCTTGGATCCAGTGGTCGATTGACCAACAATAGTGATGAGAGAAGGTCTTATCATACGGTAGTTGTAGGTCTTGAAGTCCTCCTCTTCCTTCGTCATTTCCGACTAAAGGTAGACATCAAGTGACCTAGTGCTCTCTCCTACTGATGTACCTACAAAATGGGAAACTTAAGCTCGAGAATAGTAAGTCTTTGCCCAAGGGCTAGATGGGGTGGTGGGAGGTCTACTCGTTGTAGGATCAACAATGTCGACTCTTGCCGAAGATCGGTGGTAGGAAGGGGAATATGATAAAGTAAAAAGAAATGTTGAGACTAGTTGTGGACGGAATTTTTTGCATTTCGATTAGAATGAAGAAGGAAGTTTTAGGGTGTAATGTCCCAAGTTTAGGTCCCCGATCTGTTATCGAGGAAAAGTGACTCTGACAACTTGTTGGGTACGGGCCTAGATGGACCCATTGACAACCACCAAAAATGCTTAAGCCCAAATTGTCAAGTAGTAGTCCTCACCACTTATAACCGACTCTCACACTGTGAGTTTTAGATGTGAGATTATCTTTGAGGGTATGGGTGTTACACCCCCCCTCCCCCCTCCCCCCCCCCACACACACACTTATATTCGCAACGTCCTCATTGCGACATGGCACATTACTTGTTCCCAGTGACAGTGGCGGATGCACGCTCCCGGTTTAGGTTCTTCCGGGTAGCCCTTTCCACTGTCAAAGGAAACTCCATCTGATATCATTTGTAACTTCCCGGGATTAGGTCCTCGATCCGTTGTCGAGTAAAATTGACTTCGACAACTTGATGAGTTCGGACCTAAATGGATCCGTTGACAACCACACAAAATGCTTAAGCCTTAGTTGTCAAGTAATAATCCCCATCACTTATAACACACTCTCATATTTTATGAGTTTTAAATGTGATACTATCTTTAGAGGTATGAGTGGGGATGGATTCAGAGCAACACTAATAAGATAAATGTTGGGAGAGAATAAACGTAGTAGAGGAAGAAGAGAAATTAGAATAAGAACCATATGTAAGGATCCGAGAAAAGCAAGAATCCGGATCCAACCTTACCCCCAATATACGAACCATAATGACAATAGAATCCGTAATCTTCGAGGCCAAGCATGAGCAACTTTAAGACCATGCGATCAGGGCGGCCTTTGATCCAAGCCATGGTGTCTAGGAGCCAGCGGCGAAGGCAATGACAAGGAAAAGCATGGAACCGACCAAACACGAAAAGAGGAGTTGAAGAGTACGTGGGCATGGGTTAACTCAGCAAACAGAAAGAGCATCCGGGACATGGCAATACAACCAAAGACCATAGTGGCAGCCATTCTGGACGCTTCTTCCCACACCTAATGCAAAGGAAAACTGGTGCATGATAAGATGGGGGCACAGGCCTATCCTCGGCGCAAGTTGCACCCAAATTACCTGCAGAGGATGGGGACCGCAATCAGATCAGATCTGCCTCATGTGATCACATCACCACCACGCGCGTGACCAACGCACCCCCATCCCCTGTGGCCTGTGGGATCCATCTCCACCACATCAGGGAATGCAGGCAGCACACGCACACACCTCCCTTCCCTTCTTTAATGTACATCTACTGTGGTTCGATTCTTTCACACAGTTGGACTGCACTGATGGTCTCTCTCCCTCTCCCTCTGTCAAAAACTGCTGCATGCAGTGGAGACGAGACGAGATGGACACTGTCACGTGTGGATGTCGCACGTGGGGCTCCGAACACCCCCCACCTTCCACTGAGCCTCCCTGTCCTCGTGTTTCCGTCAGAAAGCAAATGGTCCCTTTCCTTTCTCTTCTTTTGGGCTCCACACTGCACACCCACCACTCCTTTCTTTCCTCCTTCCCTCCTATCCATCTGCATTTTCGCCATTGGAAGATTCTTAATTGCTGCCATTATGGAAGAGATATATCAAGGTCTCCTGTGTTTTAGTAGTGGCCTTAAGTTCTTAACAACTTGTTGAGCATGCTGCAATACCACTTTAAATTACGAGGGTGCGTTAGTTTCGGGGGGTTTTTTTTAATAGTAGGCCCGGTAATTTCTGAGGTCCGGAGCGTCCCAACTGTCCCCACTGGGACTCGAACCCGAGTCGTTTAAAGTGGAGGCACACTGCTCTACCACCCGACCACTCCTTGGGTTCTAGTTTCGGGAGGGTTACCCATGGGTTTTCCTCCAAAAACCTCTTGGGTTTTTTCCCTTGGGTTAGGCTAAACCCCAATTTCCATCCCGGTGGGAGGGGTTCATCCAATAATCACCCTCTCTCAATTAATACATCAAATAACATATTTTTTCTTTTATTTCAATAAAAAATATTATAATATATAATCTTCTTATCTAAAAAATATAAAATACTCGATATGTAATCATTTTTTCCAAAAATAAATAAAATAACATCACAACAAATCATCAACTCAAAAACGAAAACAAACATAAAGGTTATTCACCTTTTAACTCCTCTTCAGAGAGGGTGTTCATAAGATAGCCATTCATAGGAGACGGATCATCTGTTGTAGTCGGAAGGGCATCAGAGTGTTGTAGACGTGTGCGTCGCTCGATCTTGATTTATCGGTTCGCATGATTTTATACTTTTTGTAGGTCCGTACCGTGCAAAATCGTGTGAACCTCTCGATCACGATCGAGCGGCTCACACGAGCACAACAAATACAGCACAACAGTAGAAGATCCTCTCTGACCATTCATAACATAACTCTCTATCGAAACGCCACCGAAGTGTTTTTTTGGCGGCGAGATTTTGCTACAGTAATACTGCGGATAATAGGCCAATGCTCCTATGAGAGTCTCTAGAGGGACAAGAACATGTCCCATTGTTATCCCCCATCCTTATCCACGTTCCAAGACCTAACATCGTGGTAAGAAAATGTAGCAGGAAATCCTTGCAGACTCATTGAAGGGACACGCAGTTCTCATCTGGAATCCATCAAATCGGTACCATGAAACAAGATATGCTATCATATCTAAATAAGTGAATCCTCCTGTGGGATATCAATAATTGGTGAGCATTTGACGTTTCAACCTTTGTTGATTTGATAGGGAAGAGAATCCATCTTCAGATTATGTTCTTGTTGTGACTGACGTATATAACCCTGCTTATCCTTAATTGATATCAAATCATTGTCCTTTCATCCATGCAGGTATGTCTTTATCATTTCTTTGACCATGACCCATATGATCTCGTCTAATGACAACACAACACTTGTAATCCTCGTATTGACATCACGATTTTTGTAATCCAAACTCGGCATTTAAGGATCCACTGGAAGACCCTATGGTTTACTTGGAAGACCCTATGGTTTACTATGTATTTGCCTGAAAATACACTGGTTGACTTTTTACTATAGAGATTTCTCACACTGATTTTGATTTTTTTTTCCATACGAGGGAATACATCTTTACTCCATACCGTTAACTTATATTAGCAAACTTTATAATTAGTTTCAACTTTTAAAAGATTTTTTCTGAAAAGGACTATTACAAAGAAATGTTGATTTTTTTGTCACTGATCTGCTCCGCCTTCATCTTCTTCCTACAAATTTCTTTCCTCTCCCCCATGGAATACCCTCTCTGTTCATCTTCTTCCCCATCGTAGGAGGCATAGGGAGCTTAGGGCTGGCCTTGGGGGTTTTTTGGAAGTGCAACATCCCAGGGCCCATGAACTTTAAGGGGCTCATTTTCCTGCATGCTAAAAATCTAAAAAATAGACCCTTTAGATCTCCATCTACCTCAACATTTCTACTACCAGATTCCCAATATAAAAAAGTTGTTTGCTCTTCCCATGAAATCCTCTACTCAACAGCCACATTTTACCTTTTCAAGCAATTCTTAATTTAATCCATCACTCCATCTCTCTTTCTCGATATCTTTATTGTTATGTTCTCTCGATCTCTCTATCCCGAAAAATTCGAATGGGAACGACACTATCAAGTGCAGGTGCCTGCTCTGTTCTCTTGATCTCTCTCTCCTGAAAATTTTGAAAGGGATGAATGACATTGGTCAAGTGTAGGCGTCCATCATGACTAAGGGGGTTACGGATTTGGGGGGGGGTATGATTTGGGGTGCTTTGCACTCTCTATGATACGATAATTCTTTTATTACTATTATGTTATCATATTTTTAAATCTTCTATTCTTTACTTGTTTTGCAGTTCGGAATTCTTTTATGTTTCTAGGATTGCGACATTCCATAGGATTTATTGTTAACCAATAGTTGGACACACGTGCATTGTACATCGAGGGACAAATTTCATAGCATCGGACGTGTTGTTAATTGAGATTCAATACGGCTAATTACATGATAATTAATTAAGATCGATGTATAATTGTGTGATTATCAACAATGGATGGAAGATGTGTGATTTTCTGTTTAATCTGTCTCTTATATATTTTCGTTATGTTGCTAACATCGAGATAAATTGTAATATGTTTAACTAATATATACCATATATTGCATTGCGAAAGGAACATACACGACTCTTGTTTTCGTGGCGAAATACATATAGATACAAGATAACGAAGCATCTGCTATATTGAACTATATATATCCTCTCTGTATTCATAAAATAAGAGCGAGTTCAAATACCCACGTAGTTGTTGCATTTCCTTATAGCTTAATAACTTTAGGCCATCATTTTCCTTCTTCCAAAGAGATAATGAAAACAATAGGAAGGATTGTTGTGAGTGTTGCAATTGTACAATTGAAGATCAATTGAAGGGAGGAAGTTGTTTGGATAGTAAACCATTCGCTTAAAAATAATTTTGTTTAGTAAGATATTAATCCGGTGGTAATAACGTGAATCTCATGGTAATATTAGGTCGTCCATGAGGGTAGTTTACAAGTGCAATGGCTCATGGCTCCATCAACTTTAGGGGTATATTTTTACATTTATTCAACTTTAATTTAGAAAAAAATATTATATGTCCTAATGAGGCCTTGTAGAATCAAATTTTTAGTAAAATAACTCACCGAAAAATAAGCAATCGAATTTTTCAATGAAACATTTTGTCACGTCAAAAAAATGAGTCCTTATAGAATCGAAATTTCAGTGAACAACTCAATGCTAAAGTCATGGAATTATATAAGGGCACACTGTTCATCGAAATTTATAAGGGTCCATTTTTTTCTTTTGTCCAAGGCTCATGAAATGTCGAGGACGACACTGAGAGAGCTATAATGATGGTGGAATGTGCAATGTTGGAGTTCCTTTAGCACCTAGATTTCAATTTCCAAAGACGTTGAGGAGATCAACCACATGATTAGTAATCAATGGTGGGTGGCAAATAAGGATATTCACTGCTCCCCTGCATGGAGTTCATCGTGAAAGAGATGATGCAGATGATTTAGCGGTATCTAGACCTGGCCAACAGGCTGGGGGCTCGCTCGCCCAACCCGTCCAGCCCGCTCATGGGCAGACATGGGCTTGGAGATTTAGGCATGGGCCGGTCAGGTCCGGCCTACAAAAAATAATAAATAAATAAATATATACCAAATAATACATGTATTAGTATGATATGCTTTAATTTTTTCATTTGTAACGTTATTTGTAAATAAAATTCAATAGTTTACATGTCAAGTAACATGTAAACTACCTATATTAGTTATATAAAGTATGAATGATATTAGTAAAATAGTTTATAAATATTAAATACTATTAAAAATTAAATGGGAAAAGAACAAAATGGATCATTAGCTGGACCATGGCAGGCTTTGGGCAGAGGTTTTTTAACGTCAGCCTATTCGACCTGGCCCATGGACCGACACGACCCGTATTTTGGCCAAGTCTAGTGGTCTCTATTGTGTCCCCTGCTTCACCCTCAAGGTAGTGGTACTTTTTTATAGTAAGAGGCTGTGATGAAAAGACATTGAGATACATGAATAGTGATACAATATTTCTACATCACTTTTTTAATAGTAGGCCCGGTAATTTACCCATGCAACATTACTAAATCTTATCCAAACGATATGATTTATGATGTCATCTATAATTAACCAAGATCAACATCATCTAATGAAGATGAGATTATACCATGGATACAAATTAGCACACAACCACTTATATGAAATGTTGCCTATCACAATTCTCATTAGAGCATAATATCTAGGGAAGGTAAGCAATAAATCTAAAATCTACCTCAAAAGATTTTATTACAACAATATCACAAACTTCCACAACTATATTACAAGATTCCCAAACATGTGTCAGAAACTAATTCAAAATTAAACTGCAATACATGATGAGTTTAAAGCTAGAAAGTAAAGAGTGCATGTATAGATTGAGAGTCATTACAAACTGGATAGCCTTTGGGGACGGTTATTGGGGACGGTCAAGGAACAACCGTCCCCTATACAATTTTAGGGGACGGTTGTTTGCTGCCCGTCCCCTCTGTAAAGTTTTAGCGACGGTCGGTTATGACCGCCCCCTTTTACATGACAATTAGGGACGGTTACATGACCGTCCCCGACACCGGCCTTTAGGGGACGGACAAAACCGTCCCCGTTACTTCACTGTGGCCGTCGCATATAATGGAAAGTAAAGGGGACGGTTACAACCGTCCCATATAGTTACTTTTATGGGACGGTTGCATAAACGTCCCTAAAACCTCTGTAAATGGCGCGCTGGGGAAAATTTCTGTAACCATAGGGGACAATGTCCTCGCAACCCTAAAAACAACCAGAGGGGACGGTCCACTTATAACCGTCGCCGATTATTATTAAAAGGGACGGTCGAACGACCGTCCCCGATGGTAATATACCCATCCCGGCGAACCCATCTCCCTCATTCCTCCATTCGACCCCCATCTCCCTCAAATCGCCTCCCGCCTCCTCATCCATTCCTGCCTCCTCCACCGCCCTCCGGCCTCCTCCTCCACCCTCCGGCATCCATCCTCTCGGCCCTTGCCCTCCGGCCTCCGCCTCCACCCTCCGGCGTCCGCCCTCTCGCCCCTTGCCCTAGGCGTTCGATCTCCGGCCTCCACCTCCTCCTCCGCCCTCCAGCCTCCGCCCTCCACCCTCCGGCCTCCTCATCGGCCCTCCAGCCTCCGCCCTTCGGCCCCGGCCTCCACCTCCTCATTTGGATGTAAGTTTTTTTTAAACTTTTTAGTAATTTATTAATATATTATGCTTGCTTTAATTTCATAATCTTATTTTGGATGTATAGATTTGTAAAAACATTGTTTATTGTTTATAGTTAACACGAATGTATTATATTTTAATAAAAATAAAGGTGTATAGATGTTATGATGGATTGCTTATGATGTGAATATGAAGATGTTTTAAGGTGCATAGATTTAAATGTAAGTATAATATATGAAAGTGCATGCATATGATGTGAATGTAAAGTTGTTGGGAATGATGGTGTATAGATGTGAATGTGATGATAGTATGTGAAGGTGTACAGATTTGAGTTTGAGGGTAGTATGTATAGATGCGGTGGTATGATGGATAAACCATGTTCATTGTTATACAAACACCAAAAGGTGTAGATGTATGATGTGAATGAGAAGTTGTATGCTCTGAATGTGTAGAGGTATGATGTCAATGTGAAGGTTTATGATGTGAACGTGTAGAGGTATGATGCGAGTGTAAAGGTGTATGATGTATATTTGTTCAATAAGTAGATGTATATGTGAGGGTTGCAAATGTGAGATTACTATGTGTGTGTATGTTTATGTGTAAATTGTATGTGTATGTGTGGATGACGATAGAATATTTGTGTATAGAGTGTGATTTTGTGTGTGGGAGATGGGGGTGTGTGTGGGAGATGGGGGTGTGTGACGATAGAATATTTGTGTATAGCTGATTCATTTTCCTTCGAGCCTACATGCCGCAGCTTGTCCTGCCAAGCGCTGCTCCTGAACCTGATTTGTCGGGAGGAGGAGGGGTAGACCGAGACCGGACTCTCTGGATCGAAGGCCAAGTGTGCCACATAATATTTAGTTAGGTTGTAAAACCTGTTAGCTACCCTAGTTAATAATGATGTCATGTTGTTGTTATGAACAGTACCAAACATTTTTGAAATTAACTTTGGATCTTACCTTTAGGCAATGGACAAAAGTTGGATGAACAAAAGATTTGATGACTATCGGATATATAATAAAGGAGTTATCGGATTCATTGACTGGACTTTTCGATATGAATCGCACTATCATATTGTAGGAGGTGAAGGAGATAAGATACATTGTCCTTGCATAAGATGCAAAAATACTTTGACCCAAAATCGAGCCACAGTTTACGAGCATTTGATATTAAATAGATTTTGGCTACATTATACGAATTGGACATATCATGGTGAAGGAATTAATTTAGAAGAAGATAGTAATGTCCACGGTGATACAGAAAGAGATGTCTGAGAAATACAAGATCGTGATGCTATATTTGAGATGGTAGATAACATTCAAGGACATGACATCGATGAAATGATGGATTCGCTTCCGGATACGTTGCTTGAAAAAATACAAGATGCAGAGAAGCCATTATGCTCAGGAGTCAAAATGTCTCGATTACGTTTTCTTCTGGAAATGTTTAAGATAAAAGTGAAGAATCGGTGTACAACGGTTACGATGACAGATGTCTTACTTTTGATTAGGACATTATTAAATAATCCAGAAAACTTTCCAAAGGACTGGAAGGACGCTAAGTCTAGATTTCGTGCACTTGGACTGAACTACGAGAAAATTAACGCATGTCCGAACGACTGCATTTTATATTGGAAGGATTACTCAAAGTTAGATACATGTCCTGACTGCAAAAGTAGCAGATATAAGAATAATGATAATGATTCAAAAAGGAAAAAATCGGAGAAGATTTTACGGTTCTTTCCTTTGATTCCCCGATTACAGCGATTGTATTCATACGAAAGAACAACTAAAATGATGATATGGCACAGTAATATCAAAAAGAAAGATGTAACCGGTGTTATGCGACATCCATCAGATACAGAGGAGTGGAGCAAGTTTGATGAAATGTATCCATCATTTTCTGAACAAGTAAGAAACGTACGATTGGGTCTTGCTTCTGACGGCTTTAATCCATTCGGAAATATAAGTACGAGTTACTCTATTTGGCCTGTGATACTTGTTACATATAATCTGCCACCATGGATGTCAATGGCATCTTCCTTTATGATGATGTCGTTATTGATACATGGTCCTAAGGGGCCAGGTAATGCGATAGATACATATATGCAACCTTTGATTGACGAACTAAAGATTCTGTGGAATTCTGGAGTGAGTACGTATGACGCGGTAAAGAAAGAATTCTTTACAATGCGTGCTTCTTTATTGTGGACAATTAATGATTTTCCAGCATATGCCAATTTATCAGGATGGAGTACGAAAGGTAAACTCGCATGTCCGATTTGTATGGATAAAACACATTCGACATGGCTAAGTGCGAGTATGAAATATTGTTATTTGGGACATCGTCGTTTCTTACCGGTCAGTCATAGATGGTTAAGAAGTTAAAATAATTACAAGTTCGATGGACAGTCATTTGAACGTCGTTTAAGTTTGAATCGCCGATCAGGAAGCACAATGTGGATGGAACAAAAAAAATTGGGCAACTTCTCTCTAGGCCGATTATCTAAGAGGAAGAATACTGGTGGATGGCGAAAACAAAGTATATTCTTTCAGGAGCTACCCTACTGGCATATTTTACAGGTCCGTCATAACTTGGACGTGATGCATATAGAGAAGAATGTTATTGAAAATATTCTTTCAATTTTGAATATCTCTAGTATTGCCAAAGACAGTTTGCGAGCCAGACGTGATTTAATACAATTGGGTATCTGACCCGAATTACATCCGATTGAGTTAGACAATTCTAAAGTAATAATTCCCGAAGCAGTGTATACTTTATCCAGTACTGACAAAGATAAGATACTCAATTTTATTAAATCAATTAGAGTATCTGATGGATTCTTCTCTCAAATTAGCAGATTCATAAATATGACGGAAAGAAAGATATCGTCATTAAAAAGTCATGATTGTCATGTACTTATGCAAGTTCATTTTCCGTTGTCAATCAGAGGAGTTGTACATCCTGATGTTTTGCAGCCACTAATTGAACTCAGTCAGTTTTTTAAAGCTTTGTGTTCGAAGACTTTAGACCCGGAAGTATTGTTCAGACTAGAGACAGATATAGTTATAACTTTATGTAAGCTGGAGCAGCTCTTTCCACCTACATTTTTTGATACAATGGTTCATCTAATTATTCATCTTGCTAGCGAAGCCCGGATATGTGGTCCTGTGCAGTATCGATGGATGTATCTAATTGAAAGATATCTACGGAAATTAAAGAATATGGTATTTAACAAAGCAGCACCTGAAGGTTGTATTGCCGAGGGATATTTATGTGAAGAATGTATCACATTTTGTGACGTGTATATGGGTGATGGAAAGAGTATTAGATTCGATAGGTTCGAACGAAATAATGATGGTGAGTTGTGGACAGAAGATCCAAATAAACTTTGGATATTTCAACAAAATGGTCGAGCTATCCTAAAGAGTACCCGTCGTAGTATTTCAGACAATGAAAGAGATCTTATTCATTATTATATTTTGATGCAAGTAGAGGAGGTTGATTCCTTCTTCGAAGAGTTTCAGTCAACAACCACTAGCAAATCAGACTTTCTGAAATGGTTCGGGGATAAAATTGAACTACTAAAAGTTACCAAAGATGAACGGTGGAGCGCAAATCTCGATATAATTCACAGGAGTCCGTACTCATTAATAATATCACATTCTGGCTATATCGTTAACGGGTTTAGATTTCGAAAGAAGTCAATTGATGAAAATAAAGCGTCACAACTTTCAGGAGTAATAGTGAAGGCTGATCTCAATGCTGAAATTGGCGGATACTATGGCGAGATTATTGATATACTAGAAATCAGTTTTACACATGATGCAAGGTGTGTTCTATTTCATTGCATCTGGTTCGATGTGGGTCGAGTTAGAGTAGGGTACAAGAAGGATAGAAATGTGATTCTTTCTTTAAAGCAAACAGGTCGGTTACAAACAAATGAACCGTATACGCTTGCCAGTCAGGTCGAACAGGTCTTTTATGTTCCAGATAACTCAGTTAGTGGATGTATAATACCAATTAGAACAACACCGAGAGATTTCTTCGACGTAAACGAAGAGGCAGATGCACTAGATAATGATGTTGCATATCAAAATAACTCCAATGATTTTTTCCATGAGGTATTAGATAACGACGTTGGAACTTGGAACTAGCAATTTCAGGTAATGTTTTTTTATTTTCAATTTCTATTAATTTAAATTATTGTCATCTATCGAAATGTATATTTTTGAAATAACTCTTTAAATTTCAGACATGGCTCCTAGACCTAGACGTATTCGGGAGGTCCCTGAACCTCTCCAGCAGCAACAGGGCGGTTCTTCTGATGCAGGTAGTGGAGCTACACAGAGACGGCGTGGACCGTCTCAGTGTAGATTCTTAGACCGTCTTGCACCAGGGCAGACGTTACATGTACGCATTGTTGGCGGAGATGCGGTAGGAGAGAACTCCACGGAGTTTCAGAGCTACCTTGGCCAGGTTGCCCGTGCGCGCTGACGAGTCGCTAAATACGTTGTTTAATTTGGTCACGTTGTAATACGTGTACTTAGCGATTCGGTCAGAACCGAGAGAAGATCTCCGTGAAGAGTGTCTCGGCTTTAATTTATATCCCGGGCAAGTCCGGGGTCGAACTCAGGGAGGCAAAGGAACAACTTGGGTTTAATTTGCAAATTTAAGATCTAGATATCCAAATGGTATTTTTTTAGATTTTTTTTATGCAAAAACCAAAGCAAATGCAAATGCGGCGGAATTAATACACTAAGAGAGCATACAACTTAGCCAAATTAATTTGAATAGAAAATAAGTCCAATTTAGCAAAGTTATATTTTTCCTAGAGTCTTAATCCAGAGATGAATGCAAGGTACTTTTTTTTTTGAATTTTAGGGGTTAAAATGCAACAAGGAAAAATGCACACTTTTTATGGGTTTTTTCGTAATTTCTCACACAAACAGTAAGCAAAAATTATGAAAAAATTACTGAAATGAAAACATGATGCAAGAAGACTACCGTAATTTTTTTGGAATTTTTTGACAAAGTACGAATTTTTTATGAATTTTTTAATAAAGACAGAGTGGAAATGAGCAATTAATCCTATTAAATCCACGTTATCAAATTGATCAACTTGCAAATTATCTCAAGTAGATATTTTCATGAAGAATTCAGGAGATTTCAAATTTCGCAAAAAGAATATACGAGGATTTAATTAAAAATCAAATACTAATTTCACTCTACGATTTATTTCAGGCACAAGACATATCCATTTTAGATGAAATTTGGACAATAAGTTAAGCACATATCAAGGCATCATATATAATTTTTGTAGAATTTTTAGAGCAACCATGTATGAAATATTAATTTAAGAGCACGGAATGGGTAGACTATGCAAAATTTCAGTTTAACAATTTTAATTAATTACTCATATCTCACAAAAATACAAATAAATACCCACAATGTAGAGAATTAGTTGCTCAACATGAAAGCAGTTTTCATTGAAGATAAAGATGCATAAACGAAGTCCAAATTAAAGTGCAAACACAGGGGTCTTTATGCAAACACTGAAATTGAAAGCTGACAATAGAAAACATGAACATGGATTGAAATGTAATTACATAAACATAACGGGTAAACTTGCAATATTTACAATAAAAAATAGGAAAATGACCTTCTCCTTCGTTGATGCAGGACATGGAGATGAACCCAACAAGGCAAAGGGGAAGGGCGTCGATCGGCGCGACGGAGGGGCAGAGGCGCGGAGGCGCGGCGCGCTCGCCGGCGCGCGGAGGAGGCGGGGGGCGCGCTGGCGGAGAGGACGGGGTCGTGGAGGAGGGAGCGGCGGAGACGGTGGCTGTGCCGTTAGGGCGGCGGCGCCGCCGGCTGTAGTAACGGAGGAGAGGGGCCCGCGCACGGCGGCGCGACCGCTGTTGGCGGCGCTGCCGCGAGCGGGGGCCGCGGCCGGTGTTGGTTACGCGGAGGAGAAAAGGGGGGGCGGCGGCGGCGGTGCCCGCTGCTTCCCCTCCGTTTCTTTTTTTTTATTTTTTTTTGCCTTTTTTTTGCTATTCTGATTTTTTTGTTTTAGATTTTAATTTTTTTTAAAATTTTTTATAGCTTTCTTAAACAGGAAATATGTACACAACAAAAATATATGAAACAAAATGATAGATGATGAGTTGGTGGTGGTGATGACGATGAACTAAACAAATGAAGGTTGGTGGTAATGTGATGTGCTAAAAAAAATTGCAAAGAAACAAATGATGACAAGATGAAAATAAAATTACCTACGATGAACGCGGGTGCCTATGGAGTGCTCTCATGAGCACGGTCTTCGCTCGAATCGCCGGCGTGCGATGAGCTCGAGCAGCGCGCGGTTGCGGCTGCGATGTTGGCCAAAAAACCAACGGATCACACCGGAGAAAGGGCCGTCGTCGCTCGACCGCGGTTGTGTCGCTGTCACCGATTCAACTCAGGGAACTAGGCTCTCCTCACATAAAGATGGATCAAAGGCAAATTGAGGAGGATGGGATGTATATATAGATGATGAAATGAGAGGTTATTAAAGTGGTGGGAGGTTATATTATTAATGGAGTTGAATGGGAAGTTTAAAAAATGGTGGAGTTGAATGGAGGTTGGTGGTAAAGAGTTGAATGGTGGTTATTGTAGAGAATGGAAATTAAATAAATAAATGAAATAAAGTTGGCTACTTTAATTACAATAATTTAAAAAGAGAAGACAAAAAGTGGAGAATTTACAAAAGAAGACAAAACACTATGTACACATTTTTTTACTTTTCTAATATGTATTTTTTTTGTCTTTTTAATAAGAGATATTTACAATAGAAAAATACAATAAAATAGTACAATTAAAATACAACACAATCACGATATTTTTGTATTTTTAGTAATTATGAAAGATACAATAAAAATTTAAGAAAGAATGAATATATACAAGGTATACAATGTACATCTAGGTCCCAAAACCCAACTTTTGCAAATGAGCTCCGATTTTAATGAAATCACTTCCATTGGATAGATAATTTTCTAACTTGAACTTTAAAAGTGAGTTTGGTGAATTTGGAGTTCATACGGAGCGGGAATTTAGCTTGGAAGTTGGTCTTTACAGCTTTTTCCCATTGGGATCTAGGAGTATTTATTTGAGGTAAAATTTGTTTATTATTTTTGTATTTTTATATACATTGATATGAACATGTTGGAAAAAGAATTAGCCAAAAAAGAGTTGATATGAGATTATTAAAAATATATAAAGTTTTGGGCTATTTACATGTATAAAACTCCTTTGATTTTGCGGCTTTTTATGTGAAATTTATTTTGTACAATAATTAGTGAGTTTTATTTACAAGAGTCATTTTATTAATTTATTGATTTTATGGACATTTATTTGGGATTTTACACGGGGATTTTGCTAAGATCAAGATATTAAGATGATGAATCGTGGATTCATCACGCGCGTCCCCATCACCACCCACGACTTCCGACAGCTTCCTTATGCTGTCAAGGCTGCCATACTTGCTGATCTGGAGGTATTCTAAAATCTTAAAACATTTTTTTAATTTTATTGAGCTAATCATTATTATATTTGTTGTATCAGGCTGTATTTACATGGGAACGAAATACCCATGTCAATTCTCAGATTTTATCCCATGCTGCTGAGTTGTTGCGTCGATACAAGGGACGCATAAAGGCTAAGGTAACATTTTTATTATTATTTAATATCAAAAGATTTAGATATTGACGATATTTATTTCTCCATTTGTAGTACTTCAACCCCCAGATTCCATATGAGCAGCTTGTACAGAATATCCCACCTGGTGTTACACCAGAGCAATGGAGGGAGCTGATTAATTTTTGATCCAGTGAGGATTTTGCGGTATGTATATAGTTTTCTTAATTATTTATTTTATTTTTATACTGACTTTGTGAAATTTCAGTCGATTTTTTCCAAGAATACGGCGAATCGTTCGAAAGGGTTTAGGTCGACGCATAAGATGGGCAGGAAGAACACCAACCAACTGAAGGACGACTTTGTAAGTATTTAAAAAATATTTACAACGATTAATTTTGAGTCTTAAAACAATTTTAAGAAGTTTTTTTACTTTTTAAAGTTGAGGGAAAATGAAAGAGAAATGATCCGCATAGAGGTTTTTGCTGGGTCAAAGAGCCGAGACTTAGGAGGAGAGGTGTAGTGGGTTGATGACGCCTACGCACCAATTCATGTAAGTATAAATGCAATTTTTACTTAAAGGATTACTTATGGTAATATATTGAAATTATTTTATATTTCTTATATGCAGGAAGAAATGATTAAGCTCTCTACCACCACCTCGCTGGATAGCACGGGGACGAGCAATCCCCCGTTGACGGCCGATGATGCCTTCCGTCAAGCCACTGGTCCAGAACACAGTGGACGCATCCGTTGCGGAGGACGGGGCGAAACGATCCGTACATGGTACAGAATGGGTGGTGCAGGTGGGTCGCAGTCTTCCTCGCAGGGAAGCTAGAGAGAAAGAGAGATGGAGAGGGAGCTGCGTGAAGTAAAGGCAAAGATGACTGCACAAGATGCAGAGATGGCCTAGATGCGTATGGACATGGCGAATGTCATGTCCTTAATAAGTCGTCTTCAAAGTCAAGCCACGCCCCCTGTAGAATCTCTTCTGTTGGCGTCGCTATAGAATCTTCCAGGCTTCTGTTGGCGTCGTAAAAGACCTGCAGAGTAGAAGGGACGGTTACAACCGTCCCTACATACAAACATATGCGACGGTGATAACTGTCCCCAAAAGTTTTCTGGGGCCGTCACAAAATGTTGTTGACCATTATGGACGGTTGTTAACCGTCGCTAATACAATAGGTAGTAGGGACGGTTGCAACCGTCCCTAATAGTAATCGTGTAAGGGACGGTTACAACCGTCCCCAATGGTTTATTAAATGCGACGGTTGTCAGAAGCGTCCCATTTAATCAAATGAGACGGTGGCTGAAGGGACGGTTTAAAAACCATCCCCTTTGATCAAAGGGGACGGTTATACAGACAAAGAGGACGGTCTTTGACCGTCCCCTTAGACCCACCCGCCTGTAGTGAGTTCGGCACACAAGGGGAGGGGATGAATTGTGTAACATATAATTAGCTCAATAACAATATGCATATGAAAATTTATTCATAAACTATTGAGACCGAAGAATATAAAACGACAAATGCACAATTTTTTTTATGTGTAAATCCAAATGGGTGAAAATCATGATTCAGAACCATGTTCTAGGATTTTCCTTTAGCTCTCTCAAACAAACTTGCTTCTACTATCTCGTCACTACTTTTAATCGAGGGTAGAACAACCTCTCACAAAACATGTATCCTTCCTAGGACAACTCGTAAAGGAAGATTTTATCTCTCTCTCTTTCTCTCTCTCTCTCTTAGAGAAAGAAATCCACAACCTTGAGTAATGGTGTACAATATATTGAATAGAAAAATAGATTAGCAATAAAAATTGAATTCGCAAGCTTACATACTTTTAGCACTGAATCTGCTCGAAAATGACGATGATCATAATTGAGTACAGAGAACACAACAACTTCAGTAGCTAGACAACTTTGGATTGAAGAGAGCTCGATAACACAATTGAGAACTAATTCTTGCCTGAAGGTTTATGATTTTGATTATATAAATTATGAGTTTATTTGGTATAGGATTCCAACAATGGTCATTATTAGTGCATTGATTTATTTATATTTATTCACTTTTGCATGTTTATTTATTGGGTCGATAGAAGAATATAATTTTTAAGCTGTGTGTGTCGTAAGAGTGGGATTAACAAGAATTTACTATATTATCAAAGACATTATTGATAACGGTAGAAATTAACTTCGAGATTTTAACCGTTATCATAGTCACACTATGGACCAATTGTTGACAGGAATCTACTATTATTTATTGGATTTGATTCTTATTTGTATTGAATGACAATTGTTAATGATCCGTATGATTACACATGGATTGTCAGTAATGTATGCTATACATGATCTTTAAGACCTCGCATAAGTATATGATAATCACTTTTATAAGAGGATATATGCCAATATACATGGATATTTTCTAATGATAAATTATTTAGTGGACTTATAATTTCCATGTGACTTTGGAAGAATAATATTCTATAAAGTACCATTCATCCAATATTTATATGGTGGAGAAATCGTTGTTGCTAAGGTGAATAATTAAAAAGGTGATTATCCCAGTCTAGGTTAATAATAATGACATGATGGGATGCATTGATACGTGAGCAAGATGTATCTGTCTGAGAGAGAAGCAAATATGATAGAAAATAATAAATGCATTAAGGACTATCATACGAGGGTGATAAGGAGTAATTAAGATGTGCAATATAGTGCTAGACCTTGATAATGATATAACATAAGTATATCCCCAAATAGTGATGGTTTAATGGGACGTATTATTGGAAACCATGATCTGTCTATCATATATTGTAAAGATTCATCTCATTAAGCATCCGTGGTAGATGTAGTGATCGTAGAATCAAAACATTCAATCCATTAGTTCAATAACAAAAGATTGATCAATGGCATATGACTGTAGGTAGTGAAATCAATGTGGGAGAGTTCCACCTATGACGATGAAACACCTGACGTCCATACTTAATGCATATTATCTAATAATATCAAGTTCTTGGTCTGATCGAAGGAAAAAAATATGATGTAATGATCTTCTAATTAATCCATAGGTGGACATATACAGTAGATCATATGTAATATGCTTGATCAATGAATATATTTATATCTCACGAGTTATGTGATGCTTGAACATGTTGAGATTGTCACCCCAATCCAATAAATCCTACATATATCAAGATCACTAAGGATGCCCTGAACCTCACGTGCTTGTGAATCCATGTGATATTGTGATATCTTAGTTTGTTAACTTAAAGGTAAAAAATACTTCAGTGGATGTACACCCTTGTGGTCCAGCTGAGTGAACACTAAGTCATCCCCACTCGAGATGCATCATATAGTGGAATGATTGTAGGCACTCTAGAGAGTTGTAGGTGGATGCACGCATGCATTGCACCATATGGATCCGTAGTTGTGGCCACAAATTTTGGGGGCGAATGAGTCTCCGCCGACAAACTAATTCGACGTGTTGCGACTCCTTGGGATATATATCTCACGTCTCAAGTGTTAGAGTATTAGAAGCCAGACTAGCTGAAAGGTCGCTATTGCACACAACTTTTGGGCTATACATTGAATGATGTTTTGCAGCACTCCATTCCTAATGTAGTCTTTCTCCTTCCACAAGTGAGCCCAGGATAAATTAATAAATGGATAAATGGTTGCTTAGTTAAGGTAATATAATATAAACAAAATATCTCATGGATTAAGTGATATATTCTTATGTGAATAATAAATTAATCTCTTGCATGGGATATGCATGAGTTGGACCATTATGGTAGTATATTATGATATCCTGCATGCATGAGATGTCCAGGTGTAGGGAGAGTGTGATTATACTTTGTTGTTATGATCAACTCTTGATATGAAATATGAGCATCATGTTGAGAATATATGATACGAACAAAATCCGGTATCTAGTAGGGAGAAGCTTGAATCAAGTTGATCATGATAAACATGAAGATTACTTGTCAATTGCTTTATTAGTTGTTCTCTCTATTCACATACTTTTGGGTGGTACCACTTGCCTTCCTAAAAAACCAGTGAGTCTTATTGAGATATCCACTTTTTGCTTCTATGTTGAGATAGTTTCAAATTATTGCATATAGCATGTTGTTCCACATCGATGATTGTTAATAGAATTACTAGCATCCAAATTTGTAAATTGCGTAACAATTTTGTAAAATATAAACTAAACATTATAAAAATATGTTGATCATACTGTTTTGTAAACTATATCATCCATATTATAACCAACATTTTCTTCTATATAATAATATTTTTATAAATCTTTCTTGATATGCATATTATATTAATATTTATTATTAAATTTATGGAGTTAGAAATTGCAAAATAAATAGAAAAGAATACCTAAATTGACGTGGTTTTCCATGCATCCAAGAAATCTTTCTTGGTATGCATTTTGAAGTCTCTGTCTTCTAGTTTATTACACAATGTAGATCTGATGTACACAGTGTAGCATTTGTTAAAGGACCATAGAACTGTATATACAAAGAAACTATTACGATATTTCTAGTATTGTTCTTTCTTCTTTACATTCTCAATGACGATTATATATACTTGTTATGATTATTGTTGGGTATTCAGATATGAGAATTTAAGAGAGATAATCAAAAGATGACCGGACGCCCCATCTCCCTCAACAGAATAGACCACGAGGGAATGGGGCATTACAGCTTCATATACCAATGTTTGGGGCAATGATATCATAGATCCTAATTTATGTTCAGGGCTTAGATGACATTTCTAGGTTGAGCCTCATGGAGTGCCCCCTATAAGGGTTTATATTCGTGTATAATTGAACAAGGATCAACATCTTATACTCATGGGTGAGATACTTATTCATTACGTGAGGTGATGTTTAACCTCATTGATTAGATTTTTGTTTTTGACAAACAAGAGTTATATAAACTAGAATTACCCTTTAGGGTAAGTTAAAAAAGGGCTCCATCTATGTATTGAATTCCATTAAGGTATTCATTTTCAAAATGTAACAACGAAAGTACTAGATTTCAAACTTCATTGCTAGTGTCTATATAAAATAGTAATGGAAGCTAAAGAATGCACGTATCCGAGACAAAAAAATAAGATCCATCTTTCGTACATTTCAAAACTGAAGCTTATAAATGAAATTTGAAGTACATGAGTTTCCTTTCTTAAATTACCCTATTCTTTACATATTGGTTGCTTGTTATTTCAAAAAATATTAGATAAGTGATTATTTGTATAATATATAAGGTAAATGCTAGTAATTTTTTGAAGAAATCTATAGATAAAAATGCTATCCAACCATCTTCAAAAAAAGGGCGATTGAACCCATATTCTTAAGAAAAAAGATATATATGATTTTTTATTCAATCTGCACAAAATGGGTACTTTGACGCCCTAATGTTATAAAGGATGCCGAAAAAGAAAGGTAAAAAAATGCTACAACATGCGAAACGATCTTAAGATAAAAGCATCTTCGCATCCAACACAATTCCATCAATAATTCTTTGTGTGGAGTTTGTTCCTGATTTGCTCCATCTAAGATTCCTCTCTTTCCAAACCCACCAAATTGCAGTAACCATTGCAGTAGGTAGAGATGTGTCGTGAGAGGCATTCATATCATGAGTCCGTAACAATAATCTTATTTCGAATTTAAGGAGTTGTCTCGTAGTAGTGCAATGTGCTTACAACTTAAAGGTCTCAAGTTCGAATCTCAAGAAGAACGCTCTGGACCACCGAAATTATCGGATTTACTATTAAAAAAATAATAATCTTATTTCAGGGAATTATTCTTCCTCGTGTCACAATCAACCGAGGCACTCAATTATATCTTTGATTAACCAAGTGAATCCATTCACTTGCACTACACTGAGAGTTTTAGGTGAAATATTCTCCCATTCACGGCCCTGATCTTGCAAGTACCATGGACTACACTCATCATTTAACCTAATTTATCATGTTCCGTCCCTCGAGAATAATTAATTATTAATAAAACTGTAGTGGTTGGAAATTTTGGAAGGCTCCCAATTGCATTACCATATTATCATTTTAGCCATATTAATCTTCCAATTAAATGGATTTTAATATCCATTACTTTTTCCTCAATTGTTAGCCTTAAAAATCCATCTCTTGGCATCCTTGACCCACCAACGTGAGTCAGAGAGAGAGAGAGAGGAAGATAGAGAGAGAGAGAGAGAGAGAAAGTTAAAGAGATGGAGCTTGAGAGAAGGCCTTATGGGGATTCTTCTTCATCACAGGAGATGTCAACATCGAATTAGAAGAGGAAGAGAGCACGGATACATGACTGGAAGAAGCAACGAAAATTGCGGTAGAGAGAGTTAAGTATTGGACCCGAGGTATGTATCGGTTGACGATTACATGTGAAAAAGGATTAAATCCGAAATGCAAGCTAAAAATGTATGTACCGGCTTTGTAGGATATTATGCATACATACTTGTTTGATTTGAGATAAGACATGTAGCGGTGGATGTCGATCTCGTAGGAGAATATTTGACTCCTTTTGGGATTAGATATCTAAATGTATTGTTGGATCTTTAGGTTAACATATAAGTACCAATTCAATTTAGGTTACATCTCTCAATTTACGTGTTAGATTTCGTAGGATATGAACATTGACTCAAGGAACAAGTCTTCGAAAAAGTTTTGTCAAGACTCTCAGACCTGCATGTTTGTATGATGT
This sequence comes from Ottelia alismoides, assembly GCA_037367405.1. NCBI lineage: Eukaryota > Viridiplantae > Streptophyta > Magnoliopsida > Alismatales > Hydrocharitaceae > Ottelia > Ottelia alismoides. Next base: position 559,638 of record JAZKJV010006856.1, on the reverse strand, counting down.
TATGGTGTTGTGATTTTGATATATTAATTCCTCCATACGTTATCCACAAGTTTATGAGTTATTCTTTCTTTATGTAAAGAGTTTGTCATTTATGGATTCCTGCATGTCAGCCATGATTGCGTTACATGTTTAATTATTTATGTAAACGGACTGCATATGGGAGATAAGTGACATTCAAAATCAATAAATGATCATAAGATCCTCTATTATAATTCTCATTGAGGTACTTGCGTAAAATCAGAATAAATTCTCTCTTTGATAGTAGTTTATACATGTTACTTGATTCGTTTCTAACACCAAATAGATATAAAAATATGTTGGAAGGACACAGATCCCCGTATACAACTCAAAGCGATGTATATAATCTTTACAACAAAGTCTTTCCTTCACATATTTTGAAATTAACATTATCTGATATATGCACTGTAAATCAAGTATACCATCCATTAGCATATTCATAAATAAGTTGTTATTCTGTTTGCCAAGATTTTGAAATTGTTAATTATCTTATTATGCTATAAAGTATTTAACTACTCGCTGTTATTACTTTCCCAATGAACCTTGTGCATAAGTGATAATTATTTCTAATGAGAAAACCGATGTGTATGTAAACTACTCCATATGATACATATATAATTCTTCATGAGTGATACATCCTATTTTGCACCAAGGTGTACAAATCCTAAGTTGTATATCATTGCTCGTAAAGTACATGGATAGTGATACACGCCCGATTTCGTAATTAAAGTCATTCTCTCACAAGGCAAATTTCAATTATATGTGCCATTTTTTATCACGAAATGAAAATTTCATGTACATAGTTGGTGTGATTCATTTTATGTGGTGCAGTTGGGAATAAAAGAACAATTGAGTATTGGATGATTTGCCACATAAAATACAAATAAAATGGGGAATATATTATTGATAAAAGAACAAATTTGATAACTTTAAATAAGATTTAAAGGATAGACTCATAAAGTCATATGAATGATCGCAAGGGGTTGTGTAAGTCAAAGGACAATGCTGCAAGGAGCAACGCTACAAGGGAGTCAGGGATGTATGGTTGTAAGAAACCACCAAGGCCAAAGCTAAGTCCTCTACAGTTGTACCTACATTGCCATGTTATCATTGTAAGGGGTGTATTGTTGCAAGGGACTATAGAGGCAAAAGCTAAGTCCTCTAGAGTTGTAGCTACACTATCATGTCATACCATGGATCGCAGGTACCGGTGGTTGAAAACGTATAACAAGATATGCGCATGAAAATTATGCAAATAAATGATTTATAAAAGTAAACCATTACAAGTATGTAAGGAAATGATTTAAAAGGATAAATCACTACAAGTTATGAAAAAATGATTTACAATGGTAAATTATTACATGTTATGCAAGAAAATAGCTTAATTAAGGATAAATCAGTACATATTATACAAGGAAATGGTTCAATAAAAGATAAATGATTATATATATATAAAGAATGTTTTAATAAAAAATAAAACATTACATATCGTATAAGAATTGGTTTAAGAAATGTAAACTATCAAAGTCGTGGAAGCTAAAATGTAAAGTAATTAATATGCTAAAAGAAATATGTACTTGCTATGCATCGTATAAAATATGCCCCACACGATGAAAGAAATGTATACCATATTTTCTTATGCAATTTACATGTGTATACCCATGGTTATGAAAAGAATCTAAATTATACATGTTAGGAATCGAACTTAGACATGCATGAGAATGATTAGACACATAGTGATGTTTATCCATGAAAAAATCAAGTACATGATGGATTAAAAGACCGTTAGAATGCATATCCATGAATCCCGATGCATACTGGGCATTAAGCTCATGTAAAATTATGTTTGCCAATTTTAGGTGAAGAAAAGCTTGATTGCTTATTCAGGATCGTGCTATGGATTCCTCAGGATTCCTGACGTGGTACGATTCAATTCGTGAATATTTAAAGGATATATGTATGTCCAGAAGAACTTTTGAGATGCTATTTTAATTCTAAGAGTAGTTTTTACAAAAATATTTCAGTTAGATTTGTAATAATATAATTCTCAGTTTGAATAGATTTTATGGAGTTTATTTTGAAATTGACTCTTCTTATTGATTATCATGCATGTTTCGGGCAACAATTCAGTCGTGCAATTTTTTATTGTATGCTTCCGCCGATAGTCGTGATCCATTCTGTTACAAAAATCCATTATAAAAAAATTCACAAGATCATGCTATATGCAGGGAAAATATTGCTAACGTTTTAAGATAATTTATTAAAAATTATTTTAAAATCGGTAGAAAATAAAACCATGCAATCGCGGGGGGCAAATAACGGCACTGGATAAGGATGTTGAGACAAGGAAGGCAGCAGCACGTGAGCCGCACGCGACGTCTCCATCCAAAAGTGGACACGGCGTGGGGTCGAGATATGGGGAACGTGCTGCCGGCACGTGAGCCATCTCACCTTTGCTTTCGTCGGGCGCTCATCACGTGATGGCCGCCGGGCGACTCCCCCCACCAGTGGGGTCTAAATTAGAGCGTCTAATTTTGGTAGTTAAAATATGTTTAGTGGAATAATGCCTGTGGTAACGGTAGCTGTGCTGTGGTTATTATTCCCGAGTTCCATATAATAAATTAAATATAAATCGAAAAATTTTACCTATATCGGGTACCAAAAGTAATACAAAACCTGGTAAACGCAGATGTGATACGAATATCTCTGTACCAAATAGGTTGCGTGGGTTACATGCGGCTTCATGGTTATGGCCGTCGGCAAAATAGTCAATACATCTCAACATCAAATTCGGATCTATCTTTTCGAGTTGGGCTAACCATCAAAATCTACTTCGGGATCAGTAAACAAACTCGGCAAAACTGGAAGTCGCCTGCGCTCTCTCCTACGTGTCTCTCACTCGTAAGAGGTCCTCGTCACGTGATGCGAGGGAACTCGCTGCGCACACCAGCTGACGACGACGCTCGGAGTCACGTGGACAGCTTGGCCGGTGCAATTGGAATGGGGGACCAACCCCGAGGATGAGGCGAAGGACGTCGACGGGTGCACGTGAGCGTTGGCAGGTGAATCTCACGTGAGTCCCATCCCCCCCACTCTGCGCTCGCCATCAACCGGGTCCCACGTGTCGATGGACCAAGGACCCCCTCGCCGTTACACTAACGGCGTCGGTAGCGCCGTTAGGATCCAACACGCTGTTATCTTTCCGTTACGGCGAGGATGATTTATAAAACGTGTCCTGGATTTTGATGGTTTTTGGAATATTTTGCTCTTCCTCGAGATTTTACGATCTTTACATTAAGAACGAGACAAATCACCTGAGTCATTTCCAAAATGATGCATGATTTGTACGGATGAACTTGCCTTGTAAACGACCAATACAGATAACATGCACTTTTGGTATCAAAATCAGTAATTTTCAAGCTAAAAGGCTTACCCATAAAAGGGTGTGTTTGGTACGCGGGCTTAGATGGGTTAAACTGGTAGCAGATAACTTATTTTTGGATTTTGGTGTTTGGATAAAGGGGTTAAACTGGGGTGGGTTAGAAATGGATTTATTGTGATATGATGATATTGAAGTTTGAAAACGTGAGTAGTTATTGTGTGTGATTGTATCGGAGTTTGAAAAAGTGAGTAGAAGTGGAGTAATTTATAATTTTTATATGATATGATGGTATAATATATTATTTTCTGATGGAGTGGATAAAAAAATTAATTTATTTAATATATGAAAAAAGGGAAAAATGTGGGATCCACTTAGAAAGAGAAAAGGTGGATTAAGGGAGTTAAACCTCCCAAAACGAGGGTTTACCCACCAACACGAACGACACCTAAAGGAAATGCAAAATCGAATATATGTATTTCATGTTTACATTCCTGGCTGGAATTCTTTGTTATGGTTCTCACATTTTTTCACTAAAATCCTTTTTACTATCATTAATAAAAAATATCACCATCAAGATATATTATAACAAATATAATCAATATAACACATAAACTATATCACATTATAATTACCACTCAACCCGCTTAGCCATAAAAAATAAAAAGGATTAACATTCTAACTTATCTTTGAAATGAGTTTACTCCAATCTGATACAATCCATTTTGTTACAAAATGCAAGGTTGGTGGCGGCTCCGGTGCGAGGAGAAGTTTGAGGGGATTTTTGCAAACAAAGATGTCCAATAGCGCCTGACTAAGCAAATTAGAAAGTTATGAGGGGCTAGCGAAATTAAAGAAGTACGAGGGTTGTCTTCGATAACCACATAGTTCGGAAAAGGGTGCTATCGGTTTTCTCGTGCTTGGCATGTTATGAGGATGCTTCGTGGACTCGACAGTGGTGGTGGACTGATGAACGCTAAATCTGTCTCTTTAAGAATCGGGAAATATCGTAATATAGGAGGCAAATTCGGTTCAGCAAAAACCACAATCCTTTGAATGTTGTGGAGTATTTTTACTTGGCAAGTATACCAACGTCGAACACAGTGAATGACGATTTTTAGTTGCGTGGTTTTTAAATCCAATTAAATAATTAATTAATTGTTAATAAAATTTCCGTGTTAGAAAATAAAGGGAGATGCAGATGCATATGCGAAGAAATATATAGGGAGAATGAAGCATCGGATCTATGATTTATGAAGTTCAATCCTTAAATAAATTTATCAATTAATCCTCAAATACTATCACCGATCGAATAATTTCAAGAAGTATTTATCAATAAGAGAACCAAGCTGTGGGATATAAGATCAATCACCAGCTAAATAACCTTGCTGATAAAGAGATCAACAATAATTTTCAAGGAGTTCTGAACATTAATTTTTCCTGTGATTTAATCTTCAAAGAGTGATCGATAATAACAAGGAAATAAGTCAATTATTTATCCTTGAACATGCCCCTGCAATAGATCAATTTTTCCTCAAGTTAATCAGTATAAAATGTCAACAGAGCCAGCATAAGACAAATAAATCCTCGAATAATAATTAACAATAAACGACCTCAGATATGTTTACAAGGCTAAATGTAGAGCATGAAAATAGCTTCAAAATGACATATTGTATGCGAAAAACAGAGCTCATATGAGGAAGATATGCTAAAATGAAATTGCAGGGACTAAATTGTAAATAAAATAATTTTTTTCTTGCAAATAGGTCCCTGGAGGGGCTTATCTGTAATTTCTGAAAGTCGGAGGGGCCCTTCGGTAATTTACCCCTGACAGGGGTATTTATGCAATATCAGGAACTTCCGAGGGCTTTATTGCAAATTGCCTCAAAGAACGCGCGTGCGTGCGCAGGCTCGGGGACGAAGCAGAGGGTCGGCGTATCTGGGGCAGAGGTTCGGGGACCCGAGCCTATGATTCAGGGTTGAGGCACAGGCGCGGGCAAGGCGGAGGTTCGGGGTGGAGGGTCGGCGTATCCGAGCCTACGTGGCGGCTTCTGATGCTTCGGGTCACTTGAGCCTCAGGGCTGGGGCCAAGGCTCGGGGGGGGGGGGGATGACGTGGACGGTCGTGGGCCGTTGGATCAAGGGCTTGTGCCCTGATCCAATGGCGGCTGTCGGGGCGTAGCGTGGAGGCGGAGGCCGCGCAAGGCGGTGGTGATGGCGGGGTCTTGCGCGCAGGGGCTGCACCCCCGGTGGTGGAGGAGAGGCGCGGAGGAGGAGCGGGCGAACAACGGAGAGCGACAGAGCTTGGGCTGGTTGACACACGACCGACGGAGTAGCGGAGGCTTCGTCGAAGGGTGGTCGGTGAGGCGGCGGAGGCGGAGGCGCGAAGCTGGAGCAACCCACATCGAAGGGGAATCGAGTTCGCCTGGATGGGGAGGAACGTTTCCCTCTTCCGATGCTCGCCTCGATGGAGCTGGTTAGCTCCATAAGCTTTGCTGCTCACGGAGGAGCGGCTACACAAGGATCAGCTCCGTGGATCACGCCGGTCAGCTGCTGTCACCAGCCGTCAGAGGAATGGCGGATGTCCTCGAAGGCCGGCGAGGGGGGGGGGTTTATAAGAGGAAGTGCGAGGGGCGTTACGGGGCGGAACGGCTGCGAGGGAGGATTGATGGTGGGTGTGTAATGGCCGGCACCGTGCATGGCGGAGGAATGGATGCGGGGAAGGGGGAAAATAACTGGTTGGGGAAGACGAAGGAGGGTCACGTGCCATGCACGTGACCCGGGTGTGACCAGGAGAGAGAGTGGGGGTGCCACGTGGCACGCCCAGGGGCTGCCACATGGCACCAAAAAAATTTCGAAATTGAAGAGGAAAAAAGAGATAGAAGAAGATCTCGGATCGAAAAATTTCCTTCATGAAAGTCGTTCGTCTCTACGAGATCTACAACTTTCATGCAGTACTCATGAGCAAAAGAGGTCATTTGTGTGAAGTGGTATTTTTGGTGGTTTTTATGTGTATAGAAAACCGACTTTTTGGAGTTTTATAATTTTTTGGTGTTTTTAGAGAGGATAAAAATATAGAAAAATTACTATAAAATATAAGAAAATTATTTACACGCTAAACTGATTTCTTTGGATTTTTAATAAATAAGAAAATAGGAAAATAAATAAGAAGTAAGAAACACACAGTTTTTGTACAGACCAACAACAGACACTTGGACTCAGTCAGTTTCTTTGATTTCAATTTTAATCTGGATTTGAATTTTTGTGTTGCTTAATAAAACTTTCATCAAAGAACACAAATGAAGAAGGAATAAAATTAAAAGGGTTAATTATGTACATAAAAACTCAGGTCAAAAATAGCAAAAAGTCAAAATGCGCAAAAGAGGCCCAAAATCTAATTTTCACATATAAGCTCTGAATTTTACGAAATTGATCTTGTTTTGAAGGTATTTGAAAATGGAGTACTTTAAAAGTGAGTAGACCAAAATCGGACACTGTATGTGGGAGATATGCTCATTTTAGTCTGTCAGATGCGAAATTAGACTTATTTGACACTTATTTGAGTTAGTAATTTTTTGTATTTTTTATTCTTGTTAGTAATATCTACACAATGGAGATGGTTTGGGGTCAATCGGAGTTTGGATGAATTAATTACAAATGTGAGAATTTAGCGGCTTTTTAGGCTAATTTATACTTGGGCTTTTTAATGCAATTATGCATGATGAAATGCAAATATTATTTACATATGTATGAATGCTAATGATGTTCTGTTAATGATTAAATGCATGTGAATGTTGGGGAACATAGCCTAAATGACCAATTTTAGCATGATGAATGCATGATTCATCATACCCCTATACTTAAACCATGCTCGTCCCCAAGCATCAATGAATGAATGACTTAGTTGAATACATCCCAGACTGTGCATGTGAATTTTCAAGGCTCCATTTATAGAAGACCCTTAATTTGAGTGATCCTAAAATTATGGGCTCAACCATGCTTTAATCAAAAGGAATCCAACTTCTCTAATTTTCAGACTCTCTGTTTGTACATATAGTATAAGGATATGATTTTTAGTGTACTGCATTCATGAGAGTCAAGTCGAGACATCACCCAAAGTTCCAATCCAAGAGACTCTCCTCTAGACCTAATCCTCAACACTAGGGAGTAAGTCTATTCTTGCTTCAGTCAACCGTCTCATTAGTTTGTCAGTCTTGAAAATGTAGATGGAAGACCAGATGGTGGAGGGCATAGGATTGTGTCTGATTTTCTCTCCCTCACAATGGAACAAGGGGCCTCTCGAGTCCTTTTTACTCAACTCATGTAACTTTTTAGATTGTCGACCAATGTATCCGTCAAGAGAGTTGGAGTCGTCTGCACTTGTTTTTCTGTGAGTACACCGAGGTGTGTCTCTTTTGAGTATCTAAGACACCTTCGACACCCAGACTCTTGTAGCATTTATGATGCAGAGCCCTTTTTTTGGTGCCAGCTCGACTCCTTGTTCCTAATTAGCGCTTGGTCCAAGTGGACACTTTAAAAATGTTTGGGAGCGCTCGCCATCAGTGTAAGCTCATTTATAATTTGACTTGGATGATAGAGTTTTTCTTTGACATTTCTTTTTCTTTTCTTTTATTGGCTAGCTCCACTGCTTTTACCAAAAGTTGGCGCACACTGATTAACAATTTTCATTAAGTTTCATCATACCCTGGCACATAAGTAGATATCAAAGAGATATCATATGAACTTGTTCACATACTGGCTAGGATTTTCGCTGACACTCAGATTTTTTGAGGCCTTCATTAACTTTATCCCATCCTCAAATATCATTAAATCGGATCTAAACTCAAATGTATAGTCCCACTTCCTTAAGTGATAGCTCAACTCATCTCATCAATCATGCAGTTGTAAAAGTGATTGTGCTGATCATATTCTTTTTAAGGTAGAGATGAAGAGTGCAATATAGCGCTCAAATCTTTCAAACTAGGTAAGTGTGGATAATTAAGTTAAAAAACCCTAATGACTAAAGCATGCTAACTCAGACTCTCAAGATCACAGAAATCAAGTGTCCTCAAAATCCTCAAGCCTCGAGTGACAGTGAATGTGTCCGGGATATGTCAACCAAGGAATGCATGAAATGATTGATGAAATGCAAGACCATGATTGAATTCTATTTTTTTCAGCAAAAGTTTTTTTTGTTTATTTTTATTTTTTTTGAAAAACATGCGTTATACACATAATATACACTACTTGCACCCATCCCCGATGTTAGGTAAACACGATTAAAGTACGAGCTATGGATAAAGTAGATAGAATATATATAAACACCCCCTATACTTAGCTTGTGCTATGTCCTCATGGCACAAAGTGAAATGTAGACATAGCTCATACTAAGTATAAATGGGCCAAAAACAAATGAAGAGAAGTGATGTATAAACAATGGTACCGGTCCTCCTATACTTAGGCTTAGGCCAACCTAAGTATAATCGGATAATTACAGATGGAGAACCGGGTAGATTTGCGGATGTACAAGATCAAGGAGGTTTGCGACGAACCTTCTTGCGGAAGTGTGGAGATAGATAGGGTGATGACGAGCAGGCCGATGAAGAAGACCAGCCATCGTCGGAGTCGTCCTCAAGAGAATAATAGTCGTCTGCAGAGGATCTCTAACTTTTGTCGATTAGTGGTAAGTGCCCCTAGACCAGAGCTGTACCTATTGCACTTATCTGATGAACCTCATCAGGATTGGATGAGGACTCTTCAGAAATCACCTGGTGTCTAAGGTCAAAGGTGACTTTCTTGGTCGATTTGTTTCCTTGGGAAGTATTGAGAGGAAGTTGGACAGTCTTCATCTCCCTGTCTTTAGTAACCTATGTGGCATCCATGAGTTCCTCATCAGATGAATCCCCGTAAGAGTCGACCAATTCTTGAAGGGTCATGCACTGCTTCGGTCGAGGGGGATTGTTCCTGGTGATTCTGTGGTTTATGGTTGGGGGTGTTGATGTCACTTTCGTATGATCGTGAATTTTGGTGACATCGGATGTTTCCAGAGTCGGTTCCTTATATGGTTCAAGTATCTCATGAAATACTGCCGACTTAATGATTGGACCACTCAAATAATCGTGACGAGAATCCAAAGTTTGTCCAATTCCTCATATGGTTCCTTATTTGATTCAAGTATCTTAATAATATGGTCCAATTCCTCATAAGCTCCCAAATCTTGATTTTTTCTAGGAGCAGTGATAGGGTGGTGAGAATCCAAAGTTTGTCCAACAACCAGTCTTTTAGACGACTCTCCTGCGGTTTGTATCTGCATGTCATTTGGAGATCTCTGATAATGTGAAATATTTATTTCCTGATCGTAACTGTCGCTTTCAAGTTGGTTTTCCTCAGAGCAGGTTGTGTCATTGGGAGTTTGCTCATTATGGGCCGAGTTCAGGAACTTGATTTTGTGAGTCTCACAATCGACGATCACCTTAGTGGAGGCTAAGAACGGCTTTCCTAAAATGATAGGAGACTCAGACAACCTTCTGGGGTGCTCAATGTCAAGGACAATAAAGTCCACTTTATGTTCTTTACCTCGGAAATTTACGACGATAGAAACGATCCCCCACGGTCTTTTGGTAGATCGATCAGGTATTTAAACAATCATCCTAGTCTTTTTGAGTTGTCCGAGTTTGAGTTGGTCAAAGATGGACTTGGGGAGGATGTTTAATGTGGAGTTGTCGTCTAACCAAACATGAGTGAATGTCGAATCCTCAATTTCACATGTGATCCGAGTCAACCGCTTGACTTTGCACTGTTTTATTTTATGATTCATCACCAAAGAACTAGCCATAGATATTACATGATATTCAATCTTGTATCATTTCCCGTTTTTTTGGGGTTCGATCGACTCTTCACAAATCTCTTAATATCGGGCACATATTCTATGGCTTTGATCAATGGAAGCTCTAAGATCAGACTCTTACAAAATGCTTCCATTTCAGAATTGTCCATTTTTTTTTGAATTTTCAAATTTTCAATTTTTTTGGTATTTTCTGTAATGTGGTCAGTAGGGGGGTCAGAGGTCAGCGGTGGTTGTGCCTGATTGTGAGTCACATGATGATCCAGTGGTTCGCATGGTGGTGTCCTCACTTCTTCTGAATTTTGCATAGTCTGGATGAGATCATATATTCTCTCTGTTAAAGTGTCTGCTCTATGATTAATCCGAGCAATCTCATCCTCAAATATCTCATGACTAGTGATTGAATAATCATTCTCCATGTGTTGTGATTCTGACATGTAACCTCAAGTAGAGTATTGATTGTTCATAAATATTATGGTCTGGTCATGAGTTATATTTCCTTAACTTTGGTTTTCTCGTGGTTTGTCGAAGGAAAATTGATTGTACTCAAGAGGATAATCATCCTGAGTAGGGGATGGTTCAAGAGGCTGTGAGATCACAATATTCAGAAATCGTGTTCTACTATCAATATCGGTCACTCTATTGTTCATCCTCGATTCTGGTCTCTCTCTCATGTTCATAAGTTGTCAAAATGTAAGAGAGGGCTTCCAAGAAGAAGTGTGGTCATAGGATGGGATGTATGGACGGGAAGAGAATGATGGCTGAGGGGAACTTGATTTGAAGATCAGGTTCCCCTGAGGAGTGTGGGAAGAAGGATATCGGGACATGGTCGTGGAGATCGGGAAAGAAGACCATTGTGCCAACATATTCTAAAGAGGGATGGAATGATCAACGAACCACGATTTGCTTGCGATTGCAAGGTCTTTGACGCACACAAATAAAACACAAAACAAAGACGTAGATTCACCCACTCAACATTGGTGAAGGCACATTAGGGTTCAGCCGCTTATCTTTTCAATTTTAATTTAATGACAAGACAATCTTGAAAATTAAGCGGAGCTGTTAGGTATCGAAATATTTCACAAAGACTATCCCGAGTTCGTACAACTAGTTGCACCTACTCTCATCCAGTATAGGTGTAAGTATGGACCGTTTAAACGGCTACCCGTGTTACTTGAGGACGGAGCCTTCCGCGGTGTCCTCTAAATCACCCATTCTGCTAAGGGAAGTCGGACTGTAAAACGGCTACCCGAGACCCTCACTGAAAAGTAGCTAATTGTTTTTAAAACAGTAGTCTTTGTGAGATTTCTCAGTTTTGGCTCTATCCAAAGTGTACGTTCTAGTCCTTACAAACAATGAGTGGGTTTCTCTCCACCAGACACATGTGTTAATTTTATGTTAGTTTTATTTACAGTCGCCTTGATTAGCAGTCTCAGTTTTAAGTTAATATTATCACTGTAGTTTATGTGAGCATAGAAATTCACGCCTAACGAGCAGTCTCAATTCCTTTAAATCCTAAGTTGTAAAACTTTGAGAAATGAGAATCGGAAAGCCAATGCAAACGTAAATCAATGATGCATGCTTAAGAGAAGGACTTACAGTGAATCCTCGCGATCTTCATGCGGGATGCAAGATAAGGAATTTTTTAAAATTACACTAAATGATATGCACAGATAAAAAGCACCCTAAGCAGATAGTTCTATTAGCTGGAAGAATTGATTTCAAAATTTGGCTAATGTTGAATGATCTATAATGCATTTAGTTAGTGAACATGTGGTCTAAGAATTACAAGCACAATCAATGATAAATAAATAGGCGTAAATGTGCCTAAGTCCTACGCCATTCAAGCCGGGTCCCAACCACACAGAAGGATTGAAACAGAGCCGACACACCACAGAAAAGTCCAGTCTGTATTACAAGGGTTCAAAGAGAGGGACTCTAAGAATAATGCATAAATTTAAACCTAGACTACGCTCTCTCTCACAAAAATTAAAATTCAATCTTACTTGTCGATCCTCGATGAATATCAAAAAATTGTCTCCTAATAGTCTGCAAAGAGAGAAATTGTGGTTAGTATTTGAAGTAAGAGATAAATGCAGAATAAAATGCGGAAAAATGGCACAAAAATTAATTTCACAAAAATTAATTACAAAAATGATTTAAAACCCTAAAAATTCGTCGTTACACAGCAACGACGCCATTTGATGAATGCTAAATCTGCCTCTTTAAGAATCGTGAATTGTCGTAGTATAGGAGGCAAATTCGGTTCAGCAAAAACCACAATCCTGTGAATGTTGTGGAGTATTTTTACTTAGCAAGTATATCAAGGTCGAACACAGGGAACAATGATTTTTAGTTGCTTAGTTTTTAAATCAAATTAAATAATTAATTAATTGTTAATAAAATTTTTGTGTCAGAAAATAAAGGGAGATGCAGATGCAGATGCGAAGAAATATACAGGGAGAATAAAGCACCGGATCTATGATTTATGAAGTTCAATCCTCAAAAAATTTTTATCAATTAATCCTCAAATACTATCACAGATCGAATAATTTCAAGAAGTATATATCAATAAGAGAATCAAGCTGTGGGGTATAAGATCAATCACCCGCTAAATAACCCTGCAGATAAAGAGATCAACAATAATTTTCAAGGAGTTCTGACCCTAATTTTTCCTGTAATTTAATCCTCAAAGAGTGATCGATAATAACAAGGAAATAAGTCAATTATTTATCCTTGAACATGCCCCTACAATAGATCAATTTTTCCTCAAGTTAATCAGTACAAAATGTCAACAGAGCCTGCATAAGATCAAATAAATCCTCGAATAATAATTAACAATAAACAACCTCAGATATGTTTACAAGTTATGCTAAATGGTAGATCATGAAAATAGCTTCAAAATGACATATTGTATGCGAAAAACATAGTTCATATGAGGAAGATATGCTAAAATAAAATTGCAGGGATTAAACTATAAATAAAATAAAGTTTTCTTGCAAAGAGGTCCCTGGAGGGGCTTATCTGTAATTTCTGAAAGTCGGCGGGGCCCTTCTGTAATTTACCCATGGTGAGGGTATTTTTGCAATATCAGGAACTTCCGGGGGCTTTGTTGCAAATTGCCCCTGAAGAACGTACGTCGCACGTGCGCGAGCAGGCTCGGGGACGGAGCAGAGGGTCGGTGTATCCGGGGCGGTGGTTCGGGCACCCGAGCCTGTGGTTCGGGGTCGAGGCGCAGGCGCGGGCAAGGCGGAGGTTCGGGGCAGAGGGTCGGCGTATCCGAGCCTACGTGGCGGCTTTTGATGCTTCGATTCACCCAAGCCTTGGGGCTGGGGCTGAGGCTCAGGGGGGGATGACGTGGACGATCATGGGCCGTTGGATCAAGGGCTTGTGCCCTGATCCAACGGCGACTGTCGGGGCGCAGCGCGGAGGCGGAGGCCGCGCAGGGTGGTGGTGATGGAGGGGTCTTGCGTGCAGGGGCAGCACCCCCGACGGTGGAGGAGAGGCGTGGAGGAGGAGCGGGCGAACGACGGAGGGCGGCAGAGTTTGGGCCGGTCGACAAACGATCGGCGGAGGAGCAGAGGCTCCGTCGAAGGGTGGTTGGTGAGGCGGCGGAGGCAGAGGCGTGAAGCTGGAGTAGCCCGCATAGAAGGGGAATCGAGTTCTCTTGGATGGGGAGGAACATTTGCCCTCTTCTGATGCTCGCCTCGATGGAGTCGGCGAGCTCCAGAAGCTTTGCTGCTCACAGAGGAGCAGCTGTACAGGGACTAGCCCCGTGGATCACGCCGGTTAGATGTTGTCACCAGCTGTCAGAGGAATGGCGGATGTCCTCAATGGCCGGCGGTGGGGGGTTGGGGGGGGGTTATAGGAGGAGGTGCGAGGGGCGTTACGGGGCGGAACGGCTGCGAGGGAGGATTGATGATGGGTGTGTAATGGCCGGCGTCGTGCATGGCGGAGGAATGGCTGCGGGGAAGGGGGAAAACAACTGGTTGGGGAAGACGAAGGAGGGTCACGTGCCAGGCACGTGACCCGGGTGTGACCAGGAGAGAGAGTGGGGGTGCCATGTGGCACGCCCAGTGGCTGCCACGTAGCACCAAAAAAAGTTCGAATTTGAAGAGGAAAAAAGAGATAGAAGAAGACCTCGGATCAAAAAATTTCCTTCATGAAAGTTGTTCCTCTCGACGAGATCTACAACTTTCATGAAGGATCTATGAGAAAAAGAGGTCATCTGTGTAATGTGGTATTTTTGGTGGTTTTCCATGTGTACAGAAAACCGACTTTTTGGAGTTTTGTATTTTTTTGTGTTTTTAGAGAGGATAAAAATCTAAAAAAATTTCTATAAAATACAAGGAAATGATTTACACACTAAACTGATTTTTTTTGGATTTTTAGTAAATAAGAAAATAGGAAAATAAATTAGAAGTAGGAAACACACAATTTTTGTACAGACCGACAACGGACACTTGGACTCAATCAGTTTCTTTGATTTCAGTTTTAATCTGGATTTGGATTTTTTTGTTTCTTAATAAAACTTTCATCAAAGAACACAAATGAAGAAGAAATAAAATTAAAAGGGTTAATTATGTACATAAAAACTCAGGTCAAAAATAGCAAAAAGTCAAAATGCCCAAAAGAGGCCCAAAACCCAATTTTCACATATGAAATCTGAATTTTACGAAATTGATCTTGTTTTGAAGGTATTTAAAAATGAAGTACTTTAAAAGTGAGTAGACCAAAATCGGACACTGTTTGTGGGAGATATGTTCATTTTAGTCTGTCAGATGTGAAATTAGACTTTGGCATTATTTGACATCTATTTGAGTTAGTAAATTTTTTGTATTTTTTATTTATTCTTATTAGTAATATCTATACAATGGAGGTAGTTTGGTATCAATTGGAGTTAGGATAAATTAATTACAAATGCAAGAAGTTAGTGGCTTTTTGGGCTAATTTACACTTGGGCTTTTTAATGCAATTATGCATGATGAAATGCAAATATTATTTACACATTTATGAATGCTAATGATGTTCTGTTAACGATTAAATGCATGTAAATATTGGAGAACAAAGCCTAAATTACCAATTTTAGCATGATGAATACGAGATTCATCATGGACCTAGTGTTGCTAATCGAATCGAATACTTTCGAATCCACCAGGATTCTGATTCAATTCATTATAAAAGCTCCGAATCCAAACTCAATCGAATTTCAAACAAATATACTAACTTAAATTCAGATTCAATTCGTTTTGAATTTTGAATATTCAAATTCGATTCATTTTATTTCAAATTTGAAATGTTAATTGAAGTTTTAGAGTTAACATAAATAATATAATATGAAACATAATATAATTAATTGTATAATTCTTATTTTGAAGAATAATACTAGGATATGTTGAAAAACTATAAAATAGAAGAAAATATCAAATTAATACAATATGATGGATAAAAATACCTAATTTTTATAATTATTATGTATCTTTTACAATCTATATATACTTTTTCCTATGATGAAGAAATGCATAAATACAATATATTATATGAGCCTATCAAAGAGATAGAGTATCATTGACAAAAAAATGAACACATTATAATTACCAGTGCGTATTAAAGCAAGACAAGATCAAACTTATGTAGAAAATTGATAGAAATTAGTATTATTACTTGAAATAATGGGAATAGTAGAAAATAACATATCAATATAAAACATCTTCATTAAGCGTGAGGATTTTCAATATCAAAAAACTAAGTCATGAAAGTGAAATATACAATTTTTGATTTACAAAGGAACAAATGACATTATGGTGAGAAGAACGTGTATATTACTCATGTAATGATAAATATCGTTTTGATAATGATAATCACCATGGATTGCCATGCAAAGAAAATCAAAACAATAAAAAAGCAAAGGAGATATGTCTAGATAACTTTTGAATCATGAAAAATGTTAAGGATGAACTCGAAGTGGCAAGACTATCATTTTCATGTGCGAGAAGAAAGGCCACCATAAATTACCACGGGTCTTTAGGATCTTTGGTAGATAATGAAAGGGGAATGGAAAAGTCAGTGTAAGGAATATGGGAATATGAAAATAAATGCGTGGGTGAAGATTTAGAATAACAATCTTATATTTGATCTTTCCTATTAGATTTTATGACTAATTATTTTATACTTTTTTTATATTCAATATTTAGTCTTTAACTAATATGATTATACATATATATAAATATTACATTGGATATGATTTAGAGTTCTTGTATCCTCTTAGTGCCTCAAAATTTCAGAATAACACATTAAAATCGATTATTGTACATATACAAAGTAATCATACCTAAGCTACTGTCATTAGGCTAAAGTAAGAAGTAAAGATAGGAATTTAGATGTTTTGTATAACCGATGTATGAAGGAACCACATCTCTAACTCATAACATATTTTGTAGTCAAACCACTTAGACATAGTTATAAAGAGGAAATGAAAGAGATTTGATCTCATTTGGAGGGACTAATGTTGCATATACACGTCATGCATTGGCAAGTCACATCGGTGTAGTGTGAGATTACGGAAATCATAGCGATGAATGATGTACATGATATCAATAGAGCCTAGATATGATTATAAGTTTAAAATTAACCACTTAATCAATGTAAATTGGTTTGACACATGTTGTGCTTAGTGTATATGAAAATTCTAAATCTTTCAATGTAAATTAATTGGAGTAACTTTTTTAATACATATTCATATATTCTTTTCTACATCTACTTACTTACAAATGAATTCGAATAAATACATGCCAACCTTTTGATGTAATTATGCTATAATTCCTTGCACATGAATATTCAGAAAAGATCCTAATCGACCCAGAGTATTTGTCACATGTGTATGTATGCAAATATGTATGTATGTGTATGTACTATGTATATATAAATGCATGGATACATGTAACCATATATGTATGTATATAAATATCGAATCAAATCGAATTATTATCGAACGAATTCATGTTAATTCAGTTTTGATTCATTTGGGAATCGAATCCACGAGTTAAATTCGAATTCAGTTCATTTGGTTTCGAATCGAATTTTTCCGAATTTTTATCGAACGAATCCTAATCGAATTCCAATGATTCAGTTCAGTTAGCAACCCAATGTGGACTAGGACACGGTGAGGCGGTGGCCTCGCACGTGCCTTCTCGCTGAAGTGACCTATCTAGTACGGTCGGCATGAGCAAAGCATGCGTTGCTGTCACCATTGCTTGACCCCGGGAATGGGTGATGGAGCAATTTCGAGGGCTTGCATATCTGTCATAAGAGTATCCTAGTACCTATGCCACACGTGTCCACACAATTAGATCTTCCACACATTTCCCTTTTATGTAATACTAGTGGTGTACCTGATTTCTTATAAAATTCACATTTCTCTTTTTTGTAATATCAGTCATACTCCTAATTTACCTTAATGGAAGGTCAAAAGTGTGAATTTTGTAAGAAGACGAGGCACAATTGATATAAAAAATGATGGTATAAATGCTATTGCAAAAGTTAAGAAATGAACAAGTGATAAAAATCCAAATGATAAAAGTCAATTGTAGATAAATTTTCAATTGATCTGCCTGAATTTCCATCTTTCTATTCACTTACCAAATTTTTTTAAAAAAGTAAAAGATTGCGTCAACTACAATTTTTTACAGAGTCACGAGGGTATGATATAAATGGACTAAAAACGACTGAGTACTACACATTGGGCCATGCTAAATTGTAAGTCTAGATTACCTATTATTTAGTAGAAAAGGGAAGATGGCATCAACTGTGATAAACTATTCTAAACGCATTTAATAAGAATCGTTTTCATCATGCAAAGGATAGCTAGATATTTAATAAGACATATTATACCATTTGCTATAGGAAAACTTGGTCGTGTCGCAAAGATTCCTTTTTCCCATATTATTGAGTACTAAAATAATAGAAATGTGCAAATTCATTGCTATTTTCAAATCCATTCTAGAAATGTGAAACGTTTGTGATTAGTTCTCCACATTTATCAACATGCATAGGCATCCTATCCGATGAAAGAAGATCAATGTGCAACTATAATTAGTCCAACCATCAAGATGATGGAAGTGAACCCACTTACTTAAATATAATTATATATACATGTTGGTAACTAAAATGCTAAAACGTCATCAAAGAAAGAAGTGAGAGTCAGAGAGGATCGCTAGATGCTTAGGTGGGTTCTTTTTTTGTGCAACTTCCTCTTCCTCCTCACTTTTCCTCCCCTAGGTTGCAAAGATTTCAAGAAGGATAGAGTGAAAAATCCATTGGCAAACTACTTAAGTTATGTTTATATTCTTGTGGATGCCTCACCAGTGTCAGGTCCTTCACTTAAATCCGAAAAACTTTCTTTAGTCTATGATCTCCTCACCTCAAATCGTTCATGTACCGCGATCATCGAGATTATGCACATGTTTATCTTCCCAATGGTTGCAATCTTTATAGTTGATTTTGAAATTATCTTAAGCAGTTTTCTCTCATCTTATCATCTATCGGAGCTACATCAACTTTCCTTCTGATCGCATCATTCCAAATATGATCTTTTCGTGTATGACCACTCATCAACCTTAGCATCTTCATTTCATCTACTGGCATTTTCTGCCCCTGTCTGTTGTCGTGGGCCATTCTAATCCATATAGCATGTCATGTGTCATGGCTGCTTTATAATACTTTCCTTTGACTTTCAAAAGGATTTTCTTATCACAAAGAACAATAGAGGTTCCTCTCCACTTTAGCCAATATGCATTTATTTTTATGAGATATTTACACACATAACCCTGAGTAGATTCATAATTACAGCCAGAATCCTGCGTAATGACGGATAATACAAGAAATCTCGAATAATTACTATGTATAACACCCATAACTCTCTGTTTGTATAAACCATCAACCCAACCACACCATCGAATTAATCTAATCAATCTTTAATCCAATGTCTATGATATAAACTTAAAAATAAAACAAAGAAAAAACAACCCCGTCCCTTCTCCTCCAACCCCCTCCTGCACCCCTTCCTACCCCCTCCGTCGTCTCCCTCCTGCCCCTTCCACCACTTCTTGCAATCCCTCCTACACCCCTCCACTGTCCACCTTCAGCCTACTCCTCGACTCCCTCCTCCAACCCATTTTGTCCCTTATTCCAACCCATATGTTGCCGCCCTCCAGCCCCTTCCCCTCCTTCCCGCGCCCCCTCCTCCACCGCCCACCTTCAGCCCCCTCCTCGACTCCCCTCCTCCAATCAATCATGTCCTCTCCACCCCTCCGTTGTCTCTCTCCAACCCCTTCCATCCCATCCTGCGTCCCTATTTCACCCCCTCCGCCTCCCACCATCAACCCCCTCCACCAACCCTTATTGTCCCCTCCACCCCTTTTTTGTCACCCTCCAGTACTCTCCACACAACAACGATTGTAGAGGCATCAATGCCCTCCCACTCTCCGATTGTGCCAACACCGTGCACCTCCTTCTCTATCTCCTCTCCACATAGCAATGGTGCGCCGGCATTGATGCCCCTCCTTCATATCCTCTCCACACATCAACGGTGACGGTGGCTCCCCACTCCTTCCTCGCCCTTCTCTCGTCCTGCATTAATAACAAAAGAAGCTCCAACATGAAACAACACTTGGTTGGGTGCAACATACCGCATCGACACTTGATCGGAAATAATTCTTAGGTGGAGTGGGAGTGAGAAAGAGAATGAAAGGGCATGATTCACAAATAAGATTGAGTATTAGAGGTAAGTTTACCTTTTTTAATGGGAACCATCAAATATAACAGATAAAACAAACATAACATAACAAATGGTTATGACATGTAAGAGTTAAGCAATATTCGGGGTTTCTTATGTAATTTGCAATTATGTAGGTTTTTGGGTGTAATTAAGAAAATACTCAAGGTTATGGATGTAAATATCCCTTTATTATTCTACGAATAACATCTCCATTAATTTCCCCATCCAATTCCAAAATAGAACCTAAATAGCTAAAAGAATCTTTCTTCTGAATGTTATCATCTCCAATCTTCACCTCAAGTCTTCCACCATCATTTCCATCAAATGTGTACTCAATATATTCAGTCTTAGGCCTACTTATATGAAATCAAGCCATCTCTAAGACATGTCTCCGAACCTCTAACTTCTCATTTACTCCATCTCTAGTCTCATCTTGTCAATACGATATCATTAACGAACAACATACACCAAGTTATCTCTTCTTGAATGTGACTAGTGAACTCATCCATAATTAAAATAAAGGTACTGGACTCAAAGTTGGTCATTGATGCATACTGATATTGATGTTAAAATAGTCAGCCTTCCCAGACCAGATCCTAAAACTAGATGAAGTCCCATTATACATATCGTCTTTAAAGTTAATGTATGAGACTGGTACTTGTCTCTTCCCTAAAACTCTTCACAATATCTCATGAGGACCGAACCATAAGCCTTCTCCAAATCAATAAAAATAATATGGAAGCTCTTTTTAGCTGTCAATAAAAAATGCCTTCCCTAGGTCGTATACGACATCCAAAACCCACGACATGAAAATTACACAAATCTAACAACATGGAGGGGTCAATAATGTACCTATGTTTTCACGACCACAACTTTGGATCATCGGGTCCTCCCATTTACCGGATCTGATTACTCAACAATATCTTTATTCAACAATAAAAGCCAACATTCAGAACCAAACTGCAATAATATACTGCATAGAGAGGGCAACTCACAAATTTTCATTCACAAAAATAAAGCTTACATAATAAACCATCCCATTATTTTCTTGTACATCAAGCTAAAAGAAAAGGACACAAAAGATCTACAACTACCTTACACTAGGAGCTACTATTGTTAGCATGCTGATTAGCTGACTAAGGTCGTTGCGATGGCTCACTGATACCTGTTGGATTTTCCATAAATCATAAGATGAACATTAGCGAGCATTAATTAACTCAGAAGAGAAAAGTAAAGAAGTAGTATAGTTTACCAAAACTTATTATACCGAAAAGTTTCGTTTCTTCTCATTAATTTAAGTTCTATTCCTTCTACTCCACATTAAGGATTAGTCTAGAGAATTTACCTCACAAATCATGGACTCCAAAACTGTAGACACTTCAGGATTGGATACTGTGTTGCAACCAATCCTCCAATACTACCCTGATAGTTTCCTTTTCTTTTATAATCTAGGGTTTCAAACCCTCAGCTTGATAAACAAGGAAGCACACCATCCTCGAGGATCCAATAGCTTAAAACCACATACTAATCTTTAATCACATATACTAGCAGCTTTAAATACATGTTAGCATGGCCCAGCCGCTATCCAACACCCATTCCTCCACATGGATGACAACATGTTCAATCAGTTAACCTACCTAATGGTAACCAAGTACCATGCGGTGCAAATCATTCATTTCGTATGCATTTATCATAACAGGACAATTGTATACCACCTAGGTTTGGCCTGCTAATACCGATGTTCTTCTAACAAACCTACATGTTTCATGTCTGATATGTAGTATTGACGGTCCACAAATTTATCCCCTTAATAGTGAGGAATTAACATTCAAATGTCATTGCAGTTGGGCTAAATAGGATCCATCAAAAACCACTCTGATTAGTCTATGAATGAAATGCAAGCGGTCGAATTTTTTTTACTTGAAAAGACCAAGGTCGTACTCAGTGACACGAGCCTCTTAAGCACATATTTTGGACTCTTAATATTCAGATAAAGTGATGAATTAAAAACTCAGAGGTCAACAAAAAAAATAGACAATGCAGACACATGAATGCATTTTTATATTTTTTTATCATGCAATGAGATGCAAGTGAAGACAAATGCAAGTATGCCCTATCTAAATGAAAATTCAACTAAGAAAATGTAATTAACTTCATTATACAATAACGAAACAAATTCCATTTATGAATTAATACAAGGCATGAGAAATCATTACATAAAAGACACAACATTACCAAAATTAGTCATCAAAATTTAAAGTGTCAAATCAGATAGCAAATCATGCAATTAGAAAGACAATTAAACAAGCTTCGAAGTGAGACTTAAATCGACTAAAATGGAGTTCAGATGCTCAAGATTTTACAAAAGAATCCAGTGGCATAAATGCAAAGAAAATATGCAAAATAAATAGGAAAACAATACAAACAGGTTCCTGGAAGGACTTAAATGTAAATATGAAAAGTCACGAGGCCTTCCCTATAATTTACCCACACGCATAGGGGATAAATTGAAATTATTGAAACCTGGAGGGGGATGGTTGCAATTAACCCCAGGCACGTATGTCATGCACATGATCAGAGGACCTATTTGCAAATTGGAGAAAGCAAAGAGGCCCCACTGCAAATTTCCCAGCCATCACATGACCAAACCAAGTAGAGCTACAGACATCCAATCACGGTCAGACGAAGCTCTTAGCTACTCGCCGGAGCCCCACCATGTCCGTCGTAGGAGGCGACGGAGAGGATGAATGCGATGTACAAGCACTGTTCGATCCTCACGATCGGACAACCCACAGAAGGCCATGTGTCCGCCCCGAAGCTACACGCGCAGCCTCCAGGTTCGAGATGCCCGAGCCAGGCCGGACCTCTAGCTAACGACACATGGCCCGAACCTCTAGCCATGCTCCTGAGCCTCTCCCCAAACCTGAGCTGACACTCGATCCTAGGGGATGACTCTAGACTTATTGGCAATAAAGCTTGGGTGCAGGAGAACGGTTGGGGCAATAGGGTTCGACATGGTGGCAAGAGTTGACCGGAGACGAGGAATTTGAAGACAGCTCTGGTAAGGGCTTCGATCATTGAAAGAAGTACATGCAGTCGTTAGCTCTATAGCCGAAGCATACATGTGCGAGGTGAAGTGAGTGGAGCGGGGTCTTAGGTGAGTGGAGGAATGGGAGACCAGAGCTCCATCTCCGAGAACTAGAGAGGAGGTGGGGCGGACATGTTCTGGTGATGGAGAAGGGGAAAAGGCGAGCTATGGGTGGCGTGAAGATGAGTGACATGTGAGAAAGTTGGAGCGATGGTGAGTTGAGGGTGAAAATGCGAGTAAAAACCTAATAATAATAATAACAAGAAATCCAAAGAAAAAGATACGAATAATCGAGAGGCTTACATGAAAAAATGTGCGGATGCAGTGGATTAGGTTGAGCTCCAAGGGGGGCTCGGGTCATCGTTGGACTTCGGCGGCCCCTCGGAGTAGCTTACCGGCGTTCGATGATCAGGGCAAGGCCTACCATGGCCAAGGGTCTCACCGAGGCCTTGGTCATCTTCACGACCTCGATCTGGCCTCCTCATATCATGGGGAGGCGGAGAGGAGCTGGGCCAAGGCCCGCGTAAAGGTGGATCGTAGTGGAAATGGGCGGTGACGACGTATTTGAAATGGAGAGCGACGATGTGTTGGTGGTGGTCGACGTGGTTTGCACGCGAGCTATGGAGTGAGAGAGTGGAATATGTATGGAGTTATTGAGTCTGCGAGGGTGACAGAAGAATAGAATTGGCCTGGGGTGTTCAGCGAGTGGTGGAAGTTGATGAGAAGATGGAGATAATGGGAAGGGCGCGATTGGTGTGCGTGGTGGAGGATGTGGGAGAGAAGGGGGCTTTGGGAAGTGGAAGACGAAGTCTCAACCATTGGATCTCGTGATCCAACAGCTAAGAGGAGGGTGCGAGGGAGCGACCTTGTTCAAATGATCAAGGCTACAAGGTTGAGGGTCGAAGCGTGGGAGGCCGTTGGATCATTAGATCCAACGGGCCAACGGCTGGGGAACGAGCGTGCATGGATGCTCCAGATTTGAACTGGAGCAGTGATCGAAGGGCGGAGATGAAGCTGGAGAGGATGGCGGGGATTGAAGTTCCAGAAGGCGATCAAACAATGGGAGGCAGAGATGTGTGGCGAGAGGTGAGGCAGACCACGTGGTTGAACCAGAAGGAGTCACGTGGCCCAACCAGGTTATTCAGAAGGAAAATTCAAAAAAGGAGGCGGAATTTGGAAAAACACAAAACATAAAAGTTGTAGATCTCAATGAGATCTACTAGTTTTATGTTGACCAAAATGCAAAAGAGGTCAAACAAAGGGAGAAATATTTTTTGAGCATTTTTAAGGTATAAAAACACTACGATTTTCACTTTTGTTAATTTTTGTATTTTTAATTTATTTCAAGACCTAGCTATATACAACAATTACTCTGGTTTTTATTGAAACCAATTCAAGTCAGGGGGTTAATATCTGGGAACTAACATGATGAAACTGAGGTTCATCATCCCCCAATAGTTAAACTATGCTCGTCCTCGAGCATCTCAACCATGAAAAAGTTGGATTAACACCTGTTTGTGCAAGTGAACATAAGATCTGATCCGTTCTAGATCTCCCAATTTTAAAGACACAAAATTTCAAAGCTAAACCATGCTCCAATCAAGAGGTGTCCACTTGTTCTAATTTTATCAGATTCTCTCTTGTATACACATAAAATAAGGATATGACATTAAGTATTGACCACATTTACGAGGGTAGAGTCACAACGTCACCCAAGGTTCTAGTCCAAGAAATTCTCCTAAGGACCCAATCCTGAACTTTAGGGAATAAACCAAATATTGCAATCAATCCACCATCTCTTTAGTTGTCAGACTTAAAAGTGTAGATGGAAGGACAATTGATGGAGGGTATAGTATTGTGTCATCTCTTCTCTCACTCTCATTGGAACAAGGATCCTCTCGAGTGCCTTATTAACTCAACACTTATTTTTTGTTGTTGATCAATGTGACTGCCAAGAGAAGTTGAAGTCATCTGTACTTGTTTTTCTGGGAGTACACATGGGTGTGCCTTTTTTTGGGTATCTAATATACCTTCTACACCCATACTTGTAGCATTTACGATGTAGAGCCTTTTTTTGGTGCAAGCCTGACTCTGGTCCTAATAGCGGTGGTCCAAGTGGATACTTTGAAATGGTTGGGAGTATTCTCCTTTGGTGGAAGCTCTTTGATATTTGTCTTTCGAAGGGGAGAGCTTTTTCAACATTGATATTTCATTTTATTGCTTTTTACTAGCTCCTCTGCTTTTACCAAGAGTTGGTGCATACTGATCAACAATTTTATATTTTCACACACCCTGGCACATAGGTAAATGTCACGAGATAGTACAAGAACCAAGTTCTCATACTGGCTAAACATGTTGACACTCAAATTTTTTGAAGCCATTAATGATTTTATACCATCCTCGAGCATCATTAAATTGAATCCAAACTTGAATCCCTCATCCCAGTCCCTCTAGTGAAATTTCAACTCCTCGCATCATAACTGCATTCGTGAATGTGAAGTGCTTATCATATTCTTAAGGTTAGAGACTAAGCATGTAATATAGCACAAAATATGTAAAACCAGGAAAATATGGATGTAATTAAGTCAGAGACCCTGATGACTAAGGCTGGTTAACATAAAATCTCAAGACCTCTCAAACCAAGTGTTCTTGAACATCACTAATCCTGTGTGAATGTGAAAGTGTCAGGGATTTAAACCAACTCCTTCATTCATTTTGTATTTTATTTTTTCTCATATTATGTTTTTTGAAACTATATTTATAGACACACGTTAGACTTATTTAAACCCTCTTTTTGAAAGGATTTTGAAAATATTTTCAAAATAGTGTCACATATAAAGCTTTTTCAAACATTTTTCAAAACAAGTGAAATCCATTTTTCAAACCATTTTCAAAATATTTCTTCAAAATAATGTAACATAGTAGAGATTTGTTTTTCAAAATTTGAAAACAATTCATCCAACTTGGTTTAGAAAAGTTATACTTTAGCCTAAAAAGTTTTAAATTTTTCAAAATTTTCAAAATAGAGTTATGGCTAAAGTACATATATACTGCTATCCTTTATAATTAACTTTTGCTATGTCCTCATGGCACGGAGTGAGACAAAGTCATAGCTCAAGTTAAGATATAGGAAAGAATACAGGAACCGAGGAGGATGTCCCCTATACTTAGGTTAAGATAACCTAAGTATCAGAGAGAAGGATAAATGAGTAAGGAATTTACGGGGACTCAAATCTCCCATATACTTAGGCTGAGAATAGCCTAAGTACAAAGATGGATAAGTGAAGTTGGGGAGACTTGAGGGGAACAAAGAGGTTAGGAAGAATTTATAAATGAACGAATGAATCTATGGAGATGAATGGAGCATCTAGGGTCTAAGGGAGGGTGTCGAAACAGACAAGGCTCAATCAACCAAGCAACACCCTTGATTCACCAACCCACACATGAAACCAACAAATGTTGGTTATTTATCTTGTTATTTTTATTGATGGTAAATACAAACTATAATTTACGCAAGGCTAAATGATATGTCAAATAAAAATATCCTACGTAAAGAAGGGTGTTGCTCTCCCAAAACATGATTTTTACTCCATTTTATTGGTCAACTTGCGTTATCAGTCCCAATTTTAAGCTTTAAGATTATCACTGATTTAATGAAAGAACAAATCAATTAAACATCGTCTAGCGCTCATTCCCAATTTACATTAATCCTAGGTGATCAAGACAGGAAGGGAGGTCAAGAAAAAACCAATGCATACTATAAAATCATGGTCTACGCTAAAGAAAAAATCGCAGTGCCTTCAACTATCTACATGAAAACAAGACTGAATTAAAACCAAATTCTGAATGTATGCAAGTTGATGAAAACCACACCTAACATGCTTCTATTAACGAGAAAAGAATAGATTTAATTTTTGGCTAAGTGAAGTGATGTCTATGTGTATCTCAAATTAATGTATATCCTACCTATGATCAAATACATAAGATAAAAATGTGAAATAGCTCGGAGAGCCGCATGCTTGATCCTAGGTCGACATTCAAGTGGGACAAACCCCAAACAACAACAAAAATCCTTCGTTCATTTACAATCACGAGTCTTCAAACGAAGACTGTTGTAAAGATGATTATTTACATGCATGATTGAATAATGCAAAATACATTAATTCTCTTCAATTTCTCTAAGAATTGCTTCTGCGGATCCTCACAACGGGAGCTCGTCCTCCTCGCCTCATTGATCACCAAGGGACCCTGCCACAACAAATAATCATTAGATAGATATTAGAGAATCAAAACAATGCAAGGGAAATGAACAACAAGACCTACAAGACCTACAAGTTAGAAATTATCACTCAATCAAATAGTAAAACTCTAAATGACACAAAAGATGAGCCGTGTCCCCGGTAACGGTGCCATTTGTCGGTCCACAAATTTAGCCCCTTAATAGTGAGGAATTAACACTTGAATGTCATTGTAGTCGAGCTAAATAGGATGCATCAAAAACTGCTCTGATTAATCTATAAATAAAATGCAAGTGGTCGAATTCTTTTTACTCAAGCAAGTCCAATGTCAAACTCAAGGACACGAGCCTCTTAAGCATACATTTAGACTCCTAATATTCAGATAAAGTGATGAATTAAAAACTCAGAGGTCAACACACGAAAGAGAGATACAATGTAGACACATGAAGGAATTTTTATAGTTTTTATCATGCAGTGAGATGTGAGTGAAACAAATGCAAGTATGCCATATCTAAATGTCTATTGAGCCAAGAAAATGTAGTAGGCTTCAGGATCCAATAACGAAACAAATTCCATTTATGAATTAATACAAGGCATGAGAAATCATTATGTAAAAAACACTACATTACCAAAATTAGTCATCAAAATTTAAAGTGTAAAATCAGAGAGAAAGTAACGCCATCAGAAAGACAATGAAGCAAGCTTTTAAATGAGACTTAGATCGACTAAAACGAAGCTTGGATTCTCAAGATGTTAACAAAAGAGTCCAAGGGCATAAATGCAAAGAAAACATGCAAAATAAAAAGGAAAACAATACAAATAGGTCCATGTAAGGATTTAAATGTAAAGATGAAAAGTTGTGAGGCCTTCCCTGCAATTTCCCACACACACGGGGGATAAATTGCAATTATTGAAACCCGGAGGGTATCGGTTGCAATTAACCCTAGGCACATGTGTCATGCACGTGATCAAAGGACCTATTTGCAAATTGAAGAAAGCGGCGGGGCTCCCCTGCAAATTCCCTCACCCTCACATGACCAAAGCACATGGGTTTAGGCTCGGGTGTCAGCTCAGGTTCGGGGCGAGGCTCGGGAGCATTGCTGGAGGTTCGGGCCACGTGTCATCAGCTGGAGGTCTGACCTGGCTCGGGCGTCCTGAACATGGAGGTTGGGTGTGTAGCTTCGAGGAGGACATGTGTCCTCATGTGGGTCGTCCGATTGTGATGATCAGATGGTGCATGTACATCACATTCATCCTCTCTACTACCTCCTGCAACAGACTTGGTGGGGCTCCGACGAGTAGTTAAGAGCTCCGCCCAGCCGTGGTCGAATGTCTAAAGCTCGGGGACGACTCCAAACTTATTGGCGATGAAGCTCGGGTGCAGGAGAATGACCAGGGAAGTAGGGTTTGACGTGGCGACAAGAGTTGACCAGAGATGAGGACTTTGAAGACAGCTTCGATGAGGGCTCTGATCATTGAAAGAAGTATCTACAGTAGTTAGCTCTGTAGCCGAAGCGTGCATGTACAAGGTGAAGTAAGTGGAGCGCGGTCTCAAGTGAGTGGAGGAATGGGAGACCGGAGCTCCATCTCCAACGAACTGGAGAGGAGGTGGGTCGGACATGTTTAGGTGATAGAGAAGGGGAAAAGGCGAGCTATGGGTGGCACGAAGATGAGTGATGTGTGAAAAAGCTGGAGCGATGGTGAGTTGAGGGTGAAAATGTAAGTAAAAACCTAAATAATTACGAGAAATCAAAAGAAAAAAGATAAGAAGAATTGAGGAGTCTTACATGAAAAAACGGGTAGATGTAGTGACCTAGGCTGAGCTCCAAGGGGGGTTCGGGTCATCGCTGGACTCCGGCGGCCCCTTAGAGCAGCTTGCCAGTGTTCGACGACCAGGAGTAAGGCCTACCATGTCCAGGGGGCTCATCAGGGCCATGGTCATCTTTGTGACCTCAATCCAGCCTCCCCCTGTCATGGCGAGGTGGAGAGGAGCCGGGCTAAGGCCTGCGTAAAAGTGGACCATGATGGAAATGGGCGGTGACGATGTATTTGAAATAGAGAGAGACGACGTGTAGGTGGTGGTTGGCATGGTTTGCAGGAGAGCTATGGATCGAGAGAGAGGACTACGTAGGGAGTTATGGAGTCTGCAAGGGTAATAGAAGAACGGACTTGGTCGTGGGGTGTTCATCGATTGGTGGAAGGTGATGAGAAGATGGAGATAATGGAAAGGGCACGATGGGTGTACGTCGTGGAGGACGTGGGAGAGAAGGGGGCTTTGGGAAGTGGAAGATGAAGTCTCAACCGTTGGATATCACAATCCAACAACTGAGAGGAGGGCGTGAGGGAGCAGACTTGATTAAATGATAAAGGCGCATCCAAGGGTCGAGGGTCGAAGCGTATGAGGCCGTTGGATCTAATGATCCAACGACTAGGGAACGAGTGCACGTGGACGCTCCAGATGTGATCTGGAGCAGCGATCAGAGGGTAGAGATGAAGCTGGAGCAGATGGTGGGGATCGAAGCTCTAGAAGGAGATCGAATGACGGGAGGCGGGGGCGTGTGTCGAGAGGTAAGGCAGACCACGTGACTGAACCAGAAAGATCCACATGGACCAACAAGGTTATTTAGAAGAAAAATTCAAAAAAAGAAGAAGAAGGAGGCTGAAGTTGGAAAAACTCGAAAATAAAAGTTGTAGATCTCGATAAGATATACAAGTTTCATGTTGACCAAAAATGCAAAAGAGGTCAAACAAAGGGATAAATATTTTTGTGGGCATTTTTAAAGGTATAAAAACACTACAATTTTTGCTTTTGTTATTTTTTTTATATTTTTAATTTATTTCAAGACCTAGCTATATACAACAATTACTCTGGTTTTTATAGACACAAATTCAATCTAGGAGGTTCATATCTGAAAATAACATGATGAAATCGAGGTTCATCAAGTATCTAATCCAAGTCATCCTTATCGTAAAAAATAGTATGAAACTTGAAATCGAATCTCATTTATGCATATCAAATTTAAGCAAGTATCAGTATAATATTGCACAATTATCACATCAACTGCAAGGATGATTCATTTCAACAATTCTATTTTAGCATTTATTTTAGAGTAAATCATGAAATAATCATGTGAACCTCTTCAAAATATAGAGCATGATAAACATAAATTCTTAGTCAATATAATTTGAAAACCTAACATCAAGAGGTACGATTTCATTACCTAAGTGAGCTCTTTCTCACGTATACAGTGATTTATTGTGGCTCATTTTCAGAAAGGGCGATTTGTGACTCCTGAAACGATCAAATTTCACTTTTGTATCAAGAACACTAAGAACATACCAAGAATGTGAATATGAATGAAGAACACAAAGAACATATTCTCTTTCAAAATTTCAGTAGAGCTTCCCCTTATACGGGGTGATATTTATAGGGAAATTTTGGTAGTATTTTCCATTATATCGGGACATATTTATATGAAAATTTCAGTAGAGTTTTCCCTTATACTGAGACATATTTCTATGAAAAATCTCAATAGAGTTTCCTCTTATATTGGTATATATTTAAAGATAACAATGAAAAGAGTTTCCTTTATAAACATTGAGAGGAAAACGACAGTGAAATAGAAAGAATATAATAGAACTGCAAGCGATGGAGAATCGGTAGAAATCACACGTCTTAGGTGAGTGAAGCATGTGACGAATCACAGGGTTCACTAACGTGCCTAGCCGTCTGCACCTAAGTAGGGTGTTAAACAAATTCCTCCATAAAAAAATGTAAACATGATAAAAACTGCTGAATTAGCAAGTCTTTTGTCAAGGGTGAGAGTCATATGAAGAACATGTATGCTCACTAACGGCCTAGCTACTCGCACCTGAGCAGGGCTATGCTCAGATTCTTCCTCGAACCATAATACAAAATGAATTGGAAAGTAAGATGAATAAAAAACCTAGCTTGAAAAAGAAGACGAATAAAAAACCTAGCTCAAGTTAGAGCCTTCTTACGTCCTACAAGAAGCCGACTAGGAGAGGACCATACCGTCTTCTGCCTCTTCATCCTCTCCGCAGTGTTTTGCTAGTGTTGCTTCCCCACCTCCCTCTGCTCCTCCTGACCTCTCAACCCTAGCCCTCGGGGTAGTGGTGGTAGTGGAAATTATAGAGAATGAATGGGTAGAGGGGGGCTATTTATAGGATTCATAAAACAACTAACCATGGTTAGTAAACAATGGTTTAACCCTTAACCGCAGTTAGCAGCCCATGGTTTTGGTCTATGATTTTGGCCAAAGCTTATCTGAAACTTAAGGTTTAAGTTAGAATTTTCCGAAAGCTTCTATATTCGCTAACGATGCTTAATTACCCTAATCATGATTAATTTTCATTAATCATGATTTAACTTTACGACTCATGTTTGACTTTTATTATCCTTTGATTAGTGTTGGTTAAAGGTCTTTAGTCGTTCCCAATTCATCATTAGTTTCTTTAGTTGTGTTTAATTAGTCTTAATGATATCTTAAGCATCCTTACTTCTCTTTCTTCGGAAAATCATTACAATTCAAAATGACTTCCGATTCACACGAAATGAATTTCGTTGGTTTTCTCTTGTCGAGCCAGATCTTATGATATAGGATATAAGAGGGTCCAAGTTCAAGATTTTATAATTATAACATCATTAAAGGAATTCTCGCTCGAGACTTGAAGTGCATGCATAACAACCTTAAAGAGAATGAACATCATTTCATTTATAATAAAATATAGACAATATATAGTATTATAATTCAAATAAATAAGTGTATTTCTCTCCCATTTCTGTCTTAGGTTCCTATGTGGCTTCTTCAAAGTCTTGGTTCCGCCATAATACTTTAACTAGAGGTACCTCTTTTTTCATCAAGTTCTTGATATCCCTATCTAGTAGTTGCACATGTATTTCTATGTCAAGTCAGGTTCAACATGTAGATCATTACAAATTATCTTATTCTTGGGATCATTAATATAGTTTCTCAGGTTTTATAGATGAAAAGCATCATGTATTATCAGAAGATATAGAGTAAATGCATGTCTATATGCAACTTTTCCAACACGTATAATTTGAAAGGGGCCTATGAACTTGGTTTCCGACTTTCCCTCAAGACAAACCTATGAACTCCCTTCATAGGTGATACTTTGAGGAATTCAAAGTCACCTACCTCAAACTCAAGATCTTTTCGCCTAGTATCACTATAGCTTTTCTGGCAACTTGGAGCACTTGTTAGTCTTTTTTGAGCAAGCTATACAGCTTCTTATGTCTCCTTGAGTTTGTCTGAATCGTACAGGTTCTATATTCCGACCTCTTGCTAGCATAGAGGAATAGTACGCATGCGCCCATATAATACATCAAACGTGCCATGCCAATACTTTCGTAGTAACTATTGCTGTAAGTGAACTCTACAAGAGGTAAATGTTTAACCCATGATCCTTTCCATTCTAATGTATACATGCTCGTAGCATATCCTCTAGAGTCTAAATAGTATGTTCTGATTGACCATCTATTTACGGATGGTATGTTGTTCTCAAGCAGAGATGTGTGCCTAAGGCTTTCATGATGTTCTCCCAATAGTGTGAGGTGAATCGTGAATCTCGATCTGATACTACCTCTTTTGGGATACCATGGAGACAGATCACATGTGTAATATATAACTCAACAAGCTTGTTTGGAGTGGAAGATAATCCTATTGGAATAAAATATGCTACCTTGGTTAGATGATCTATTATGACTCTTATACTATTTTTATTACGGGTCATCTAAGGTTAGCTAGTAACGAAGTCCATTGAAATGCTTCCCCATTTCCATTCAAGGATAGGGAGAGGTTGCAATAATCCTGACGGCTTTTGATGTGAAGCTGTTATCTACTGGCAAGTGAAACATGAGTTCACCAACTCAGCAACATCCTTCTTCATTCCTGGCCACCAAAAGTGAAACGAAGATCCTTATACAACTTCGTAATTCCATGATGAATAGATAATCTGGAGAAATAAGATGTTTTTCCTCAATTTGGGTGTGTTTGGTACACAAATTCAGTGATGTTTATATAGTAATCCATTTTGTATATGGAATCCCTCTATCTCATTATTCTCAAGTTGTTGTCTCAAGTCTTGAATGACTGGATCATCCTTCTATCGTTTCTTTATTCTCTCCCATATCTCTAGTCTGTATCGATGATGAATAGTTATAGTATTAGCACTGCTATCAAATTATTTCCATTCACTCAACATTGATAGTAAACTTTAGAAGTTGAACTCACCAACCAAGATGAATAAGTTCTTCTGCTAAGTGCATATGCTACGACATTCCCTTTACTAGTGTAGTAGAATATGGTGCAATCATAGTCCTTCAACAACTCTGGCCACTGTCTCTATTTCACATTGAGCTCCTTCTGGTCAAATAGATATTTCAAGATTTTATGATCAGTGAAGATTTCAAAAGTAATACCATAGAGGTAGTATCTCCATATCTTTAAAGTGAAGACTATGTCAGCTAGTTCAAGTTCATGTGTCTGGTAGTTCCTTTCATGTGCATTGAGTTGTCGCGATGCATTAGCAACTTCTTTACCATATTTCATAAGAACTACTCCAAGTCTTTTTAGATGCATCAGTGTACACTGTAAACCCTTCAGTTCTAGAGGGTAAAGGATAGGTGAAAATGTTAAGCATTCTTTTAATGCCTGAAAACTAGTTTCGCATGCATCAGACCATATGATTGGGACTTCCTTCTGAGTTAGTCTAGTCATTATCAATGCTATTCATGAAACGTCCTTTACAAATCTTCTATAATACCTAGTTAGATCCAAAAAAGATCGTATTTCTATAACAGTCTTCGGGCGTTCCCAACTCATCACTGCACTAACCTTTACAAGATCAACTGATATACCTTCCCCGGAAATAACATGGCCTAATAAAGACATTTCATATAGCAGAAGTCACATTTATTATATTTAGCATATGATTTATTCTTTCTTATCGTTTCAACTGCCTGTCGGAGTTCGTGTTCATGCTAGTACTCATCCTTGGAGTAAATAAGCATGTCATCAATGAAGATTACTACAAAGTGATCTAAGAAATTCCTGAATACTCTATTCATGAGATCCACGAAGGTTGCTGGGCATTTGTTACTCCAAAAGGTATAACTAAGAATTAATAATGTCTGTATATAGTTTGAAAGCTTGTCTTGGGAATATCCACATCTTTCATTCAACTGATGGTATCCATATCTTAAGTCAATCTTGTAATACACGGTTGAACGCAGCAACTGGTCAAAGAGATCATCTATTCTTAGCCGAGGATTCTTTTTTTTATTGTCCTCTTTTCTAGATGTCTATAGTCAATGCACAACTATAGTGACCCATTCTTCTTTCTTTCAAAGAAGATAGGTGCATCCCATGATGAAATACTAGGACGAATGAGTATTTTGTCTTATAGTTCTTATAACCATACCTTTAACTCCATAACTCAGATGGTGCCATCCTATATGGAGGGATAGAGATAGGATGAGTATCAGGTGTAGGAGAGATTTCAAATTCAATCTCTCGGTCAAGTGGTAATCTAAATAGTTCTTATGGAAATACATCAGGAAACCCACACACACACATACATTATAAGTACATCTTCTATCATTCTATCTGACCATGATGTAGTAGATACATAAACTAAATAACGATAACACCCTTGCCCTAACAATTATTGGGCCTTCAGACTAATGATATGTTTGACATCATCATTGGATATTTTTCTAATGAATTGAAACTCTATCGAGTTAGGAATGTGAAAAGTTGCTATATTCTAGAAACAGTTAAGGCATGCATGATGCCATTCTAGCTAGTCCATCCTAGGATGAGATCAAAGTCATCCATTTCAATAAGTAGTAGGGAAACAAGTAGTTCGGGTCTTGCTATATGTACTAAACAATTATCTAGGATTTCTCATATTATAAATACTAGACCTCTTGATCCCTTAATGAAACAATGGTTTTGTTCTTCTATCGAAATATTATCTTTATAATAGGATTCAAGCAACATTTTTGGCCTAAGAAGGGCCTCCTCCACAACTTCTTTAACTAGAATTGGAGACTACTCCAAGGAGTTATATAG
This sequence comes from Ottelia alismoides, assembly GCA_037367405.1. NCBI lineage: Eukaryota > Viridiplantae > Streptophyta > Magnoliopsida > Alismatales > Hydrocharitaceae > Ottelia > Ottelia alismoides. The sequence continues at coordinate 524,180 of JAZKJV010006856.1, read as the reverse complement.
CTAGATTCTTCCTAAAAAGGGATAACATAACCCTTAGCCCTAGCATTCACAAGTCTGAATGCCTTGGGTTTCTTAGCCTGGTGTTGAGTCTCTACTCTAAGGCTAGCTGTCTTGATCCTCGGGTGAATGAATGCAATCAACTAGTTCATATTCTACTTAGAAAGATGTACATTAAGGACACTTATTTGTGAATGATAATACTTTGCGCCAATTATTAAGATCAAAGGATCTTAACAAATCCTTGGTTTATGAATACTGATAGTAGATATTAATTACTAAATTAACTGCTAGAGTAACCGAGCTCTGATACCAAACTATCACGACCTCTATTTTGGATCTTCGGATCCTCCCATTTACCGGATCTGGTTACTAAGCCATAGCTTTATTCAACAATAATAGACAATATTTAGAACCAGACTACAATAAAATACTACATAGAGAAGGCATCTCACTATTTTTCATTCACAATAATAAATCTTACATAGCAAATTGACCTACTATTTTCTTGTACATCAAGCTAAAAGAAAAGGACACAAACGAGCTACAACTACCTTACACTAGGAGCTACTATTGTTAGCTGGCTGGTCGACTGTCTAAGGTCCTTGTGATGGGTCACCGATACCTGTTGGATTTTCCATAAATCATAGGATGAACATTAACAAGTGCTAAATAACAAATAAGAGAAAAGTAGTAGTATAGTTTACCAAAACTAATTACATTAGAAAGTTTCATTTCTTCTCATTAGTTTAAGTCTTATTCATTCTTTTCCAAATCAGGGATTAGCCTAGGGAATTTACTGAAAGATATAGTAAGATCCTCAAGCGCATCACGGAAGGGTGATCGTCGTATCGGATACGACGAAGAACGACTAGTCGTACTAGTTGTTCTATGTAGCGGAAATTAAAAATTTTTATGCGACGAAACCACATGATCCAAGAACACTTCTCGGATCGTTTCATCTAAACCACAAATAAGTATTAGGGTTACCTCTTGAAGCGTGACTGCGATCGAGTATCTAAACAAAGAGATCTCCTGTCTCAAGTCCGATCCGACAGAGGAGACGCTTGCGAGCGCGGGGATGAACCGCGTGCTTCTCGCAATCCATGTTGATGATCCAAGCGGTAGAATCTCCTGATCTTGACACACGCGATCCGACATCTTCTTCACGAGCGAGGCGCACCGAAGGAGACAGAGATCCACGAGCAAAGAGTCAGGCATCATAACAACGATGCTGTGGCAATGGAGAACCTCTCTAGGGCATCCATTGTGGACGACCATGAGAGGGAGAGAGAGAGAACGAGAGAGAGAGATTTGTTGTCTCAACTGTTATGTAAAGAAGAGCAAAGGGTGCCTCTCCTTTTATAGCATTTTGGGATCCATGGATCTCAATCCATGGGACAACACAAATCCAATGGTCATCATTGACTGTGTTTCTTTCAATGGTCAGGATTTGTTGCTAAAAACACAACAACAATTAATTTAATTAAATTAAATATATATTGAATAAATCATCAATTTATAAATTAATTTAAAACAAATCAATATGGGAGATTTAGGAAGGAGGCATGCCTCCCTTCCATATAGGCTCGAATCTAATTCAAGGAGGCCGTCCATCCTCCTTAATAGGAAGGAGGCACTCATCTTCCTTATTCATGAGATCCTATATCTTATGAAAATCTTCATTATTTACAACAACTATTTGTTGTAAGTTATTCACATAAATAATCCATAATTATTTTGTGAATATTGCAATCATGCCATTAGAAATCAGTGAATCATATTCACAACCCAAAATAAAATGTAAATTACATTTTCAATTTAATGTCCAATGTGAATCCAATTCACATTAACATTTAATCAACAAATGTAAATTACAAACATCTCTCTCCTATATATTATAAATCACATTTATAATATATTTAATTAATATGGATATTGCTATCCACATTATTCTTATCCATGATAATTATATCATATTTAATCACCTTGGATCTCATTTCTCTTATGTCCAAATAATATAAATCACATTCACATTATTTTTATCTTTGAAAATTAAATCACATTTAATTATCTAAGACAACTCTCTTTATAATATGAATCGAATTCATATTAATCATGATAATTAAATCACATTTAATTATCCATTTTCTCAATGCTCGGATACATTTATCAACAATAGAATTATCCTGAACCCTTTCAAGAATAATGCGCTTTCTCCGCGGATACTTGGAGATAAGGACAGGGCGATTGTATTGTTCCACGTATAGTGACTTGGATATTGAGATCATATCTCAAATCCAGATCGCGGGCCTCTGATAGATGCTTGATTAAACCAAGACCACAAATCTACTGATAGATGCTTGATTAAACCAAGACCACAAATCTAATCTTCTTATTGCATCTGAATCACATTCAGATCCATGTCCAACATTTGGACCAAGATTAGATCACTTCTCTATTGAGAGGAGTCACTAAAATCCAGACCCGTTTCATCACTCCCTAGGAATGGAAGCGTCATGGTTATACAATCGTTTATGATCACATCACCCTCAGGTATTCCCAGTACCTGTACATCCTGATACTGGAAGGCTCAGATTAAACCTGAAGTATTGGATCAACTTTATACTATCTACTTCATGGTTTTATCAGTAAGTTTCTCATTCGATCACTGGAAGTTGGTATCGATCATACACTTTCCAAAAGCATATATCATACCTAGGTCTTGATCATATACTTTCAAAAGTATATATCAAACCTACAAATTCATTCAAGCTTCCAAAGCGAGATGACCGTGCACGGAATTTGATTCTTCCTAATATCTCATGAGTGAGCTCATGTCTTTCGGTTCAGTGAATGAACCTGTATGATCCCTTTGAGAGATCGTATTACTCATATGCCCTTATATGCACACCAGCACGCCGGTGTATAGACCTTGGTTAGGTCATCAACCAATTGGTCTGCCAAATGTGCATACTCAGACATATAGTTACACATTTATCTCCGGTCAGAGGATGCGTACCTATATCATGACAACATACGATATAGGACTTTGGTTATCTCGATACCGTTAAGTCAACTCTTTGACCTAACTAATCTGACACCTCCGAATCTCTATTCCTATGCAGAGGACCTGCATTAAGAGGTCAGTCAGATATCAGCCTTTAAAGATAAGGATTGCCATCTCCTACTCAGGCTTGAGATCATCTCTTAACAATCATTTGACGGTGCTCGATGAGTCCTTAATCTAACTCTTTAGATATTCATCCAAGCACCAGCCTCTATGATTCAACAGTTGAATCAATAGCTGTATGATCATCAAGATGGCCATGGTACATAACCCTAATTGTACTAAGGGACCTATTATGTAAATTATTTATTCTTCATATCAGATCAGGGAATGATATTTGCAATAACATTTATTGGAAAATGGCTCGCCGTGGGCTCGCATGTCCAACAATCTCCAACTAGCCCAAAGAGCCATTAATAAGCTAATCATTTTAAACCCGCACTCATGTGACAATCATAGGCTATTTAGAAAATAGCTAGGTAAGCTGATCAATCAATCTGTTCCCGCGAGACTATGCCATGTCCTTTTACGACACTTGTATATCCCTAGTAACAGTGCTCGCATTTAATACGAATGTTGCATTTCGTGCAACCAATACTCAATCTTGTTAAAGCTATTATAGTGTCCTTGACACTATATCTTAATAATTGTTATAACCAGTATTTCCATAATCCTTATCAGAATACCCTTATTCCTGGAGATCTCTATCTCCAAAGGTATCCAAAGTTGACCTTTTAGATCACTATCTATATAGTCTTAATTTATTGAAGATAAGACTTTGAGATCACTATCTCAAAAATCTTGTCATCCATGAAGACTTCATTATTACTGCAACCAAATGTTTTATTTCCATAGTAGGATTAGTAACAATTTACTACTCCCACTTCATGGCAACCATCTGACTTTTGTACACATCTAGCACACCCGGCTTCTCAGAACTGATGCTCATGGGAAAGTCGTTCTAGCATTCACTTCCTCAACTCTTTGAGGTGATATCCCTTTAGATAGGTCAGTACCATATCTTAAGGGATGGAAGCCTTTCTTCGAATTTTCCATAAAATGGAATATTTCCAAGGTGTACTACTAATGTCACAGTACCAATACCCTTTTCTCTTTGCTCCTGAACACCCTCAAAACTAAGATCCAAGAGGTATCCTTGAGATCGTATCTCAAGTTATGGAAGAACCAGATTAGAAAACACTTATTATTATCCTTATATCATTTTCAGGATATCATCTACATTTAGTACGATGAACACAAAGGCACTCCCACTAAGCTTCGCATGGCTCATCAAGATTCCATCTGAAATCATAACATTTATAATTTCATCAAATCTTATGGTCCAACTTCAAGAAGCTTATTTGAGTCCATAGATGGAGCTCTCTAGCCTGCACACCTTTCTTCCCTCAACCATGAAGCCCTGGGGCTACTTCATGTGAATATCCTTAGAGAGACATTCATGGAGGAATGCAATATTGACTTACATCTTGAAGATGCAATAGTCAAGTTGTGCAACCAAGGTTAGCAATATTCCGATGATTTTAAGCATGGTCACCGAAGAGCAAGTCTCATTGCAAGCAATGTCTTCTCTTCCGGTGTGTAGCTCATGGCTACGAACCGTGCTTTGAAGGTCTCTACCTTCTCATCAGGTTCCCTCTTCTCCTGAAGATTCATTTACACCTTTATAGGTCTTACCCATATAGGTGGATCCTCGAGGGTCCATATATAACACTTGTATATGAAGTTTACATTAGACTTTTATTGCTAACATCCATCTATCCATGCTATGATCTTCAGAAGCTTCATCACATGAAGTTCGATCATTGTCAGATTTCTCTGACACATGAAATCCATCCTCAAACTCATTTAAAGAGGTATTAGTGTTTCATCTTTAATTGTCCTTTTTAGTTTCCAATTTCAGGAGCCTCATTATCTTTTCAAGATTAAACGAGTTCCTACACTTTATTTTCATCTTGATTCTCAAGAGTCTCAACCTCCAAGAATCACATTCTAAGAGATGAGATATTTCAAGAATCTCAAGGTCATAAAGTAGGTATCCAATACCATCCTTTATTTTCCTGATGAAGCAGCACTCTCAAGTGCTAAATTCCATCATGCATGGAACCTTTTTAAGGATATACATTGTAGTATCTACTACACATATATACCTGGAAACTAAGGGATAATTATGCTAAAAAAATCATCATTGATAAGATCATGTCACACATGATCCAATTGTATCTCCCTATAACTCTATTGAGTTAAGGTGTGTTAGGAGGATTGAGATAGAAATGATATTCATATCTCCATAAGGTATCCTTTGAATTCATCTAACAGGTACATGCTACCGTGATTAGATCAAATTCATTTTATCTTCCTTCAAACTTTGGTTGTGAACCAAAATAATGAAATATTTGAACATTTCAAAGGTTTCTTTAGATGAAGAGAAGAAATCTCATATCATACATAATCATCAGTAGATATCATATATCCATAATGTTTACTATGATATAGATGATCTGCATACATCAATATGTATGAGATCCTGAATACCTTGACATCTTACACCATTCCCAAAGAAGGGTGTATTGGACATTTTACTTTGAATACAATATTCATAAGTATGTAAGTTTTGAAATTTTAGACATTCTAAAGTTTCATTTCTTACTAGTGTATTGATCCAATCAATAAACAAATGTCCAAGGCTTGATGCTAGATCATTGTCAGATGATCTTCATCCTCCTATTGATCTTAAGGTTTAATTTCAGTATTTAGAAATGTTAATGAACCATTCATTAATTTTCTAATTTAGTGGAGTCCATTAGATTTTAGATTACTATCTAAAATATCTCCATCATAACTCTTTATGATAGATTTATTACAGAATTCATGTTTATTTCCAACATTTAGAAATAAATAGTGAAGGTATTCTAATATCCAGGTCATAGAGAATTTCTCTAAGACTAAAGGCTCTCCCACTGAAATTATGAAGCCTTTCAATCCAGTAGAGATTGTTGCAAAAATTGCATCAATATCTATGTGGATGACTATTAAACCTGAAGATCAAATTTTCTAGTCTTCTAAAACATATGCAACCCATTGCAAGCGTTGTTAGAAGATTGAGATACAATTACAAGACTTTATCTTATTCAATAAGCAAGCCAATATCAATGATTTATGTAGATTATTCTGATGCTCTATCCGAGTCATTCTCTAAGGATTCTAGATAGACTTGATAGTCATACTATCAACACATCAACTTATTGCAGTATTGGCATTCATCCAACTCTTCGTATGACATATGGAAGTCATAGATGTGCAATCAACTCTTTGACCATACTTCTTACTCGGGTCCAACCCATGCTTCCACTATGCTCCCTTTATCTATAAGCAACCATTGCTTAAGACTAAGGATCTCTTATGTTAAATTCAAAAAAGAATTCAATGTAAGAGCATTTCAACATTTATACAAGCTTCATTAAATTCATACAATATGAATATTATGAAGCTTCATGAATGACTAGAGTATAGACAGTGGAATGATGACACTCATCGTGTCTACATCCATCTAGACTCTTAAAACATTGGTTCAGGTAGGTATTCAAACAATTTGAATAGATCATCTCTTTCAGAGCCACCATTCTGCACGATACAGAGAACCACATCATTCATGATTAAATGTCAAGAGCACATATGTATGCTAGAACATCTTCTTAGATTTTATAAGGATTAAATGACAATTGTGATCATCATCGACATGTCACTTCCAAAGTACATCCGATGATATCAAGATTATAGAGACATACAAACCCTAGGGTTGTAGTCCTGTAATCTATTTAATTGTCATTCCTCAATATTATGCGGAAACTTGCACAATGCAACCACATACATTATGTGTCCAACTGCAAGTACAATATCTGGATCATGAGTCCAATCCATGATATTTTACTGGTTATTATTGAGTATAACATTGAGTGGGTTTAATGAAGGATTATCTGAAATAAGAAATTTGCATATATATATATATATACACACACACACACACACACATTTTACTTTGATTTAAGATTTTTTATATCAAAGTTGTCTTGCCTTGTCAACACGAAATTCATTCCCTTAATCACTTTCAATGTAAGAGATATACTTACCATTATATCTCAACAAGATCTGGGATCTCCTTCCTTATCTTTGTTACATCCCAATAATATGAGAATCTGCAACTCTGATAAAAAGAAGCGGGAACACATTCCGCCTTGCAAGTCCAACTTGCATTTCCCAATTCGCTCTTTAACACCCGGGCCCACCACCCCTAAGGCGATGTTGACCCGTCATTAATTGAACCAACCGTCAACAAGAATAGTACTCGCTATACGCAATCCAATATTGCCCCAATAGTATGAGGATACGATATTGGGGTCACTACGCATACGACCTTACTCTTTCGAGAAGCAAAGAGTCCGATCCAGATGCGCTTGCATAAAGGAGCTGTCACTTCGGACATACGTCTCCCACATGCAATCCCTGGCGATGGAACTCTTCGCCTTGACGGGAGACCATGGATGTCACTTATGTGATCCTCCATCTCATATTCAAATTTTAATTAATTATCATGAATCACATTCATATAATTAATTCTTCCAAGGGAAATAGTAACTCTATTCATAATAGAGTGTCTCAATTGGACATAATCAATTTAATCATATTAAATTAATTATCAATCCAATTCAATCAACAAACTTGATCATTTTTACTTGAATATATATATGGTAATATCTCAAAATACTTATTAATTAGAATTTTAATAATTAAAAAATACACCTTGATTTTCTCCGGCATTACATAGTCCCTACCCGCTGTCATGGCCAGTATCGACGAGAGTGGGACAGACCACACACGTTGCAACCCGCAACCCCAATGCTCTCCGACTAGACACCACATTCCCAATCTGACGTCTTCTCAGAACTGATGTTCAAGGGAAAGTAGTTCTAGCATTCACTTCCTCAACTCTTTGAGGTGCTATCCCTTTAGATAGGTCAGTACCATATCTTAAGGGATGGAAGCCTTTCTTGGAATTTTCCATAAAATAGAATATTTCCAAGGTGTACTACTAATGTGACAGTCCCAATACCCTTTTCTCTTTGCTCCTGAACACCCTCAGAACTAAGATCCAAGAGGTATCCTTGAGATCGTATCACAAGTTATGAAAGAACCAGATTAGAAAACACTTATTATTATCCTTATATCATTTTCAGGATATCATCTACATTTAGTACAATGACCACAAAGGCAATCCCACTAAGCATCGCATGGCTCATCAAGATTCCATCTGAAATCATAACATTTATAATTTCATCAAATCTTATGGTCCAACTTCAATAAGCTTATTTGAGTCCATAGATGGAGCTCTCTAGCCTGCACACCTTTCTTTCCTCAACCATGAAGCCCTGGGGCTACTTCATGTGAATATCCTTAGAGAGACATTGATGGAGGAATGCAATATTGACTTACATCTTGAAGATGCAATAGTCAAGTTGTGCATCCAAGGTTAGCAACATTCCGATGATTTTAAGCATGGTCACTGAAGAGCAAGTCTCATTGCAAGCAATGTCTTCTCTTCCGGTGTGTAGCTCATGGCTACGAACCATGCTTTGAAGGTCTCTACCTTCTCATCTGGTTCCCTCTACTCTTGAAGATTAATTTACAACTTTATAGGTCTTACCCATATAGGTGGATCCTCGAGGGTCCATATATAACACTTGTATATGAAGTCTACATTAGACTTTTATTGATAACATCCATCTATCCATGCTATGATCTTCAGAAGCTTCATCACATGAAGTTCGATCATTGTCAGATTTCTCTGACACATGGAATCCATACTCAAACTCATTTGAAGAGGTATTAGTGTTTCATCTTTAATTGTCCTTTTTAGTTTCCAATTTCAGGATCCTCATTATCTTTTCTAGATTAAACGAGTTCTTACACATCCTTTTCATATTGATTCTAAAGAGTCTCAACCTTCAAGAATCACATTCTAAGAGATGAGATATTTTAAGAATCTCAAGGTCATAAAGTAGGTATCCAATACCATCCTTTATTTTTTAATGATGAAGCAGCACTCTCAAGTGCTAAATTCCATCATGCATGGAACCTTTTTAAGGATATACATTGTAGTATCTACTACACATATATACCTGGAAACTAAGGGATAATTATGCTAAAAAAATCATCATTGATAAGATCATGTCACACATGATCCAATTGTATCTCCCTATAACTCTATTGAGTTAAGGTGTGTTAGGAGGATTGAGATAGAAATGATATTCATATCTCCATAAGGTATCCTTTGAATTCATCTAACAGGTACAGGCTACCGTGATTAGATCAAATTCATTTTGTCTTCCTTCAAACTTTGGTTGTGAACCAAAATAATGAAATCTTTGAACATTTCAAAGGTTTCTTTAGATGAAGAGAAGAAATCTCATATCATACATAATCATCAATAGATATCATATATCCATAATGTTTACTATGATATAGATGATCTGCATACATCAATATGTATGAGATCCTGAATACCTTGACATCTTACACCATTCCCAAAGAAGGGTGTATTGGACATTTTACTTTGAATACAATATTCATAAGTATGTAAGTTTTGAAATTTTAGACATTCTAAAGTTTCATTTCTTACTAGTATATTGATCAAATCAATAAACAAATGTCCAAGGCTTGATACTAGATCATTGTCAGATGATCTTCATCCTCCTATTGATCTTAAGGTTTAATTTCAGTATTTAGAAATGTTAATGAATCATTCATTAATTTTCTAATTCAGTGGAGTCCATTAGATTTTAGTTTACTATCTAAAATATCTCCATCATAACTCTTTATGATAGACTTATTACAGAATTCATGTTTATTTCCAACATTTAGAAATAAATAATGAAGGTATTCTAATATCCAGGTCATAGAGAATTTCTCTAAGACTAAAGGCTCTCCTACTGAAATTATGAAGCCTTTCAATCCAGTAGAGATTGTTGCAACAATTGCATCAATATCTATGTGGATGACTATTAAACCTGAAGATCAAATTTTCTAGTCTTCTAAAACATATGCAACCCATTGCAAGCGTTGTTAGAAGATTGAGATACAATTGCATGACTTTATCTTATTCAATAAGCAAGTCAATATCAATGATTTATGTAGATTATTCTGATGCTCTATCCGAGTCCTTCTCTAAGGATTCTAGACAGACTTGATAGTCATACTATCAACACATCAACTTATTGCAGTATTGGCATTCATCCAACTCTTCGGATGACATATGGAAGTCATAGATGTACAATCAACTCCTTGACCATACTTCTTACTCGGGTCCAACCCATGCTTCCACTGCGCTCCCTTTATCTATAAGAAACCATTGCTTAGGACTAAGGATCTCTTATGTTAAATTTAAAAAAGAATTCAATGTAAGAGCATTTCAACATTTATACAAGCTTCATTAAATTCATAAAATTTGAATATTATGAAGCTTCATGAATGACTAGAGTATAGACAGTGGAATGATGACACTCATCATGTCTACATCCATCTAGACTCTTAAAACATTGGTTCAGGTAGGTATTCAAACAATTTGAATAGATCATCTCCTTCAGAGCCACCATTCTGCACGATGCAGAGAACCACATCATTCATGATTAAATGTCAAGATCACATATGTATGCTAAAACATCTTCTTAGATTTTATAAGGATTAAATGACAATTGTGATCATCATCGACATGTCACTTCCAAAGTACATCCGATGAGATCAAGAATATAGAGACATACAAATCCTAGGGTTGTAATTCTATAATCTATTTAATTGTCATTCCTCAATATTATGAGGAAACTTGCACAATGCAACCACATACATTATGTGTCCAACTGCAAGTACAATATCTGGATCATGAGTCCAATCCATGATGTTTTACTGGTTATTATTGAGTATAACAATGAGTGGGTTTAATGAAGTATTATCTGAAATAAGAAATTTGCATATATATACACACTTTTTACTTTGATTTAAGAATTTTTATATCGAAGTTGTCTTGCCTTGTCAACACTGAAAGTTCATTCCCTTAATCACTTTCAATGTAAGAGATATACTTACCATTATATCTTAACAAGATCTGGGATCTCCTTCCTTATCTTTGTTACATCCCAATAATATGAGAATCTGCAACTCCGATAAAAAGAAGTGGGAACACATTCCGCCTTGCAAGTCCAACTTGTATTTCTCAATTCGGTCTTTCACACCCGGGCCCACCACCCCTAAGGCGATGTTGACCCGTCATTAATTGAACCAACCGTCAACAGGAATAGTACTCGCTATACGCAATCCAATATTGCCCCAATAATATGAGGATCCGATATTGGGGTCACTACGCATACGACCTTACTCTTTCGAGAAGCAAAGAGTCCGATCCAGATGCACTTGCGTACAGGAGCTGTCACTTCAGACAGGCGTCTCCCACTTGCAATCCCTGGCGACGGAACTCTTCGCTTTGACGGGAGACCATGGATGTCACTTATGTGATCCTCCATTTCATATTCAAATTTTAATTAATTATCATGAATCACATTCATATAATTAATTCTTCCAAGGGAAGTAATAACTCTATTCATAATAAAGTGTCTCAATTGGACATAATCAATTTAATCATATTAAATTAATTATCAATCCAATTCAATCAACAAACTTGATCATTTTTACTTGAATATATATGGTAATATCTCAAAATACGTATTAATTAGAATTTTAATAATTAAAAAAATACACCTTGATTTTCTCCGGCGTTATACAGTCCCTACCGCTGTCGTGGCCAATATCGACGAGAGTGGGACGGACAACATACGTTGCAACCCGCAACCCCAATGCTCTCTGACTAGACACCACATATACCTCGGGAATGCATAATGCCAGATATGTCAATTTGTACTTGAGATGATCATCGGTTTTTCAACCGAAATTATACCATATAGTAATAATCAAAACATTTTTTATTATAAGGAAATTTGCTACACAAATTCCCAATCCTATTAAAGCATCAAGTTTGATGATTGTGTTTCCAATGCGACGCCTTAGATCAAATCTAATCAATTAATTGGTTGAGGCCAAGTTAATTAGGTAAATAATCATCTTCCAATATTTCACAAATATTTTTCATGATTAATTTCACTAATTGACAATCACTTGGTTCTAGATTAGGACTGCAATTTTAGTAGTGACCCCTACTCACTAAAATTAACATATCTCAATCAATTTAAATCCAAATTAGACAAACTCAATTTTCAAAGATTGCTAACTTGACTTAGGACAGAACTCAAGTGATGTTTCACGCATTTCGAGGCGGATCAAAATAGTAATTAACTCTTTAATCATGTTAAGATCTACAGTACCCGCAACAGTGCATGCATGTTCATTAAAACAACCATATCTCGAGCATACGAAATCCGATTTACGCAAACTTAGATCCTATGGTTTCCTTATTTTATGGGGAACAAAATCCAAGTAAATAATTCGTTGCTTAAACATTTTAAACATGGTCGAAATTATTTACTAAACAGATCTGCGAAATCAAATGCGATAAAAACTTTCGCGACCTTAACGAACCTAAGTCGTCCTTGGTTTGCGAATCATATTCGAAACCGTCGACCTAAGGATCTGATATCACTTGAAGGATATAGTAAGATCCTCAAGCGCATCACGGAAGCGTGATCGTCATATCGGATACGACGAAGAACGACTAGTCGCACTTGTTGTTCTATGCAGCGGAAATTAAAAATTTTTATGCGACGAAATCACATTATCCAAGAACACTTCTCGGATCATTTCATCTAAACCACAAACAAGTATTAGGGTTAACTTTTGAAGCGTGGTTGCGATCGAGTCTCTAAACAAAGAGACCTCCTGTCTCAAGTCCGATCCAACGGAGGAGACGCTTGCGAGCGCGGGGATGAACCGCGTGCTTCTCGCAATCCATGTTGATGATCCAAGCGGTAGGATCTCCTGATCTCGACACACGAGATCCGACGTCTTATTCATGAGCGAGGCGCACCGAAGGAGACGGAGATCCACGAGCAAAGAGTCGGGCAGCATACCGACGATGCTGCGACGATGGAGAACCTCTCTGGGGCATCCATGGTGGACGACCATGAGAGGGAGAGAGAGAGAGAGAAAGAGAGAGAGAGATTTGTTGTCTCAACTATTGTATAAAGAATAGCAAAGGGGTGCCTCTCCTTTTATAGCATTTTGGGATCTATGGATCTCAATCCATGGGACAACACAAATCCAATGGTCATCATTGATTGTGTTTCTTTCAATGGTCATGATTTGTTGCTAAAAACACAACAACAATTAATTTAATTAAATTAAATATATATTGAATAAATAATCAATATATAAATTAATTTAAAACAAATCAATATGGGAGATTTAGGAAGGAGGCATGCCTCCCTTCCATATAGGGGGTGGAGGCACTCCTTGAATCCAATTCAAGGAGGCCGTCCATCCTCCTTAATAGGAAGGAGGCACTCCTCTTCCTTATTCATGAGATCCTATATCTTATGAAAATCTCCATTATTTACAACAACTATTTGTTGTAAATTATTCACAAAAATAATCCATAATTATTTTGTGAATATTGCAATCATGCCATTGGAAATTAGTGAATCATATTCACAACCCAAAATAAAATGTAAATGACATTTTCAATTTAATGTCCAATGTGAATCCAATTCACATTAACATTTAACCAACAAATGTAAATTACAAACATCTCTCTCTTATATATTATAAATCACATTTATAATATATTTAATTAATATGGATATTGCTATCCACATTATTCTTATCCATGATAATTAAATCATATTTAATCACCTTAGATCTCATTTCTCTTATGTCCAAATAATATGAATCACATTCACATTATTTTTATCTTGGATAATCAAATCACATTTAATTATCTAAGACAACTCTCTTTATAATATGAATCGAATTCATATTAATCATGATAATTAAATCACATTTAATTATCCATTTTCTCATTGCTCGGATACATTTATCAACAATAGAATTATCCTGAACCCTTTCAAGAATAATACGCTTTCTTCGCGGATACTTGGAGATAAGGACAGGGCGATTATATTGTTCCACGTATAGTGACTTGGATATTGAGATCATATCTCAAATCCAGATCGCGGGCCTCTCATAGATGCTTGATTAAACCAAGATCACAAATCTAATCTTCTTATTGCATCTGAATCACATTCAGATCAATGCCCAACATTTGGACCAAGATTAGATCACTTCTCTACTGAAAGGAGTCACCAAAATCCAGACCCGTTTCATCACTCCCTAGGAATGGAAGCGTCATGTTTATACAATCGTTTATGATCACATCATCCTCAAGAATTCCCAATACCTGTAAATCCTGCATACTGGAAGGCTCAGATTAAACCTGAAGTATCGGATCAACTTTATACTGTCTACTTCATGGTTTTATCAGTAAGTTTCTCATTCGATCACTGGAAGTTGGTATCGATCATATACTTTCCAAAAGCATATATCATACCTAGGTCTTGATCATGTACTTTCCAAAAGTATATATCAAACCTACAAATTTAGTCAAGCTTCCAAAGCGAGACAACCGTGCACGGAATTTGATTCTTCCCAATATCTCATGAGTGAGCTCATGTCTTCCGGTTCAGTGAATGAACCTGTATGATCCCTTTGAGAGGTCGTATTACTCATATGCCCTTATATGCACACCAGCGCGCCGATGTATAGACCTTGGTTAGGTCATCAACCTATTGGTCTGCCAAATGTGCATAGTCAGACATATAGTAACACATCTGTCTCCGGTCAGAGGATGCGTACCTATATCATGACAACATACAATATAGGACTTTGGTTATCTCGATCTCGTTAAGTCAACTCTTTGACCTAACTAATCTGACACCTCCGAATCTCTATTACTATGCAGAGGACCTGCATCAAGAGGTCGGTCAGATATCAGCCTTTAAAGATAAGGATTGCCATTTCCTACTCAAACTAGAGATCATCTCTTAACAATCATTTGACGGTGCTCGATGAGTCCTCAATCTAACTCTTTAGATATTCATCCAAGCACCAGCCTCTATGATTCAACAATTGAATCAACAATTGTATTATCATCAAGATGGCCATGGTACATAACCCTAATTGTACTAAGGGACCTATTATGCAAATTATTTATTCTTCATATCAGATCAGGGAATGATATTTTCAATAACATTTATTGCAAAATGTCTCGCCGTGGGCTCCCATGTCCAACATTTACCTCACCAATCATGGACTCTGAAGTTATGGACACTTTGAGAGTGAAGATTATGTTGATCTGGTGAGCTTATGCCATCACATGTCGCCTCAACTAATCCTCCAATACTACCCCTGCCATTTTCCTCTTCTTTTATTATCTAGGGTTTCAAACCCTTAGTTTGATAAACAAAGATGTGCATCGTCCTCAAGGACCCGAAAGCTAAAAACCATAGGCTAACCTTTAATCCATATACTAGAAGCTTTAAATACATGTTATCATGAACCGGCCGCTATCCAACCACCCGTGCCTCCACATGGCACGGACACATCTTCAGTCAGACAACCTGCCTAATGGCATCCGAGTACCATGCAATGCAAATCATTCATTTCATGCATACCGATGAATCTCCGTTTCATCATCTTTAATATATTATTTTGGCCTTAAAAATCCTTGTAAATGTGTGTAAATAGGCTTAATTCATGCATTTTATCATCCATGCATCATTTGTGTAAATAGTGTATAAAATACGGTTTTCAAAGCTAAAATAATAGAATAAAGAAAAGAAAATAATAAAATATTGCAAATATTTTATGATCTGAAACCTCGAGACCTATGCATCTCGAAGACTAGGTCGACAAGGAATAAAGTAGGGGGAGATTAGGGCCAAAATACAATAAAGATCCCTTTTATTTAATTCATTCTTTATTCATTTTTGGGACCTATTTTAAGTTCCACTTTTTATAATTCAAATAAAGAAACTTTGAACATGAAAGTTGTAGATAATTAAATATAGAAAAATAAAAATTGATTTCACATAAAAATAATGTACACATAAAAAGTTATGATCTGAATAAGTTTACAGAATCCCAACTTCCCAGACCTGTATCTCTCAAATAAAAACATGAAATTATAAAAGTCACCTTTAATTGTATATTACTTTACTTTTAATAAGCTATTTAATGAAGGTGGTTTCATATTTTTCGAAGTTACAGTTTGAAAGTTGAGTTTTGAACCCCTCTTGTATACTTGTAATAATTAAAATATTCATTTTATTTATTATTCATTATTTTTTATAATTTATATTTTTATAATTTTGTAAATATTATTTGTATTTTATGTGTACATTAAAACTAGAATAAAAAACATCATTAAAACACAAAAATAAAATACTTGTATAAAATACATAGGTAAAATACCTATACTCATACCTATGTAGAATATACTTCTATTTGTTTAATTGTACAAAATACTTCAGAAAAAAAATATTTAAGTTCATAAAATAAAGTTATAAATATTTTAAGTAATTAACAAAATTAATAAATATAAATATACAAAATAAAAAGTAAAATATTAAAATATATAGATTAATATACTTGTATATGACCCATAAAATGAAAATTTGTTATTTTATAACTCTAAAAAATAAATAAACATCAAAATAAAATACTTTAAAAAATAATAAACATTTTTTAATTAATAATCTAAAATTAATTAAATCATTTATTATTTTTATTTGAATTTACAATTCTTTCATTTAAGTTTTGTTTTTTTGTGGATGACGTGGCCCAATCAGGCCACGCCATCCATTGACCGGGGGTCAACTCCATGACCCCAAGTCTGTGCCCATCAGACATTCGTCCACCCCAATCTTCTCGATTTTTTCCATCCCGAGCCTTTCACCAATCGGCTTGGCTTTCTTCTGCATAATTGTGCCCTGTTGATCGGCCATTCATGCCCTTGTGTTTTTTCGATCTTCTGATCGCTGCAACACGAGATTCACCTCCATCTTCTAGCCACATTAGTCATCCTATTAAAAAACCCTCCGTCCTCCAATTCGAAATTTGAACCCCTTTTGACCCCTCTCTCTGACTCCTGATGCGCAAAACGGTTAGAGGATTATCACAAGATCCTCGCCCACCCTTTAGGTTGTCAAAGAGTAGGTCCTTGGGAGGTCTCCACCCATCTCCGGCGAAGCCGCCGTCGAGGTACCTTCTTCTAGTTTCCCGGCCAGTCGAGTTCATTTCTTCAAAATTTTTTTGCTTTAACAGCTTAGCATTAGTTCTTAGAATCCTTAGCTACCCTTAGATTCGTCGATAATCACGTGATTCATCTCCGCCTGTAGTTCACCAGAGTTCGCTCCTACAAACCTCATTCTCGCCCCCTTGCTTTTTGCCACCTCGTTAATTGGGCCAAGGCAGTTTGCCCTCCGCGCGGAGTCTCTTTCTGTGCAGGACCGTGCATCAACAGACCTGTTGAGATGATTTTGGTAGCTCGATAGAGGGACCTGGAGATGCGTGCTCTGCACCCTCTTGGGAGCTCTCCGGTCATCCCCAAAGTCTTTTGGAACCTCCATCATCAAGAGGAACCCTACAGGAAGTGATCTGGGCATCTTGGAGCAACGCAACACGTCGGAGCGGCTCGGGATCGCCAGTGGAAAGTCACCTCGGCGCTGTTCTTGGTTGTTCATCCTCCGGATCTCCCTACCGTTAGATCGTGAATGTCGGTCCAGTTGGGATCCTAGGCGTTGGATCTCCACGTGTTTTCACTATCGAATCACCCCGATCGATCTAATCCAAACCATTGGAGGTCAACCGTCATCGCTGCTTTTCGAGAGGACACGTGGCATTAGTGACAACATCAACACTATCCGTTCTCGCTAAAGATGTGGGTATTTTGCTTCTTAGCCCACATGTTTTTTATTTAATACTTAGACCAGAAACATTCATTTGCAAGTACTTTTATTTTGTACAATTTGCAACAAAGCCCATGTGCTTTCTTTATTGGCTATTAGGTCCACGCCACATCACCTCACGTGACGCATCACGTGAGGTGATGATTTTGCGGCTGGACTCCAGGAGTTTTTCATATTTTGGTTCACTCCATAAACTTTTTATTGCAGTAAAAACTTTTCTGGAGATTTTCCAGGCAACCCCTGATATTTATGATAATTGTTATTTAGTCCCCGTCAGGCGCGTGCGTCAACGCACACGACTTTGGCGTTTTTGTAGGAACACCCCTGGGTTTTTGGGTATTTCAGATTGGTCCTGGGATTTTAATATTTCGTTATATGTTTCCCAGACTTTTCTATATTTACACAAATACCTCTACCAGGGTTGCATTTTCTCTTTGTTTCTTATATTTATTTCATGCATCTATAAAATTCAAAAAATTCTCAAAAATAGCCATAAGCTCCTGTTGAATTGTGCTTTAACGCCATATTTTTTATTTTTCATTTGTTGTAGTATTTTTCTATTTATAAAAGATAAACAACATGCATTTTCATCCTTGTTTGCATTAGAAAATATATAAAAATTATAAAACCTCTTTGAAAAATTCCAAAAAAAATATTTTTTTTATTTCTGTGTGTGTTACCTTCAGACCAAAAATCACTAAAAAATATAAAAGAAAACTCCTAAAAATTGCAAAACTCCTAAAACCTTTACAAAATATAAAAATCCATAAAAAATCACAAAAATATAATCTCTATTTGAAGATTTTCTATATTATTTTATCTTTATTTTAAAATTAATTTGGAGAATTTTTGTTACTGTTTGATTTTTTTCATCTCTATTTTAATTTCAACTTTTTATTTTATTCACCATTTTCAGTATTTTTGACTTTAAAAATACCAAAAAATTAGAAAATATAGAAAAAAATTACAAAAACATTAGCAAATTATAAAAAGCACAAAAACATTTTATTTCCTATATTTTGAATATTTTTACCTAATTTTATCTCTCTCTCATCTCTCTTGTATATATATATGCTATATAGTTTTATATCCTTATTAAAAGAAAAAGAAAAATATAAAAATATAAAATATAAAAAGAAAATACAAAATAAGAAAATTAAAAATCAAAATATAGAAATATAAATAAAAAATTAAATAAATATATAAAATTAAAAACCCACAAAACATAACACATATAAACACTTGATCACAATCATTTTTGAGTGTCATTTGCCCCGATCTACCTGCTTGCTTCCAGTGTTCGACACTCTACACTATTTGCACTATACACATCTTTTGCAGAGTTATAAAATTTTTAACTCCACATCTTGCTTTTCATTGTTTTAATCATTATTGTGGGTTAATTGTTGTTTTAATCCGGATTTCGTGTGATCGATTCAGCGACTGAGTTTCCGCCTTGTGTGGAACTTAAGACCGATCGATTTTTGGGTTAAACAAATGGCGTTGTTGCTGGGGAGCAACAACACATAGATCGGCTTTTTGCTGGATTGTGATATTTGTCTATATTTTGCTCATTTATTTGAAATAATTGTTTGACTTGTCTAATCACCCACTCTTTGACTTTGTGCGAGGAACTATAGATCGAGAGAGGCACTCTACTCAAGGCGCCTGTGCCCCCACGTGAAGGCGGTGTGAGTTTCTGACCAAGCATCAAAGGACGCGTGGAGGACTTGAGAAGACAATCGCTTTTTGAGCATTTTGTGCATTTATTTATTTGTGTAATTTGTAAGAGAGAGACCACTTCATTATTTGTAATAATACAGGTACTCGGGACTTTGGACATTCCGACCCAATTTCCAAGTGATTGTCACTTGGGTGCTCACTGCAGTTTTCATGGTTTTTATCGCCTTTTTTATTTTATTTTTCGGTTTTATTTTCTTTATTTTTTGTGATTCAGCCCTTAGTTTTAGGATTGCTTGCGATAGATTAAGGCCAAACACCTAATTTATTTGCTTGTGCCTATAGTCAACGTTTGGACTTAGTCAAATATTAAACTGCTTCTGACTTAGTCTCGGAATCATCGCACCGTGAGAGTTCTCCATACAACGCTTGCAGGACCCATTGTGGTGGGCACCGAGGAGACTCCAAGACTGGATACTTTGGTTCCATTCTAAGTCATTAGCATCGGTTCTTCACACTAATAACAATTTCTGAAACTTAGGGTGATCCCATCGGCTTGCGTTTGCATATAGATAGGTTTCAATTCTGCTGAGCATCTTTGAATGTAGAGTACTGGAAGCAAGGTGAGCATTTAAGCTTTAGCATTCATCATCGTTTTTGCCGCTTGCATTGCTTTTCCACCTCTCTACCTTTGATTTTGCCAACCTAGGTGCTAAGTGAAATTGACTCCTCGTTAGGCTCGTGCATTTCTCACTAAAAATCCAAAAAAAGTGATAACAAATAAAATTGCGACTGTTAACATTACTTGACCCTAAAATCGATCGAAAAGAATTTTTTTCTTTGGGCTAGTAATCCCCTTATTGTCTTCATTTTACTTGCTCGCACACACACTAAGGGTTAGTGACAGAATCCTATTTAGCCCCTAAGTGTTCGTTTGGTTGCAGGGTTGGGCAGGGTTGGGTTGGGGTACTATTCACAGGGATAACCCTCCTCACAGTTTACTATTCACCCAACCCAGCCCAACCCAACCCTGCCCAACCCTACAACCAAATGAACCCTGAGTGTTTATGCAATCTTTGGACTTCTCACCTAACTCTAAAACAGACAAGATAAAAAGATCGCTCTTTTACGTTCTCTATCGAGTTGAGTAGGTGAATTGAGGGTTTGTTTTATGAGTTTTCTTGTGATTGCTTGTGTATTCTAGATCGCACTTGCACCTTTTTCTCACCTCTCTTGATTTGACCGACGTGTTCTCCCGATCATTTTCCTCTTGTTTCGAGATGGCTGACTGGAGCGTATTTTATTCGGACTTTGCGGATCCCTCATTCACTCCAGTCGGTTCACCTCCTTTTTTCCAGGAGGACTTTACTCCTGACTTTTGTACATACCAACCTCGGCCACTGTATCAAGACTCGGACTTCTATCCACATCCACCACTACCTCCACATTTTCCACCTTCACATCCACCCGAGACTGATCTATTGGAGTTACCTTTCATGGAGTCCACCCTTGAGCACTTGACCCAAATGATGGATCATATGAGACAGAAGATTGACAACCTCACTAGCATAAATCAGAGCGACCATGGTTCTCTATCATTTGATGATATGGGTTCAATCGAGGATTTCCATGAGAGCTTGCAATCGCCCAAAATACAAAAAACGAAAAATTTTAAAAATCCAAAAAGAGTTTGGGAGACCGTTGGTTGATTCAGACTATGAAGAGAGGGAGCCTTTGCCAGATCATTTGACCACACAACCTTTCACACCCTGTCCCACCTTTGACCTCGAGGATGCCGCTGTACATACTGCTTTTGGCATGCCTCGTGTATATGCTGATTCCGACTTCCTCCCTTGTATGGAGGAGGTCTGAAAATTCAAAAAAATGATGACCGTGCCCCACTTCAGCAGACATGACCAATTTATGTGCTCCTCTTCCCAAGAAGAGAAAGCAGAGGAGCAGTCATATCTTGATCATGGCCACTCCCACGCCATCACACACCGTCCCATTCCTAGTAAGAGGAACACTACCACGATGCACCATCTTTGACTTCACATGTGATCACACTCTCCTCGACGATGGTGCTTCGATTAGCATATTACCCTTCTCGCTGGTACAGTCTCTTCACTTAGGGCCTCTCAAGAAAACCATGATGATCATTCAGTTTGCTGATGGATCTATCAAGAGGACAAAGGGTATCCTTGAAAATGATGTCATTTGATTCAAGGCACTATCTACAATGTTGATTTTGTCGTATCGCCCATGTAGACCTCCACTGGGCAGTGTCCTCTAATCATCCTGGGATGACCATTCCTTGACTTTGCGAGGGTCGTTATTGACTATGGATAACGAGAGATTCGCTTCAATCCCGTTGACGAGAATGAGGTGGTTATCACTGCACCCACTGTCGATCAGAGACCTGCACCTGATGTGACTACACCTATTCTGGCTGACCATAAGGCCTATGATCTTTACGAGGATATCAGAGAGACTTTTTTATGATCGATGATGAGACCCAAGAATTCCTCTCCAAGGAGGAAGGCTCGGAAAGCATAGAACTTAGAGTTTCCGCTTCCTGTGATTGGCGATGTGTTCATGATATCCGCGGGATTTACACGATTGACACTATTGAGCGGAGGGCATATATTGATGAGACTAAGGCTGAATTTGATCTTGTTGCTTTTATTCAGGATTTCGGACCTTTTGATGAGAAAGATGATCCGATTGAGATTGTAGAGGACGAACAGAGTTTGACTACTTAGACTGATGAGTTCGTTCCTTTTGGTTTTGACCTAGATGAGACCTTGCAGGATGACACTGACTACACTTCTTCCGATGATGATGAGTTCGTCCCAGTTCAATTTGATATTAGCGAGACTCCCAAGGCCAGACCTAGTCGTACTTCTTCCACTCACTCGTCTGTGCCTTCACACCAAAGGACCACCGAGGACATACACCCTGTCAACCCTGATTGGTTTGCGTCATCTGAGGACCCCGATGTCGACCTGCATCATACCAGATCCATTCCCCAATGGTCCCGTAAGAAGGTTCGCTTTCAACCTTCTTGATCCTTTGTACATCCATTCTCTTGTATATTCGCTTTCATCTCTGTCCTCTCCCATTTTGCTCATCCACCCATTCTCGTGTTTGCCTTGCTTAGGATGTACTTTCTCCTAAGTATAGGGGGGGTGGACGAGCCGAGTGTTCATTCGTCGTTCTGTTTCATTACTCCTATTGTTGCCTATACTTAGGGCTTCTTTTACCCTAAGTATATGGGGAGTGATGCATGCATCCTTCTATATTTTCTTCCATCTTATGATCTCTTTTCTTATTTTTTTCTTTTCTTCATTTCCTTTTCTATCTTCTTTATCTACACAAAAGGTGTCTCCCCTTTTAGTCGGTCTTCTATACTTAGGATGCACTTTGTGATAAGTATAGGGGGTTATGCATCTCGATTTCTTCTATTCTTTGATCCTCTCCATTGTCTCCTCTTCTTGTCTATACTTAGGGATATCTTACCCTAAGTATAGGGGGAGACAGTCTGAGTACGATCTGTTCATTCCCACCCTTGACCCTCCCTGCTTTGTGTACAATCTACTATACTTAGGATTATTTGATCCTAAGTATAGGGTGGACTATCAACTTCTCATTCGTTCATTCATTCCTTATTCATTTATTCTTTAGACTTTTCTATACTCAGACGCATTATGTCTTCTCTTTTCTTTCTGATTTATGAGGACATAGCTCAAGCTAATTATGAGGGGTCGTATATACTTCGTATATACTTTAGCCATAACTCGTACTTTCATATTTTTGTTAATAATTGTGGCTAATTATACTATTAAAAATCATTAAAATTCTTAATAAAAAGATGTGATTATTCCTCGAATTCTTTTTGTATTTACTGATTAATAAATTAGGTGAAAATATTTTTTGCAAAATGTTTGAAAATCTTTGTGAAAAATATTTTGAAAACTATTTGAAAAATGTTTTGTTACATGTTTTCAAACTTTGTAAAATATTTTGTTTGAAAAATTATTTTCTTTGTGTGAAATAAAATGTTTGAAAAATTATTTGCATATGTTTGAAAAATGGTTGCAAAAATATTTGAAAAATCTATATATACTGTTTGAAAAACCTTTGCAAAATGATTTTCAAATGTGTGTACATGTTTGCAAAAATGTTTTTAAAAATTATTTTGGACTATAGTTTTCTAAATTGTTTGAAAAACCTTTTCAAATAAGTTTGAGAAATATATATATCACACCAAAATTCATTCTATCTATATATTTAAAATTGACCACTTACCCCTTGTAAATTCTTAACTCTAATTCTTGCATCCCTGTGTAAATATTTATACCTAGTTTTTGTCCAAATCTTTTTGTTTTCAGAAATCCCAAAAACATTTGCAAAATTTAAAATACCAAAAACATTTGAAAAATATTTTTGAAAAATCCAAAAAATGCACATGCATCATCTTTTCACAAATCCATAAAATGTTCAAAATCTTTGAAAATTGCACCACAAAAATTTTTTTATGCATATCATGTTCATAGCATTCACAAATTTCGGATTGAGTTTGATAGTTGAATGAGTCTAAGTAAAATCGAAAGATTGGAGCTTGGTTGGACATTAAATCTACCTAATTAACAGGAACCATATAGGAGCTGGAATTGAGGTTCTTCCGGTCAAGTTGACTTAATTCTTTGAGGATCACGTGACTTGGTTCAATGGATTCTTGACTGCATAAGTAGAGTATTTAGGAGCACACACATGACTCTTATCGATAATGACCTAACTTGGACACCTGCACCTTTCACATGGCTCAACTCAGTTGGAGTGGTGAGGGGGTTTGATTTATCAGTATGAGACGCACACAAATGGAAACATTTTCCTCTTCTAGGGATGGAAGTGCACCCCAACCCATCTGGTGATGATGAGTTTTGAAGACAGGAGAGTGTGGGTTGTAATAAAGCTTCAAAAGAGGGATAGTCTACAAGCTCAAGAGGAAAAACTCCTTATGTAAATGCTGCTGTGAATAGTATTTCAAAAAAAACAAAAACAACTCCAAAAAAGTGGGCATGCTTGTACAAAAATAAAAATGCCTACGGAGTGTACATATTTCTATACTCAATAAGCAAGCTTGAGCTTCAAAGTCACATCATGTGAGCCTACAGCTGAATGACTTGACTACACTGGTCTTGCATCCTGAGATAGGTAGCTACACTGGCTACCATCCACTCTTCTCTTCACCCTCCTCTTGAGCCGGTTGTCACTTGAACTTGTGAGGGAATACCTCGCTCCTCGAGGAATGAGTTATTGGGTTGGGGATTCACTGGATTGTCATATTGGAGAAGTCAGTCTCTTTGTCATTTCATTTGGGGAGAGCCACCATCACTTACACTACATAGTCAGATTCATAGTCATAAGGGTTTGCGTATGAGTTGAAGTATTCTGACATGGCTATTGGATTTCAAATCTAGTTCTCATTAAAGTTCCTCCTGCACTAAAATTTCAAAGGTCCGACCTAAGATCCAAACTTTGATTTTGTGAAGACAAGTTCGTTAAGTAAATTTAATCCATCTTTCTTGTTTTTCTTTTCTTTGTTTTTCTTTTCTGCACTTATTGCATAAGTGTTTGCAAGGGACTAACAAAGGCACGTATATGGGGATGATGAATCTCCATTTAATCATCTTTATTCTATCATTTTGGCCTTAAAAACCCTAGTAAATGTGTGTAAATAGACTTAATTCATGCATTTTATCAACCATGCATCCTTGTGTAAATAGTGTATAAAATACGGTTTTCAAAGCCCAAATAATAGAATAAAGAAAAGAAAAGAAAAGGAATAAAATATTGCAAATATTTTATGACCCAAAACCTCGAGACCTAGGCATCTCGATGACTTGGTCGTCAAGGAATAAAGTAGGGGAAGATAAGCACCTAAATACAATAAACATCCCTTTTATTTAATTCATTCTTTATTCATTTTGGGACCTATTTTTAGTTCCAGTTTTTATACTTCAAATAAAGAAACTTTGAACATGAAAGTTGTATATAATTAAATATATAAAAATACAAAATTTATTTTACACAAAAGTAATGTACAGATAAAAAATTATGATATGAATCAGTTTCCAGAATCCCAAATTCCCAGATTCGTATCTCTCAAATAAAAACTCGAAATATATCAAAATCATCTTTAATTGTATATAAATTTTAATAAGCTATTTAATAAAGGTGGTTTCATATTTTTTAGAGTTACGGTTTGAAAGTTGAGTTTTGGACCCCTCTTGTATACTTGTACTGATTAAAATATTCATTTTATTTATTATTCATTATTTTTATAATTTTATATTTTTATAACTTTGAAAATATTTTTTATATTTTATGTGTACATTAAAACTGGAATAAAAAGCATCGTTAAAACACAAAAATAAAATACTTGTATAAAACACAGAGGTAAAATACTTATACTTATACCTATGCAGAATATGCTTCTATTTATTTAATTATACAAAATACTTCAGAACAATAAAATAAAAATTTATTTAAGTTCATAAAATTAAGTTTAAAATATATAAAGTAATAAAAAATTAATAAAATTAAATATACAAAATAAAAAATATTAAAATATATAGATGAATATACCTGTGTATGACCCATAAAAGGAAACTTGTTATTTTATAACTCTAAAAAAAATAAACATCAAAAGAAAATACTTTAAAAAATAATAAACATTTTTTAATTAATAATATAAAATTAATTAAATCATTTATTATCTTTATTTGAATTTACAATTCTCTTATTTAAGTTTTGTCTTTTTACGGATGACGTGGCCCAATTAGGCCACGCTATCCATTGACCGGGGGTCAACTCCATGGCCCCAAGTCTGTGCCCACCAGACATTCGTCCACCCCCATCTTCTCGATTTTTTCCATCCTGAACCTTTCACCAATCGGCTTGGCTTTCTTCTACACAATTGTGCCCTGTTGATCGGCCATTCACACCCTTGTTTTTTTCGATCTTCAGATCGCTGCAACACAAGATTCACCCCGGTCTTCTAGCCATGTTAGTCACCCTATTCAAAATCCCTCCGACCTCCTATTCGAAATTTGAACCCCTTTTGACCCCTCTCTCTCTCCTGATGTGCGAAATGACTAGAGGATTGTGATAGGATCCTCGCCCACCCTTTAGGTTGTTGAAGAGTAGGACCTAGGGAGGTCTCCACCATCTCTGGTGAAGCCGCCGTCAAGGTACCTTCTCCTGGTTTCCCGTCCAGTTGAGTTCGTTTCTTTACATTTTTTTACTTTATCTGCTTAGCATTAGTTCTTAGAATCCTTAGCTACCCTTAGCTTCGCCGATAATCGCGTGATTCACCTCCGCCCGTAGTTTGCTCAAGTTCGCTCCGGCAAACCTCATTCATGCCTCTGTGTTTTTTGCCACCCCGCTTACCAGGCAAGGTAGTTTTCCCTCAACCCGGAGTGGATCGCGCGTCAACAGACCCGCTGAGATGATTTTGGTAGCTCGATGAAGGGACCTGGAGCTGTGTGCACCGCCGCCCTGTTGGGAGCTCTCCGGTCATCCCTAGAGTCTTTTGGAACCTTCAGCATCAAGAGGAACCCTATAGGAAGCGATCTGGGCATCTTGGAGCAGCGCAGCAAGTTGGAGCGACCCGTGATCGCCGGTGGAATGTCACCTTGACGTTGTTCTTGGTTGTTCAACCTCTAGATCTCCCTACTGTTAGATCGTGAACGTCGTCCCGGTTTGGATCCTAGGCATTGGATCTCCGCATGTTTTCACCGTCGGATTGCCCTAGTTGATCTAATCTCAACCGTTGGAGGTCAACCGTCATCGCCACTTTTCGGGAGGACACGTGGCATTAGTGATGGCATCAGCACCGTCCGTTCCCTCTAAAGATTTGGGTATTTTGCTTCTTAACCCACACGTTTGTATATTTAATATTCGGACTAGAAACATTAATTTGCAAGTACTTTTATTTTGTACAATTTGCAACAAATCCCCAGTGCTTTGTTTATTGGCTATTAGGTCCACACCACGTCACCTCACGTGATGCATCACGTGAGATGATGATTTTGCAGCTAGACTCCAGGAATTTTTCATATTTCCATTCAGTCCACATAGTACAAACTTTTCTAGACTTTTTGCAAGGCAGCTCCTGATATTTATGATAAATGCCATTTAGTCCCTACAAGGCACGCGTGACAACGCACATGACTTTGGCATTTTTGCAGGAATGCCCCTTGGTTTTTGGGTATTTCGGATTGGTCTTGGGGTTTTAATATTCAATTATATGTTTTTGTAAAATTTGCAACTTGGTCCCCATACTTTTATATATTTACACAAATACCCCTACTAGGGTTGCATTTTCTCTTTGTTTCTTGTATTTATTTCATGCATATATAAAATTTTACAAATTCCCAAAAAATAGTCATAGGCTCTTGTTGCATTGTGCTTTAACGCCATATTTTTATTTTACATTTTTGCAGCATTTTCATATTTGTAAAAAATCAAAAACATGAATTTTCATCCCTATTGCATTAAAAAATACATAAAAATTACAAAACCTCTTGAAAAATTCCTTAATATATATATATATATTTCTATGTGTTTTACCTTCAGACCAAAAATCACTAAAAAATATGAAAGAAAATGTCTCAAAATTACAAAACCCCTAAAAGCTTTATAATAATATAAAAACTCCATAAAAAACACAAAAATATAATCTCTATTTCTATATTTTCTTTATTTTATTATCTTTTTTTTAAAATTAATTTGGAGAATTTCTATTACTGTTTGATATTTTTCATCTCCATTTTATTTGGGCTTTTATATTTATTCAATGTTTTAAGTATTTTTGACTTTAGATATACCAAAAATTAGAAAAATATAGAAAAAATCACAAAAACATTAGCAAATTATAAAAATCACAAACAAATTATATTTCCTATATTTTGAATATTTTTACCTACTTTTATCTCTCTCTCATCTCTCTTGTATATATATCCTATATAGTTTTAGATCCTTATGAAAAGAAAAAGAAAATATAAAAATATAAAATATAAAAAAAATACATAGTCAGAAATTAAAAATCATAATATAAAAATATAAAATCAAAAAAATAAATAAATAAATAAATAAATATATATATATAATTAAAAAGCCATAAAACATAGCACATATAGACACTTGATCACAGTCATTTTTTAGCATCATTCGCTCCGATCTACCTGCTTGCTTCATGTGTTCGACACTCTACACTACTTGCACTATACACATCTTTTGTAGAGTTATATAAAATTTTAACTCCACATTGATTTTCATTATTTTTATCATTGTTGTGGGTTAATTGTTGTTTTAATCCGGATTTCGTGTGGTCGATTCAGCGACTGCGTTCCCACCTTGTGTGGAACTTAAGACTGCTCAATTTTTGGGTTTAACACATATTTATCATAATAGGAAAAACATGTACCACCTAGGTCTGGTCTGTCAATACATATGTTCTTTTGCAAACATTCAGGTTGCATGCCCAACTTGTAGTATCTACTCCAAGTAATCATTATCGTAAAAGATAATATGAAACTTGAATCGAATATCATTAATGCCATATCAACTGTTAACTAGTATCAGTATAATATTTTGCAATTATCACAACAACTACAAGAATAATTCATTTCACCAATTCTATTTTAGCAGTTATTTTAGAGTAAATCTTGGAACAAGTATGTAAACATTCTTTAAAATATAGAGCATGATAAACATGCATTCTTATTCAATTTAACTTGAAAGCCCAACATCAAGAGGTAGGATTTCATTACCTAGTTAAGCTCTCTCTCTCTCTCTCTCGTGTATGCAATGCTTTACTTTGATTCGTTTTCAAAAAGGGTGAGTTATGACTCCAAGAATGATTGAATTTCACTTTCATATCCAGAACACTAAGGACGTGCCAAGAACATTGGTGAACCATGATTCACATCCTTTATTCTTTTATTTTAACAGAAATCTCTATGCAGAATACATGTAAGTATATATTAAATCCAGTAAATTAGCATTGTGCATATTTTTTGTTAATAATGAATAATTACATTTATTTATCCAAAATAAAATAATAAAGAAGAAAATAAAAAGCATGGAAATAAAAAGAAAGCTGTAATTATGTAATAAGTAAAGACTAACCTGAACCTCAGGATCAGGTCAATGATTGACGTTATCGACATGGAATAAAGTAGGGCAAAATATGGTCCTTAATTTATAAACATTCAAAAAACAGAAAAATACCTTGTATATATAGTTCATACTTTATGTTGTATAAATCATGTGCATTTTCATCACTAAGTATATTGTATATATCCTGTATTATTTTATTTCTTAATAAAACATCCTCAAATTAAATTATTCCCTTAATGAAACTTGTACATAAAAATGTGATGTAAATAATACAAATAATTGCAAAAATATTTTTTCTATAAAATAAAAGATACACCACTCAGAAAAAGCTACAAATAATAATAAAATGATCAATGCCTTCCCCATATGAACTCAAATTGAACCAAATTTCATTGTATTCTAAATAAAATTAGTTTTAAAATGAAGGTAGTTTTATAATTTTCGAAATTATTGTTTGGCAGATAGCTTTTTGGGAGGGGTTGTCCGCATAGTGTATTATATTTATACATGTATATATATTGATATTTATTTAATTTTGCACATATTGTATTTAGATATTTGTACATATTATATTTAATTTATATAAAATGAAAACAAAAATAACAAAATTGAAAATAAATAAATAATAAAATAATCTGATTATAGTACATATATATAATGTATCTATATTGTAAATATATTTAAGTATTTAACATATTAAACTAATTCAAAAAAATGTATTAAAAATATAGTTAAAATCCTTTAATTATTGTTTAAATAAGTAAAATATCAAATACTATGTGTATTTGAAAAATAATAAAATAAAATATGTAAATATTGTATATAGGTATATCATATCTGTAAATATTAATATATACTTTATATACCATATATACAATATGAAAATTATTAAAAATCACAGAAAAATAGGTTGTAAAATATATAGCATTTTCCATTTTGATTAATTTCCATTTTAAGGACATTTACTCTTTTAATTTAAATTTTCTTTTATTTTGCAAATCCTTTTTTTCCTATTAGTCAACCTAGGTTCGTCGACTTGGGTCAACCTTCCTCCTCCCATGACTGACCTGGCTGGTGGTCTACCAGACTCGATTTCTCCTATTCTCCGGCCTGAGTCCTATCACCATTCACCTCGGATTGCAGACCCATGTCCTCCTTGAAAATCCGCAGCCTTCACGAATATCTAGGAGGGTCTGAATCCCCTCGGTTCGTGTGAAAATTCCATATCCCTCTAGACACCTAGGAGTGCTAAAGCATCTCATTTCCCTCCATCACTCCCTAGTTCGCTCTTCGCACATCTTCCCCTCCACGGAACCCTTAGGATTGTGACAACCCTTCGTCGGAGTCATTCAAAGCTTGGATTGGCGTTGAGCTAAGTGGAACCACTTCGTGGACGGAGCTCTCCTCCACGACCAGCCTCCCCCCCCCCCCCGCAACGAAATTGAGGCCGTTACCCTGACATTCACGATGTTGTTCTTCGCTTTCCGTCCATAGATAATCAGGTACCCTTTATTTTTCTCATTCTTTAGTTTGTTTTTGATTCATCCATTCGGCACCACCAATGCACCATCTGAGGGTCCCATTCGAAGTGGACTACCCTCAATGCCATGTTGGAGTCGTCAACTGGATGATCGAAGTCTTCTAGCACTAGATATCTACGATCGAAGCTCAGTCGGTGATACCTTATTCATGTTCTTCGTGACACCATCATCACCGTTAGATAATAGAGAAGCATCCCACTTTTGATCCAGATCGTAAGTGCACACCCAAATTGAGGCGGTACGATCAAACCTAGAAGGAATTAGGACCTCACATCATCATTGCTTTTCATGCCATTTGATTCCTCTAGATGTTAGATCTTTGTCGCACATCACACCCTTTTCCTTGCACCGTCCGATCTTTCTAGAGACATCAAAGTTGTAGGTCAGGGTAGCCACGTGTTGTACATCGCCTATTGAGGTATATTTCATTTAACCCCCTCTTTTTCTATTATTTTTATTTAATCAAATAAATGTAAAAGTATTTGTTAACATTTGCAGTTAGGACCTCGTAGTTTTCTTATTTACATTTTAATCCAGCTGAACTGATCTCACGTGCTTGTACACGTGATTTACTAGATTATTTGGATGTTCGCCCATGTGTTTTCACGTGTTATCTAAATCAGGAGAAGTTTTTGGAATTTACATTTATACCCCTCTATGCCTGAATCACGTGTGATGTAAGTTTTAGTTGGTATTTTTGTACATTCGGCCCTAAGTTTTTATTATATGTTATCGATTGGCCTTGAAACTTAAAATAATTGCATTTAGGTCCTTTTCTCCAGTAATTTTTATTTTATATATCTTTTGAAATAAATAGTAAAACTCATCAAAAAATTCCCTAAACATTAGTGGTAGATCCTGTTAGTGTTTTTTCATGTGGTAATTTTTATTTATTTTTTTCTTTTATTTGATATTTTAAAAATTCAAAAACTCACTAAAAATTCCCTGTTTACATTAAAAAATCAATAAAAATTGAAAATAACCCTATAAATTCTAAAAAAATAAGGTATTTTTATTTTTACTTATTTGATTTTCTATCCAAATTTCATCTTAATTGTTTTTATAAAACTCTAAAGATTTGCAAAACTCTAAAAACACCATAAAAACCACATAAAATAAAAACTGAAAAATTGTGTTCTTGGTCTTTATTTGTATATATCCACTTATGTTTTTATAAAAATAACAATAAGGAGTTTTGAACTATTTTCTATTTTTAATTTGAAAAATACTCATGACTGTAGACTGTTTGCTTTATTTCCTATTTTTATTCATGTTGAAAATCTTAAAAAATCTGAAAATCCCTAAGAAATTACAAAAATACTATAAAATTGTCAAAAGCACAAAAATATTTTTCTAGAAATTTTTTGTTATTTTTACCATATTTGAAAAATCCAAAAAGAGTATTATTTGTCTTCCTTTTATTCATTATTTTTATTGCTTTGTTTGAAAAATTAAAAATAAAAAATTTGCAAAATTTAAAATCCTCAAAAACTAAAAAATAGAAAACATAAAACATTTATAAAAACTAAAAACCCACCAAAAAATATTTATAAAGATAGAAATTCACAAAAAATCCAAGAGTTGGCTTTGAATTTTCTTCTTTCTTTTCTTTAATTTTTCATTGAATTGATTGACCCTTATTACATAACAGTTTCCTCCATGTGTTGACCATGGTCACTATACCAAGTTAATAAAAGTAGCTTAGACCACTCTCTTTGCTTGCTTGATTCATTTTGTGACTGAAAAGTTTTATCGATTACTAGACGGATTTCTGGGGTGATAATGACACTATTGATTGCTTAACTTAACCCTACTCAACCGATGCATTATCAGAATGGCATCATTGTCGCAGAGGTACGGTGTGGGTAGTTAGGTCTTTTTTTCCTGCTATTCTTGGTTTGTGCATATACTTGTTTTTCTCTTTTACTTTTGTTTATATTTCTGTCACTTGTTTCTTTTATTTATGTCTAGATTTGTATCTTATTTTTGTATTTTTTTCTGTCTTTTTATTTGCTTTTTTTCATAAGGGTTATCTGACACATCTTTTGTTTCACCTTTATTGAGAGGGCCCGTGGAGGAGGGAGGCTATCTTAGGAAAGCTGACGCACCCGAGCGAGGCAGACGCCGAGCATTCTACACCGATCGGCATGAGAGAGCAACCTAGGAGGAGTAGAAGATCGTCTTAATCATTATATTTATTTTTCAATCATTTTATTTTATTTTTGTAATTATTTTTTAATAATGATTGGTACGTGCATTTTTTCTATTTTCTAGGCCATTATATATCTTTAGATTGCGAGGTATGTTTCGTCAAGTACCGGGTTTCTCTTGGTTGAACCAGGTAGTGACTAGTCCGCACACCTAATGTAATATATGTTCCTATAGACACGTTTGGATGTAGTAAAAAATAACTGCTCCTTCATGTTAATAGAAGTTCTTCTTTGAGGTGATTTTCTCTTGCATAATATAGATTAGTTTTAATTTAAGCATGGATCATATTGCATGTAGACTACTATATTAAGGTAGGCTTTCTATCTCGTGCATGCATTCATTATTTTTTTCATGCATCAGCTTTTTCGTCTTCCTCCCTCTATTTTCTTTGTCTTAGGAATAAAAGGAAATTAGAAATTTTGTTAGACATTTTTTTACTCAAAAGTACCAAAAAATGTGATAACCAAATAAAATCGGACTACTAAAACAACTCGACCCTAAAATTAAATGGAAGGACTATATGGTTTGGGGAGAGTAACCCCCTCATTGTTTGCCGGTACTTACCTCCAGATAGAGTGGGTGAGGACGTAGGCACTAAGGACTAGAGCCAAAATATTAGGACTTGTGCCCTATGCTTATGTACATTACTTGTTGATGTATGACTAAGATGCAAGCACTTGCCTTCGACCCTTAGAAGAAGTAGCCTTGTCTAAGTTTGTAATGCTCTGCCAGCTTAGTCAAGTTCTATCCTAGGTGACCTCACCCATGAATCTGATTAAGTAACTATATGATCATTAAACTCTAAAATGGAAAAGATAAAAGATCGAGCTCTTACAGTCATCATACTTTGAGTTGGTGAATTTGGAGGCTTGTTTTTTGATCCATTATTTTTCATTCCAGATCTAATCTTCACTTCTCTCCACATCACGATGATGGGTAGGCAATCTCTTAGGCTACCTACGGTGGCACTGCTTCACAGCACACCTGTCCGTTCATCTCGGGTGGTTCCAGAGAGCTCTAACCCTCTCTCGGAACCTTAGTATACCACTTCCTTCTTCTTCAACATTTCTACTACATCACCTGAGGTATGACAACAATCAAAGCAGTTCTTTATTGACTTGGCAACACCTGAGCTATGCTCTTTTTCATTTTCGGAGTCTGATGAGATGGCCCAGGAGGAGAGAGAGCATGAGCAGCCAAATATTCCTGATGTATTTGATCAGTCTGTTATCAACAGTAGCCTCATAGCATCCCTAGAGGTGATGCATAGACAGATTAGGGACCATGGGTTACTGGTGATAGAGGTTAGGCAGGAGTTGTCACAGATGTGAGATGGGAGAGCAGAGAAAGAGAGAGATGGTGGAGAGATACCTGAGGATCGAGTAGAGGACAGACACAGATGCTAGGAGGAGGCCAGAGTAGAGTGACCCTTACGCACAATGAGGGAATTGCATAACCCTGGTGCAACTCTCACTCATAAGTGGATTCGGTTTACAGTGATTCTCGATGATTTTGAGCTCAGGCCCGCAGACGATCTAGTTGTTGCCCAAGTTCTAGGGGCTTGCCACCGAGGAACCCCATCTATACTTACAGGAGTTTGAGATGATATGTAGTACGCCACGATAGGTTGGTGGACAAGGATACCATCAAGCTGATAGCCTTCCCATTCTCTTTGGTTGACAAAGCAACATACTGGCTGAAGTACTTGGGGAGGGTTGTCACTAATTGGGAGTAGTTGAGGACCGAGTACCTCAACAAATATAATCCACTCGATCGATCCAACACAGTGAGATCTATGCCAGGGCGAGGAGATCGATCCAACACAGGATGAGGATCAAGTCTGGGCCATCTATGAGGAGATGGCTGAGAACTAGACTGTTATGACCTAGACCTGTATCTACACTCAGGGGAAGCCTCCCCACCAAGCAATATCTCACCATCGAGTTGCACGTATAGAAGCTAGTTCATCTTCATCTTCTACAACAACAACATAAGCAAAGTCATCAGCTACAGACATGGCATTATCAACCAAAAGTTGGACCGCATGGAAATCATTGAGAAGAAGACATGCTAGGGCCTGGACAAGCTCAACAAGATTGATGAGCTGGCCTTGAATTTGTGACCTGAAGATGCATATCATTTGCCTTCAAGAGGCTCGGACGACTTATTTGCCATCGTCTAGGTCACACTATGATCTGGGGAGCAGATCTTCATAGCCATTCGCCTCATACAAACATGTTCACCACATTCAGGCGAATCAGGTTCTGCTAGCCCCACAGGTTCAGTTACCACTGCATTCACTACATACAAAGATGGTGGTGTACCACAGTGATCAGCCATTGGCTTCCCTTTCCCTATAGTTGCACGAGCAATCAGAGCCATTGATAGAAGTCAACGGGTCTGGTATTCCTAGTACCAGTAGCAACCCAGTATCCTCCGTGATCACCTAGGTTTCAGATGGTCTACGGGAGGTGCTTAGTCCCAACAGCAACCTTTGATTAATCCAGGACGGGAATCACATCAGTCAGGACATCCCCAATACTCCTACCATAATGTTCCTCGACCTTAGTACCATGGTCAACAGTGGAGGAAGTAGCATCATCCTCACTCCTAGTTCCAGCAGCCTCCCCCTCACTCATATTTATAGTAGCAGAAACATGGCTATCCTCAACTCTTTCAAAGTGGCAATACATCCAGGTCTCATGCTCCTTCGTATGAGAACCCACCTTTAGAGGATATTTCCCGCATGCTTACAGAGAAGCAGACCACATTTGACGAGATGGCTGAGTTCCTCCAGAAAATGAGAGAGATCATCAAGGGCAAGGTTGCCATACCCGCACAGATTGAGCCAAATCCGAACAACCTAAAGAGGAAATCTAAGAAGGTGCAATTTATAGAGCCCGCCACTCCTAGTGAGGTACTTGACAATAGTCATTGTATTTGATGCTAATTTTGTGAAACTTAGGAACAATAGTGATGAAGAGGATTTCCCTAAAGTCGCACGATCTCACAAGTTGAGTCAATACTCGATGTATTGATCACTCAAGAAACCGAAGTCAATCAATAGTTAACCAACAATATAATTTGATCAATGAATAGCACGCATGTGAGCTAAAAATTATTATACTCTACAACTCAAAATTGTATAGTATGCAAGCATGTAGAGGTTGACCCACTGAGAGCAAGTTAAGTATCCTATTATTTTTAATCATTGCTTATTATGTACAAGTGTGCCTTTATTCATTATGTGGGTTTATGTGTGTGTGTATATATATTTAAAATGAAATTAATAATGAATATATAATTACAATAATAATAATAAAATCAATATATTAGATTAATGTATATATACAAATATATACACATAGGTGAAGATACACCTACAAGGAATTCACTCATTTTCATGTACATAGATATTTATATACACTATCATTATATATTTATGGTAATAATAATATATATCTCTTATTCACTTTTTACATATACATACATACATACATACATACATATATATATATATTCTTTTTTTAATTAAGCATATGATATAGGATTATATAAGGTTATATATATAATATATACAAATATAGACATAAATATAACTAAAAATAAATAAAAATTATAGAATTAAATGTTTTTGGGTTTTTAATAAAATTTACTCTTTTGTGATTTTTCTAGATTTTTTGCTCATTTTTATATATTTTTAAAGTAAAAAATCCCAAATTAGGGATTTAATAAATAAGTAGAATTAAAATGGAAATGAAAAATAGAAAATAATATCCAAAATTTCCTGAATCTATTTTAATATATAACTATTGATATAAAAAAAATTTAGAGATAAAAATAAATACTTTTGGAAATTTTTTGTTGATTTTTATCATTTTTGTCAGATTTTGGATCTTTTTAAATTTTTTGCTTTCTCTTTTTCTATTTGTAGGGATTTTGGGTCTAGAGTTAGTATCATATATAAGAAACAAAATAACATTTTTTCTGAATTTTCCAGGCATTTTATTTTATTTTTCTTATTTTTATGTCTATACAGGGAGAATGAAGCTACAGTTTGATTTTTAATAAATAATTAGATTCCTTCAAATTCAGATTAAAAATTATGATAATAAAATACAACATTCATGACATTCACCATAATTTTTGCAAAACAAAAATCTAATAATAACTATTTTTCACAAAAATCCCAAGAATACATAATGGATTTACTAGCAGGGACCAAATTGTAATTATATTAAAAGTATTCTTTATCTTAGGATCGTCGATATAAAATACAGGAGTAATGTTGTAATTTTCATGCGAATATAAAAATATTATACACCTAGGAGGGGTATACATGCAAAGAAACAAATATTTGGTCCTTTATGCATTTTATCCACAAAAAATCCACTACATGTACAAATTGGAGTAAATATAAATACAAAATACCCAAGGAATGTGTGTGCAAATTTCCCAACTCATGTGGGGACCCACAAGAGCTGAGCTAGTAGGGATAAATAGAAAAATACTAAATACTTTAGGGGGTTTATTGCAATATTTACTGAAATATTTAAACTCCGGAACATATTTGGTAGACTAAAAATGAAATGAAAAAAGTAGAGGGGGTCCTTTGCATTTTACCCCTTATTTGTGGATGAGGGGGCGGTCTGGATTAGCTCACTAGCCACGTATTCTACTCTCCAAACGCGATGACGATTCGCCAATGAAGGGACTTGATAAGAGCAAACCCATGATTTAACGGTGCTGTAGGGGCCTCGATCGACGGTTGGAACTTAATATGGGAGAACCTTCTTCATCGGATGGTTGTTGTTGCTAACGAAGAATAAGGAAGAACACATGTGGGAAGATATGGATGGCATATCAAGTGAAGAACATGTGGGGGAAGATAATGGAGTGGACTTCATAGTTGAAACGAGTAGGTTTCACAATGAACATTCGATAGGAGCTCTAGAGCTTCGGCGTGGGGATTATCCTATTCTACACATATACGATCATGTAGGAAATGAAAGACACGAAAGAAAACTACCTAAGGAAATGAAAAGAGCACAACTCTTATATCTCCTGATGAGTAGGATGCAGGGCGGCTTGAGGTCGTCGTGAACCGCCTCTCATCCTCATTCCGACGCACCATAGGCACGAGAAAGGTGTAGTTGTCACCTGGCCTTCACACACTCACGCAAGGGCAATACTGGGGGCTCCAAGATGGATCAGATCGACGAGAAGACCATGATAGTTTATTTATAGACAAAGATGTCTGATGAACTTCGAGGACACAAATTGCTTGGCTCGAGAATTATTTGGGAGATTTGATGTTTAGGCGTGGAAGAGGGATGTGACATATAGGATCTTCATGAAGAGCTTGAGGTGAATCAATCAATAGGGTGGCCTGTAAAAATCGAGGAAAATCGGGGACTCGAGGCTCTGACACGAGTCAGAGAGAAGACATGGAGTTGACCAGGGTTAACATTCCCCATGCTCTCATTGGTCCACGAAGGATGCTACATGACAAAACAACCACATTTATTCGAATTAATTATTTAAAAATAGTAAATGATTTTAATAATTTTTATATATAAAATAAAAAACATTTATTATTTTATGTAGTATTTTAATATGTATTTTTTTATTTGTAGGGTTTATTTATTATAAATTAATTTTTAGGGGTTTATGTATAGGTATATTCATCTATGTTTTGTATATTTTATTTTTATTTTGTATTTTTGATTTTATTATTTTTTTTATTCTTTTAATTATTTATGTCTTATTTTCATGTACTGATGAATCTGTGATTCATCACTTCAAAAGTCAAAAATAGAGCCTTGTTCCCGCGTAAATAGAGGCATATTTCCCTTTATAATGCATAAACAACACTCATGCATACATACATAATACATTCATTTTAGCAGTCCATTAGCATTCAAATAAGAAGCCAAAAATCCCTTGTAAAATACCTATTCACTAAAATAACCTTTTCTTTATAATATGTACTCCTTAGTTAATAACATAGGGAAGAAGGCCAAAAATTCCCCCTTGTAATTTAGCTAATAAAGCCTCAGAACCCCTGTACACTAAAATGCACATAAAGCCCTCATACAAACTCTGAAATAGGTCTACTTACTCTTAGAATACTCCACATGAAAAGACCTTTAAAATGAGACTAATTTCATCTAATTTGGAGCTCGTATGAGAAAGTTGGGTTTTTGGGCCACTTTGTATACTACATATATGTATATTTGTACCTTTGTATTTATGTATCATATTTGACCTCATCTCCGTCTTTGGTCAACCATGAAACTTGTAGATCTCATCGAGATCTACAACTTTCATGTTTTGAGTTTTTCCAAATTCGGTCCCCTTTTCTTTCTACATATATCTTTTCTTTCGGCCATTCACAGCAGGCCACGTGGCGCCCTCTGGTTGCGCCACGCGGCCCGCATCCCCTTGCCTCATCCGCCCGCTGCCACAGCCGTTGGATTACGCTCTATATCCAACGGCTTGGCTGCTTCCACGTGTGCCTCAAATCCACACCGTCAGATCATCCCCTTGTCTCATCTGACCCGCCCGTCCGCGCCTCTTCCAGAGCTCGCCACGTGGCGGCGTGTACACCATCTGATCAAGCCCGCGATCCTTCCATCACAGCCGCTCTTCCTTTGGCGTCCCTCGTCCCTTCGATTAACCTCAACCCTTCATCCAAGCCGTTCATTCGCGCCGCAACCTCACCACGACACGTGGCAGGTTCCGCACCTTCAGATCGCATCGCCTTGACTTGATCCCAGCCGCTCGCTCGCGCCTCGCCCAGCTGCTTCCATGTGGCGCGATCACAGCCTCTTATCACCACACCTTGATCTAATCCCACACGTCCCTTCGCGCTTTGATCTGGGCCATTGGATCACAAGATCCAACGGCCAGGGCCTCGTCGTCTACCTCCGGACGCCTCTCGCCCACGATCTTGCCCTTGCGAAACAAGCCACCCCCTTTCTATTTTCGCCACCACGCCTACCACCATCTCCGACCACCAAGCACTCCACGTCCTTCCCCACTCATCCGTCATCCTCGCCAGCCACTTCATTTCCCACGTCGATCACCAGCTACACCCCACTACCTCCATGAACTTCGCTCCATCACCAGGCCGCTCCTCTACTTCACCCTTTAAATACTCCACCACCAGCCAACCTCATCCCTATCCGCCACCCCCGAGAGATCCCCTGAGCTCGGAGCGTTCGATTGGTGACAGTAATTGCGCGAATCCTTGAGCGAAGACGGCCATCTTCTCCGGCGAGATCCGCGGCTCCTCCGCCGTGTCGCAACCTCTCCTCCGAGCAGCTGCTTGAGCTCACGGAGCCACCGGCCCTTCGAGCGACGACCTGGAACCTCCAAAGGAGTTCCAATCCCCAGGTGAACCCTCCATTCTTCTCCGATCTTCTCTTCTTCTCTTCGTCGATTTTCTCGCTGGTCACTCTCCGCCTCCGGTCACTACCACACGTCCATTCCACTCCGCCGAGCTCCGCGTCGGAGCTCTCATCTTCACGGCCACCTCTACGCCCGCCGACGACTCACTCCATCCTCCATCAGCTCCAGCTCCGCCACTTGGCCGGAGCACCATCGCCAACCCATCTCCATCACTCCTTAGGCCTCGCCGACTATCTTCACTTCTCCACAGGCGCACGCACGAGCTCCGGCTCTATCTTTAACTCTTGCAGGTTCCCCTCTTCTCATTGAACGGAAGCTCGCCGGAGACGACTTTGAGCTTTATCGCCATCGACGTCAGACCGCCCTCCGCCGCTCCTGAGACCACCAGCATCTCCGCCGCATCGCCACGAGTCTTCTGGGATATCTCCGACAAGTCGGAGAGCGTCATCGACACGAGGAAGGACGGGAGGAGCTAAGGCACCTTCGCCGGAGCCCCGCCATCTCCTCCGCAGGCGGCGGAGGATCGTCGGAGCAGACGCACGCCATCCGCTCGATCACGTTGATCGAACGACCCTCAGCGAGCCACGTCGCCTCCTCACCGGTCTTCGCAGGAGTCGTTGGATCAGCATCGATCCAAAGGCCCAAGGTCACACCACGCGTCCACATCGCCATCTGCTCGATCACGTTGATCGAACGGTCCACAGCTTGCCACGTAGATTCACCCGAGCCTCTTCTCCGAGCGTAGGCTTGGGTCGTCCGAGCCTCACTCCAAACCTCCGGAAGCGACCGAGCCTAGCCCCGAGCCTCCACAGCCATCCGAACCTAGGCAGCCCACGTGAGGAGCACGTGTGGCCTGGGAAATTTACACAGAGGCCCCTGGAGCTTTCAGATATTGCAAAAAGGTCCCTGTGAAGCTGAGTCCACGTGAGGAGCACGTGCCTGTTGGAGAAACTGCACTTGAGTCCCCCGCATAATAGGTAATTGCATTTTAGTCCCTGTCAGCATATTTACTTGATGTATTTTTGATTTTCCTGTATTGCATTTACACCCCTGTGTTTGCACGCATCCCTAGGTTGCATATTACATCAATTTTCAATTCTAAAAGTTGCATTTTGTTGAGAAACTTGTCCTCTGTCTATTGAGCCACGTGTCACATTTTTGTAATTTCAGTGGAATTATTAATGAATTAATTGGTATATTTTTGGAATATTTTTTCCAATGACACCTTTTAATTTCTAGTGAATTCTCTGTGTTCCAAAAATCCTCAAAAATTCACAGTAGCTTAAGGACAGTATTCTTAACATGCCATAACAATTTCATGTCGTTTGCACACATATCGAGGCTAAATAAATTGTTGAGTGGTTTTCGCATTTTAATTTTAGTAAATTCATTTCACATTGGAATTAAGGTCTGTCAATTTTCCTGGATTCCTTATCTTGAGTGATATCTAGGATAATTTTATCTCTTGAAGAAATTGTGATTTGTTATTTATTAAAAATAAAATAGTGAAAATCACCCTGTCTGCATATTTAATTCACAGTAAATTCATTTAGTGTCTAAAAATTCCAAAAAAATTAGGGTAGATCATTTTCATCATAATTAACAATCTGGCCAATTTTTAGAATTTTTGGACTTCATGTGATATCTTAATTGAATTAATTGTTATATTGGCCTGCGGGTTGCATGTGTCTGCATAGAAAATAGAAAAAGACCAAAAATATTCCCTCCGAAAATCTCACACTTGATTTAGCTAAAATTTTACCTAAGGAGACAGCTGCCTCTCTGAGTTCGACCTTGGACTCTACCAAGTAAAAAAAAACCTGCCGCTTAAAATTAACTTAACATTAATTGATAAGTGGTTTTTGATTAGCCTCTCGTGTCCGACTGCAACGAACACTTAAATTTAATTTGGACCATTAATTTGACCGAATTAACTAAGGGCGTGGGGCGGGCTATCAAAATGGCGCCGTTGCCGGGGAGGCACGGCTTAGGTTAATTTTTGGTGAAATTCTGATTGCTTGATTTTCTTTTCCCGGGTAGTCTGACCCTCAGTTTTTCTTGTGAATATTTCTCTGTCTTTTAATTTTTTTGCATTTTTGTGTCGTTCTTTATCTGACGTCAACTTGTTTTTGTGCGAGGGACACCGGAGTCGAAGACGCTTCGAGGAACACGCATTCGAATTTGTTTGAGTGATTTGAGAGAACCTGTAATTTCATTTATTTCCACATTTTTCGCATCATTTCCAGCGGTTCCCGTTCGGGTTCTCGCGTGTGTAAAAATAGTAGAATCGTGTCCCCGTGTGCTGTGTGGTTGAATTGTAACTTAGCTTGCACTAGAGGCTCCCCGAGCCAATCTAGGAATTGCTTGTG
This sequence comes from Ottelia alismoides, assembly GCA_037367405.1. NCBI lineage: Eukaryota > Viridiplantae > Streptophyta > Magnoliopsida > Alismatales > Hydrocharitaceae > Ottelia > Ottelia alismoides. Next base: position 480,673 of record JAZKJV010006856.1, on the reverse strand, counting down.
CTCGTAATCATTAGGACCACACAAATCACTTAAAAGACGCACTTAGACCGCATTACTTAGCCAAATTAAACTGTTCTTCACGCTAATAGAACTGCCTGTCTAGGAGCGGCTTTCAACGCCTGCATTTGCATTTAGATAAAATTTCAATTCTGTTCTGCATCCTGCACAAAAAGCGAAGGGATCACTGTAAGTCTCCTGAACTCAGCATAACATCATTGTTTTATCTTGCATCGGCTTTTTCTCGATTTCTCCCTCTGATTTTCACATTTAATTAAACGGAAATTGGGACTGTCCGATAGGCGTGCTGTGTGGTGGACTTAATCAGTGATAACTTAACTTAAAATCGGGACTGCTAAACAGTATTGACCAAAAAAAGAGAATAAAATTTGAAAATTGTTTGCGGGAGATTAATCCCCGACCCTGTTTTTAGGCTGAGTGAGGGTACTTGAGTGTGTGTGAACACCTTAAGGCAGAGCCCAAATCCTCGCCTTCCATATCACGAGCCAACTGATCTTAGCAAATATCACGAGTGGGATACTTTTAAGCTCATTGACAAGTACCTAGTAGCCTCCGCCTTCGCAGGTAGATAGGGGCGAACCAGTGGTACTCAGCGACAAGGCCTAGCTTTGTCAGCCTCCGCCTGCTTGCAGGTAGATAGGGGCACGTCATTGAGTCTCCAACTCCGGATAGGAGCGAAGAAAGGGAGGATCGGCGGTATCTTAGGCGACAGGATAAACAGGGAAGACGCATCCGGCTCTAAGCCGACTTCCCTATAGGCCGCGTAATCCTTGCTATCTTGTTTGAACAATCACACTTAAAAATTACAAGATTAATCGGACTCGATTTCGAGTCCTTCACTGTGTTGAGTGTGAACCCAGGGTTTTGGATTGATTTTACTTGCTTCAGATAGGAGTAAAACCCTATCTTCTTCTTGCCACATCAAGATGAGTAACTGGGGAGATCTCGACGCGTTATTCACTGATCTCTCTATGAGTCCCCCAAGCGACTCGTCTTCATCGGCCCAAGCGCACCTTGGACCACCCAGGACTCATGACCCTCTTGAGTCTTGGTTCCCTCATACTCAGGGTGGTTACTCTCAAACCAACCCTTTCATCTCCTCCGAGATTATCGAGGAAGATCATCGCCTCGGTAATACTTTCCTTGATTTATCCTCTGACATCGACCTTACTTTCCCCCCAGGACTAGAGGACAAGATGCCGCCAAAAGTACCACCAGATGAGGAACAAATACGACAGATTCTTGCTCGCCTCGCAGAAGCCGAACAAAAGAATGCAGATCTCACGGCGCGGATGGGACCGATTATAGTAGCAGGAGGAACCGACCGACCAATGGTCGATACCTATAACCCGACGGAGAACGAGATTCAGAACTGGTTGGCACCCGCAGTTCCCGCCCAGGCATTTGAGCTGAAGCCCCACTTCCTTAGTCTGCTTCCGAAGTTCAACGGAAACCTAAATGAAGAACCATACACTTTCCTCCGTGACTTCGAGTTGGTGTGCAACAATCTTAGCCATCCCAATGTGGGCCAAGATTATATTCGGCTGAAGGCCACCCCTTTTGCCTTAGGTGATAAGGCTGCTCATTGGCTGAAAAACTTAGGGGTGGTATGCAATACCTGGATGCAGTTCAAGGACCTATTCTTGAAAAAGTTCTACCCTCTCAGTAGGACAAACCAGATGAGAACGAAGATCGCCAGCTTCGCCCAAGGACCTAGTGAACCTTTCCATGACGCTTGGGATAGGTTCAATGATTTAGTACAGAAATGCCCCTGCCACGGCATTTCAAAGGCGATCTTAGTCCAGACCTTGTTCTGTGGTCTAACCCCAGAGATGCAGGGGTTAGTCAGTGCCGCCTGTGGAGGAAGCTATCTGAACAAAAACGAGCACGCCGTATGGAAGATCCTGGAGCAGATGGCGGAAACCGGCAGGTCGCAGGCCACCAGGGCCTATCAGTTGTCTCCCTCAATCCTATCCAATGAGACAACCCAAAGGATTGTAGCGGATCTGACTGAGGACCTCATCCCCAGCATGGGGATGATTGCCGACAAGCTTACCATGGTCGAGCAGATCCACAAGAGAGTCGCGGAACTTGAGTCTCTTTCGCGTCTACCGAAGCAAGTGGAGGAACTTTCTGAAAAGGTAGCTAAGATCAAGCTCCCTGCCCCTTCTGCACCACCTGTACCTGTACATCGAGTCCATCTTGTACAGGAACAGGCACCGGGGTCTCAGAGTAGTTGGGATCAGACTTACACCCAGCAAGACCAGCATGCACCCCCACAAATGGAGACGGGATACGAGGAGCCTCCGCAAGTGTACGAGATCAACGGGCTTTGGTATAGTCGTGACCCGATTGTCAGGCAGGCCGAAATGGGGAAGGATTAGCCTCACCCATCCCCAGCCAACCAAGAAACCATGCCCGTTCCCACACCGCGCTTTCAGTCCAGACCAGAACAAGGGTACCAGCAGCAACAACGCACATATCAGCAGGGCCCAGCACCGTCACACCCGCAGCAGCAGTATCGGCATGGCCAGCAGGGCCACTACCGAACCTCATCCGCACAGCAGTCAGCCCAGCCCACCGAATTGGAGTCTCTCACCTTGGCGATCCAGACCCTGTCTGATAGGGTCCAACAGATGCAGAATGATTACCTGGACATGAGAACCGACATCAATCGGGTCTCTCGTACCCAGGACCAACAGATGGCGCCAAAGACCCCAATTCCCGCACAGGTTCAGGCCAACCCAAACAGCTTACACCAGGGCCAGAATCGACCTCGAGATCAGGTATACTATTCAGATAATTATTTATCTGAACATGAGATCCTTTCGTACGATAATGTAAATCACATGTCCCTAAGGAGCGGAAGGACCGTGACCATACCTGATCGGGCACGGGAGCAGAAGGAAGGAGCCTCCGACACTCTACCTGAGGAGAACTCGGAGGAAGAAGAGGAGGAGCATTACCACCATCATCGTCGGTAGAAGAAGAGGATATCTGAGTCCTCGAAGCAGTATTCTCGCATTTGCATAGAGTCAGAAGAAACCGATGAAGAGCCCGCACCTCCATCTGAGGATGATCGTCCAGCAGTCGCGTAAGAAGAGTCACCGGTTTCGCCTCAGCATTTTCTTTTCAGTCAGAGTCAGAGTCCTAGTTTGTACCAGAGTCAGAGTCCTGTTAAGAACTCAGTTCCCGAAGTCAATGAGAAAATTTCAGTTTCCGAACATGAGTTAGAGTCAATAATCCCTTTCCCCCGAGCTCTTACGGGTGGAATGAAAGAAAACTAAAAAAATCCAAAAAGATGACCCTGAGATGGCTGAATTCTGCAACAAATATATCAAGGTCACAATCCCCTTTGACAAGTACGTGGAGATGACCCCTGCATTCCAAAAATACCTTAAGGTGAGATGCACACCTACTAGGGTTAGCAGGAAGATCAAAAGCCGTGTTGAGAAACACGTTTTATCAGTAGCCACGACTTGTGCAATAAAGAACTCGTTTCTAAGGAAACGAAGAGATATGGGTGCACATTATGTAGTGAGTCATGTTGATGACATCGCGTTTGCACGCACTCTCCTGGACAATGGTTCCTTGATCAATCTGATGCCTACAGCCCTCTATGAGCGGCTTAATCTCGGACCTCTTAGGAAATCTAGAGCCCTCCTACAGTTTGCTGATAAATCAACCAAGAGGTCCCAAGGAGAATTGAGTAACATTGTGATCAAAGTCGAGGGACAAGAATACATGGTGGACTTCACTGTCCTAGATATGGAAACCCCTCGTAATTGGAGAGACTCCCAGATCATTTTAGGTAGGCCCTTCCTCAGAACAGCAGGGGCCTTATTTGATTATAAGATCGAGAAGATTCAGTTCCAAACTCCAGGCGGAGATGAGGAACTTGAAATGAAGCAGACAAGATGGCAGAGACCGGATTCAGAATCCAGCACCGAGTACTCTTCTACCGGAACGGACTGCGAGTATGTAGCCTTAGTTGGGCCATGGAGACAGAACCCAGCCAGCACTGATATGTCCATCTCCTCCGAAGATGATCCAGTGCATAAGTCAGTCTGCGAGATCCTCAGGAACGAGTATAGCTCTGAGCCTGCATCACCCTACATCTTCGATGACGTAGAGGCCCAGTTGGGCCTGTCTGTCCTCCCCTCTTTAGGACAATCGGAAGATGAAGATGACGAGTCGGACGTGGCTTTTGCCGATTGCATGGAAACTTTTGACGATCCGACTCCTGAGCCGAACAACTTAGTGGCAGCTATCACAGAGAACGATCCAGCCACTTCCAACACCGAGCCAGATCAGATTGAGCCAGACTTCTTAGACGATCACACTATTCCTGAGCTCAAACCTTTACCCACAACTTTAAAATACGCATTCCTTGCGGGACAAGACAAGAAATTTTCGGTCATCATCAGTTCGCGATTGACCGAGGAGCAGGAATCTCGCTTGCTAGAGATCCTAGAGAAAAACCGCAAGGCGATAGGCTGGAGCATTTCCGATCTCCAAGGGATAAATCCCGCTCTCTGTTCGCACCATATTTACTTAGAGAATGAAGCCAAACCCTCTCGTGAATTCCAACGCCGGTTGAATCCAAATTTACGAGAGGTCCTGAAGAAAGAGATAGAAAAATGGTGCGACGCAGGTTTCATTTACCCAATCTCCGACTCTAAGTGGGTGGCCCCAATTCATGTTGTCCCGAAAAAGTCGGGAATTCAGACGACCACCAATGAGGACGGAGAGGAGATCGTGATGCGAGTACCCACGTCGTGGCGCGTCTGTGTGGATTACATACGCTTGAATGCCGCGACGAAGAAGGATCATTTCCCCCTTCCATTCATTGATCAGATCTTAGAGAGACTAGCAGGGAAAGAGTTCTTCTGCTTCTTAGATGGGTTCTCGGGCTACAATCAAGTAGTCATAGCTCCAGAGGACCAGGAAAAAACCACGTTTACATGCCCCTTTGGTACCTATGCTTTCAGGCGCATGTCTTTTGGGCTATGCAATGCTCCAGGTACTTTTCAAAGGTGCATGATTGCTGTATTCGCCGAAATTGTCAGCGAATTCCTGGAAGTTTTCATGGATGACTTCTCGGTCCACGGCGATTCCTTCGATTCCTATCTTAGGAATCTGGACCGAGTCCTCAAAAGATGTTATGAGGTTAATCTGGTGCTCTCCTGGGAGAAAAGTCACTTCATGGTGACGGAGGGCATAGTGTTGGGGCATGTCATCTCCAAGAGAGGAATGGAGGTTGACCCTGCCAAGGTGGATGTGATCAGACGACTCCAGCCATCCACCAACGTAAAGCAGTTGCGGTCGTTCCTCGGGCATTTTGGATTTTATCGGAGATTCATTAAGGATTTTTCTAAGATCGCCCGACCGCTAACTGAGCTTTTAGGCAAAGACATGGAGTTTATTTTGATCACAAATGTCTTGAGGCCTTTAAGCTTTTACAAGAAATGATTATGGACGCACCCATCCTACAAGCCCCAGATTGGTCTCTACCTTTTGAGATCATGACGGATGCCTCTGATTATGCTGTTGGGGCTGTGTTGGGACAAAGAAGAGATGGCGTCCCGTTTGCAATTCACTACGCAAGCAAAGTGCTTGACACCGCTCAGCGTAACTATACAGTTACGGAAAAGGAAATGCTTGCGGTAGTGTTTGCCTTGGACAAATTCAGATCTCACCTAATTAGATCCAAGGTAACTGTGTTCACTGACCATACGGCACTACGGTACTTGATGGAGAAGAAGGATGCGAAGGCGCGTCTTCTTCGTTGGATTTTACTTATCCAGGAGTTTGATTTGGACATCCGTGATAAACCTGGAAAGAAGAACGTAGTGGCCGATCATCTTTCTCGTCTCGAAGATCTTAATACTTCCGAGGTTTCACCAATTCAAGACTCCTTCCCCGACGAGTCGATTTTTGTTATCGACTCACTCCCATGGTACGCCAATATCGTGAATTATCTTGTCTCCAAGAAAGTACCCGAAGATTGGCCCAAGAGCCAAATCGACCGACTAAAGTCGGACGCTAGACACTACCATTGGGAGGATCCGATCCTTTTCTTCGAAGGACCGGATTGTGTCTGGAGACGGTGTATTCCTCAGGAGGAATACCAGAGTGTCCTTTCTTTATGCCACAGTTTGGAGGCAGGAGGACACCACTCCGGGAAGAGGACCGCATGGAAGGTACTTCAATGCGGCTTCTACTGGCCGACTCTGTTTCGCGATGCCACCGCCTTCGCGAAGTCGTGCCTAGTTTGCCAGAGAATGGGAGGAACCGTTGGTTCCAAGGATGAGATGCCAATGCAGCCGATCATCATTTGTGATGTCTTTGATGCCTGGGGCATCGATTTCATGGGCCCATTCCCTGTCAGCCACGGGTTCGAATATATCCTTCTTGCGGTAGAATATCTGTCCAGATGGGTGGAGGCTATCCCGACCCGAGCCGCAGACAGCAGGACTGTCTGCAAATTCATCAGAGAGCACATAATCTCTAGGTACGGGATTCCTAAAATGATGATATCAGACGGGGGTAGCCACTTTGTGAATCGGGAGATGAAGAAACTCCTGAAGGATTACGGTATTGAACACCGTGTCGCGAATCCTTACCACCCACAAACCAATGGTATGGCTGAGGTGTCAAATAGGGAGGTGAAAACCATATTGCAGAAGCTTGTCCGCCCGGACAGGAAGGACTGGTCGCAGATCTTGGATCAAGTCCTCTGGGCGTATAGGACAGCTTACAAGACACCATTAGGCACCTCCCCATTCCGAATGGTATTCGGAAAGCCGTGCCACTTGCCCACAGAGTTAGTGCACAAATCAGAATGGGCAATCAAGAAGGTCAATTGGAACACACACCTGGGTCAGAGGCAGAGAAACATGGATCTGAATGAGCTTGTGGAAGTCAGAAACCGCGCATACGACAACAGTTTGGTGTACAAGGACAAGGTGAAGCGTTGGCATGATAGGTATATCAGACGAAAGACCTTTGTTCTTGGACAGAAGGTATGGTTGTTCAATGCTAGGCTGAAGATTTTCCAAGGCAAGTTGAAGTCTAAGTGGACGGGCCCATTTGTCGTCCGTACGGTGCATGATAGTGGATGTGTCGAGATCTCAGATCTCGCAGATGATGCACCGACATTCCTAGTGAATGGACAGTTGTTAAAGCACTTCGTCGAATCCAATGAGCATTTAGTCCATGTTGAGGAGATTGTATTCATGCACGAGACAGATACAATAGATACACCTCGAGCCGTGTATGAGACCTTGCAGCAGTGAGCTCCAGCCATCCGCAGCATCTTGAAAGATTCAGACCGACTCATCTGTATATATCATTCTTCTTGTACATCCTATCCTCTCTCTTACGTGACTTTAGTAACCAATCCCCGCCTCATTATATCACTATCCTGGACTATACTTAGGATAACCAGATCCTAAGTATAGGGGGGAGGGTCACCTGAGTCAGTTCACTGTACATCCTCCAGATCACATTGGTCCTCATACTCATTTCTTACCTATACTTAGGCTGACCTAAGCCTAAGTATAGGGGGGACCGATGCCCGCATTGATACTCATCCACTTCCCATCTCTCCCTCGCCCGCCCCATTTCTGATCTTCTTCTATACTTAGGCTGCCAGAGCCTAAGTATAGGGGGGCAGGATGACTTCTATACTCTTGTAATTTTAGCTCTCCTACGCTTAGCCCGAACTATGTCTTTTTGGTCGCTTTTCGTGCTCTGAGGACATAGCACACGCTAAGTATAGGTGGGCGTGTATATATTACATATATACTTTACCCATAGCTCGTATTTTCTGTATATATTATGCAATAATTACAGGGTGGGTAAAAATTGAAAAAAAAAGTTGAAAATAAAGGCTTCTTGTTTAATCTTGCATACCATCTCTGCATCCAAAAAGAGTCTTGCATTTTCATAGCATGACATCTCATCGGCATACTTGCATAGGCAAAGTGAAAAGCTAGTGGGTTCTGAACTAAGTTATGAGCAGATATTGAGGATGGAATTGATTTGACCTTAATCCACCTAATTTCAGAGGAACCTTATAGGAACTGGAGTTAAGATTTTTCAGGTCAGGTGACTTAATTCTTTAAGTTTGCAAGTCTATGTTCATATGTCATCTTAATGAGCCTGAGTAGAGCACTTAACAACACACACATGACTCTTAGAGACAATAGATTGACATGCACCAGCACTTTACACCTAGCTCTCCACGGATGAGGTGGTGAGGAGGCAATTTCCTTTGTCTTGGGGTAGCATATGAGGGTAGTACTTCTAGGCGGAACCTCTCTTCTTCTTCTAGTGAAGGAAGTGCGTCTCAACTTGGCCTAGTGGTGATGAAGGCTAAAGACAGAAGCTGTGGGTTGCAATAAAGCTTCAAAAGAGGGATAGTCTACTGGCTCAAGAGGAAATTTCTTGTATATATGCTGCACCATGTAGATATGTTGTACAGAGGCACTTGAAAAAAAATTTTTGCAAAAAGAACTCCAAAGAAGTGGTGGGTCGGATTGAAAATTTAATAACCCCACCGGAGTGTATGTAGTCAAGAAAAGCAAAAGCTTATGGTCCCCATGTTACATCTCATGAAGCTTGCAGCGGGAGACTTAGCTACACTGGTTGAGCCCCCAAAAGTCTATACTTCTTCCCCCTCTTCTTGAGCCAGTTGCACTTGAACTTAGAAGGGAATACCCCGCTTCTCGAGGAAAGAGTTGCTAGACCGAGGCATTAGAGTTACCAGGATACCGGAGGTTGTTTCTTTGTTACTTCTGAGGTGGGGAGTCATATATCACTTACACTGCATGGAAAGAATCATGGTCATTAGAGTTTGTGTATGTAGACTTGTTCTCATCTGGTGTGTTGAGGCGTCTTGAATAGAAGACTTGTGGAACTTGAAGTCTGTTAAGTCTTAAACTCAGATCCCAATAAGGTTCCGACACATAATTAATCCAAAGGTCGAGTCAAGCTCTATTTTTAACTTTTGTTCATGACCTTGGTATGGAACCCAAAATCATTTCACTTCTGCATTTCATTTAGTTGCTCGGGGGCAAGCAAGGTTTAAGTATAGGGGGTTGATGAATATGTGATTCATCACTTCAAAAGTAAAAAATAGAGCCTTGTTCCCGAGTAAATAGAGGCATATTTCCCTTTACAATGCATAAACAGCACTCATGCATACATACATAATACATTCATTTTAGCAGTCCATTTGCATTCAAATAAGAAGCCAAAAATCCCTTGTAAAATACCTATTCACTAAAATAACCTCTTCTTTATAATATGTACTCCTTAGTTAATAATATAGGGAAGAAGACCAAAAATTCCCCCTTGTAATTTAGCTAATAAAGCCTCAGAACCCCTTTACACTAAAATGCACATAAAGCCCTCATACAAACTCCGAAATAGGTCTACTTACTCTTAGAATACTCCACATGAAAAGACCTTTAAAATGAGACTAATTTCATCTAATTTGGAGCTCGTATGAGAAAGTTGGGTTTTTGGGCCACTTTGTATACTACATATATGTATATTTGTAACTTTGTATTTATGTATCATATTTGACCTCATCTCCGTCTTTGGTCAACATGAAACTTGTAGATCCCATCGAGATCTACAACTTTCATGTTTTGAGTTTTTCCAAATTCGGTCCCCTTTTCTTTCTACACATATATTTTCTTTCGGCCATTCACAGCAGGCCACGTGGCGCCCTCTGGTTGCGCCACGCAACCCGCATCCCCTTGCCTCATCCGCCCGCTGCCACATCCGTTGGATTACGCTCTATATCCAACGGCTTGGCTGCTTCTACGTGTGCCTCAAATCCACACCGTCAGATCATCCCCTTGTCTCATCTGACCCGCCCGTCCGCGCCTCTTCCAGAGCTCGCCACGTGGCGGCGTGTACACCATCTGATCAAGCCCGCGATCCTTCCATCACAGCTGCTCTTCCTTTGGCGTCCCTCGTCCCTTCGATTAACCTCAACCCTTCATCCAAGCCGTTCATTCGCGCCGCAGCCTCACCACGACACGTGGCAGGTTCCGCACCTTCAGATCGCATCGCCTTGACTTGATCCCAGCCGCTCGCTCGCACCTCGCCCAGCTGCTTCCACGTGGCGCGATCACAGCCTCTTATCACAACACATTGATCTAATCCCACACGTCCCTTCGCGCTTTGATCTGGGCCGTTGGATCACAAGATCCAACGGCCAGGGCCTCGTTGTCTACCTCCGGACGCCTCTCGCCCACGATCTCGCCCTTGCGAAACAAGCCACCCCCTTTCTATTTTCGCCACCACGCCTACCACCATCTCCGACCACCAAGCACTCCACGTCCTTCCCCACTCATCCGTCATCCTCGCCAGCCACTTCATTTCCCACGTCGATCGCCAGCTACACCCCACTACCTCCATGAACTTCGCTCCATCACCAGGCCGCTCCTCTACTTCACCCTTTAAATACTCCACCACCGACCAACCTCATCCCTATCCGCCACCCCCGAGAGATCCCCCGAGCTCGGAGCGTTCGATTGGTGACAGTAATTGCGCGTATCCTTGAGCGAAGACGGCCATCTTCTCCGGCGAGATCCGCGGCTCCTCCGCCGTGTCGCAACCTCTCCTCCGAGCAGCTGCTTGAGCTCAGGGAGCCACCGACCCTTCGAGCGACGACCTGGAACCTCCAGAGGAGTTCCAATCCCCTGGTGAACCCTCCATTCTTCTCCGATCTTCTCTTCTTCTCTTCGTCGATTTTCTCGCTGGTCATTCTCCGCCTCCGGTCACTACCACACGTCCATTCCACTCCGTCGAGCTCCGCGTCGGAGCTCTCATCTTCGCGACCACCTCTACGCCCGCCGACGACTCACTCCATCCTCCATCAGCTCCAGCTCCGCCACTTGGCCGGAGCACCATCGCCAACCCATCTCCATCACTCCTTAGGCATCGCCGACTATCTTCACTTCTCCACAGGCGCACGCACGAGCTCCGGCTCTATCTTTAACACTTGCAGGTTCCCCTCTTCTCATTGAACGGAAGCTCACCGGAGACGACTTTGAGCTTCATCGCCATCGATGTCAGACCGCCCTCCGCCGCTCCTGAGACCACCAGCATCTCCGCCGCATCACCACGAGTCTTCTGGGATATCTCCGACAAGTCGGAGAGCGTCATCGACACGAGGAAGGACGGGCGGAGCTAAGGCACCTTCGCCGGAGCCCCGCCATCTCCTCCGCAGGCGGCGGAGGATCGTCGGAGCAGACACACGCCATCCGCTCGATCACGTTGATCGAACGACCCTGAGCGAGCCACGTCGCCTCCTCACCGGTCTTCGCAGGAGTCGTTGGATCAGCATCGATCCAAAGGCCCGAGGTCATGCCACGCGTCCACATCGCCATCCGCTCGATCACGTTGATCGAACGGTCCACAGCTTGCCACGTAGATTCGCCCGAGCCTCTTCTCCGAGCCTGGGCTCGGGTCGTCCGAGCCTCACTCCAGACCTCCGGAAGCGACCGAGCCTAGCCCCGAGCCTCCGCAGCCATCCGAACCTAGGCAGCCCACGTGAGGAGCATGTGCGGCCTGGGAAATTTACACAGAGGCCCCTGGAGCTTTCAGATATTGCAAAAAGGTCCCTGTGAAGCTGAGCCCACGTGAGGAGCAGGTGCCTGTTGGAGAAATTGCACTTGAGTCCCCCGCATAATAGGTAATGCATTTTAGTCACTGTCAGCATATTTACTTTATGTATTTTTGATTTTCCTGTATTGCATTTACACCCCTGTGTTTGCACGCATCCCTAGGTTGCATATTACATCATTTTTTCAATTCTAAAAGTTGCATTTTGTTGAGAAACTTGTCCTCTGTCTATTGAGCCACGTGTCACATTTTTGTAATTTCAGTGGAATTATTAATGAATTAATTGGTATATTTTTGGAATATTTTGCCCAGTGACACCTTTTAATTTCTAGTGAATTCTCTGTGGGTTCCAAAAATCCTCAAAAATTCACAGTAGCTTAAGGACATTATTCTTAACATGCCATAAAAATTTCATGTCGTTTGCACACATATCAAGGCCTAAATAAATTGTTGAGTGGTTTTCGCATTTTAATTTTAGTAAATTCATTTCACATTTGGAATTAAGGTTTGTCAATTTTCCTGGATTCCTTATCTTGAGTGATATCTAGGATAATTTTATCTCTTGAAGAAATTGTGATTTGTTATTTATTAAAAATAAAATAGTGAAAATCACCCTGTCTTCATATTTAATTCACTGTAAATTCATTTAGTATCTAAAAATTCCAAAAAAAATTAGGGTAGATCATTTTCATCATAATTAACCATCTGGCCAATTTTTAGAATTTTTGGACTTCAGGTGATATCTTAATTGAATTAATTGTTATATTGGTCTGCGGGTTGCATGTGTCTGCATAGAAAATAGAAAAAGACCAAAAATATTCCCTCCGAAAATCTCACTTGGAAGCTAAAATTGGACCTAAGGAGACAGCTGCCTCCCTGAGTTCGACCTTGGACTCTACCCAGTAAAAAAAATCTGCTGCTTAAAATTAACTTAACATTAATTGATAAGTGGTTTTTGATTAGCCTCTCGTGTCCGACTGCAACGAACACTTAAATTTAATTTGGACCATTAATTTGACCGAATTAACTAAGGGCGTGGGGCGGGCTTTCATGTACACAAATATATTTTTATAGTTTTTTCTATATATTATGTACACATAAAAATAGTGGTATACATTATATAGCTATGAGCGTTGTATATTCATTTATGTATTTATATATACTTATTTTTTTGCTCGATGGTTTTATTCTATTAAAAAATTATACATGTATTATATGTAATATTTACAAAATTACAAAATATAAAATTGTAAAAATAATAAAGAATAAAAAAATGACTATTTTAATAATGTATACTATACAATAGGGGGTCCAAAACCTAACTTTCACATTTTAACTCCAAAAAAATGAAACCACTTTCATTAAATAGATTATTAAAAGTTATATGTAATCAAAGGTGATTTTGATAAATTTTGATTTTTAATTTACGAGATATGGGGCTGGAAAGTTGTGATTTTGGATTTTTTCTGAGTATAATTTGTACATTGTATATTCTTTTTGTGCAAACTTAATTTGTATTTTTATATATTATTATATACAACTTTCTTGACAAAGTTGATTGATTTGATGAATAAATAATAAAGAATAAAATAGATCCTAAAAATCATTTATTGATGAATAAGAGAATATGGTTTTTATAGTGCATTTAACCCTTATCTCCCCCTACTTTATTCCTTATCGACCAAATCAATTCTTGATTTGGTCTTGGACTTTAGGGTCATAAAATACATTTGGAAATTTATTCCTTTTCTTTTCCTTTCTTTATTCTATAATTTTGGCATTACAAACAGTATTTTATATATTAGAAGTGGAATAAATAATGAATGTTAATATGTACAAGATAATGCTATTTACATGCATTAGGGGGGGGGGTAAGGCTAAAAATGATAGATTAAAGGTGAAATGGGGATTTGTCACCCTCCTATACTTGCCTTTGCTAGTCCCTAGCAAACACTTATGCAATGAGTGTAGAAAATGAGAAATAAAGAAAATAAAAAGAAATAACTTTAAATAATTGGACTTTAAAAATAGTCTTTAATAAAGTCAAAGTTTGGAGCTCAGGAAAGGCCTATGGATTAATGGTGTGTTCGGACCCATATTGAAGTCGGAAAGTGTGACATAACATCCTTTAGATTCCATACTCCTATCATTTAGTCTAATTCACAACTAGGTCAGAACCATCCTCCCAGTTGCATACCCTTGCTACCTTTGAATGATAGAACCAAGTGTGTGGATTTGTTCATCTCTTCACAGACAGAACCATTGAACCATTAAGGTGTTTGCACTTCTGGTAACTCGTCCCCGTGGAGAAAGATACTCCCTTCTAAGGTTAGGTACTCCCGATATTTACAACCGAATGGGGGAAGAAGTCAGAAGAATGGGAAGAGAAGTGAGAATGGACCAGTGTAGTATTCATTTCCTTGTGAAGTCGGTCAATGTAATCGATTCTTTACCAAGAAGTAGGCTTTTTCTGATGCTTAAATTTTTTGTATAGGATTCTTTAAAAATTTTCTTTGACTTTGTACAGCTTCTTCATTCTTGTTTATGCCCTGTTGGATATAACATCTTTTGTTCCACCTAATTTTTTTAGGGTCTTGGAAAAGTTGCGTTGGTAGACCATTATTCATCTGAAGCATTATCTCAATCCATCTCTAGTCTTTAGATATCACTATTACCAAAAGAAGTGGGTTAGAGTATCGGTGTTGGCAATCCCCAAGAATGATTCTTGAGTCACCCTTGACGAAGCGACCTTGCATCATCCCGACTTAGACTCTAATATTTTTCAACAGTCCATCTGAGTTGACCTAAATGCTAGGTGTGAGGTTTCCAGTCAAGTCACTATCTCAAGAGTCGTACAGATGGTTTGGAAGGTTCTATTTAATCATATTGAGTTGACTCCTGAACATAGTCTTATGGAACCTAAAGAATTATGTCAAGGTGACCTGAAACATCTCCACTTTCAATCCTCATTGGGTTCCTCCGAAATTAGATGTGTTAAGGTCTATTCCAAGCTCCAATCTCCGGACTTTATTTTGACTTGTTCAATTTTCTATATTATTCTAAAAAATACGAATGCTATGTATAATGTATGAAAAATATTTTTATGATGTCATTCTCTAAATTTGAAAATTTTTTGGATTTTTAAAAAGTTTTGAAATTTATGTAATTTTTGAAGAATTTTTTTGCAAATATTTTTGGATTTTTTATTTTGCATTTTTTGGGTATTTTCCAAAACAAAAGATTTTGGAACAAAAGATAGGTACACAATATTTACACGAGGATGCATCAATTATTTACAAGACTTGGTTTTTTAAGAATTTACACAAGAAATATGTTATTAATTTGATAGATATATAGTTAATAAAGAATTTTAGTGTGATGTATATATTCCTCAAACTTATTTGAAATGATTTTTCAAACAATTTTGAAAACAATAGTCCAAAATAATTTATACAAATAAAATTTACAAACATTTACACGCATAAATCATCTTGCAAAGGCTTTTCAAATAGTATATATAGATTTTCCAAATATTTTTGCAACCATTTTACAAACCATTTGCATATAGATATTCAAAAAAAATATTTCACACAAAGAAAAGTAATTTTTACAAATAAAAAAAAATCTACAAAGGTTGGAAATATTTTAGAAAATATTTTTTAAACAGTTTGCAATATTTTTCAAATAGATTTTGAAACTCTTTTTCAAACATTTTGCAAAACATTTTTTTCCTAATTTATTAATCATATACAAAAAGAATTTGAGTAATAATAAACATCTTTTTATTTTTTGTTTATTGAATTTTATAAGAATATAATTTAGCCATATTTATTAAAAATATGAAAGTTCGAGTTATGGTTAAAGTATATACATACTATACATGACCCCTTATAATTAGCTTGAGCTATGCCTTCATAGATCGAAGAGAGTAGAGAAGATAAAACTCGTATTAAGTATACAAAAGTCTATACAACAACGACTAAAGAATAATGAATGAAAGAATAAGAAGTCGACCATTCCCCAATATGCTTAGGATCAAATAATCCTAAGCATAACAGACTGTTTCTACATGTAGGGAGGGTCGAGGGTGGGAATGAACAACTCAACGTGCCGTTCTGTCTCCCCCTATACTTAGGGTAAGATATCCCTTAAGTATAAACATGTTTATCAACAAGAGAGGAGACGTGTTGAGATAACGAATGGAAAAGTTACAACACTCATTCCCCCTATACTTAGGATGCAACATATCAAGGATAGAAGCATTGTGAGGAAAACAATGCAGAAGACAACAATTATGCAGAAAAGAAGAAAAGAAGAAAAAATGAAAAACTTAAAGGAAGAGTTTTTGAGTGACATTTTCTGAATCTTGCGATACTGCTAAGGTTGTGGATGCTCCTTCAGTGCATATCACTTGGACATAATCGACAACGACTAAGAAAGTGTCATGCTCGAGGTAAGGCTTCAGTAACTGACTGTTGGCAACTAACGATTGTGTGTTAGGAGATAATTTTGTCATCTCAATGCTTCCGTTGTCACACACTTCTTGCACTCTGAATGGTCCTGTCCATTTACTCTTTAATTTGCCCGATAATATCTTCAACTTTGTGTCAAATAGACATACTTTCTGTCCAGTCTCAAAGGTCTTTCGTCTAATGTGTCGATCATGCCATTATTTATCCTTCTCCTTATACATCAATGTGTTATCATATGCATCGCCTCGGAATTCCAACCTATTCAGATCCTCTTTTCTTTTTCTGACCACCTTTTTGTGAATCTAAATTTCAAATGTTGACTGTCCATGATGATTTATGAATTAAGTCCATGGGCTGTCATGGTTTTCCGTATACAAGATGGTAGGGCGACATGTCAAAGGGAAACTTGTATGAAGTTGTGTACGCCCAAAGGACCGAGTCCAAGAGTTAGGTCTAATTCTTCCTTTCCGGCTTTACACGTTTCTGCAGGATCATCTTGATTTCTCTATTTGATAGTTCAGCGATGCCATTGGTCTGGGGATGATAAGGTGATGCAACTCGATGCTCGATGTTGTACTCCTTCATCAATTTCTTGACCTCCTTGTTAATGAAGTGACTACCTCGCCTGATATCAATATCTTCGGAATCTCAAACCGCAAGATGATGTTCTCTTTCAGAAAGTGACAAACTGTATGGATGTATGTGTCTCGAGCAGGGATAGCTTCAACCCATCGACTCACATATTCAACGACAAGAAGTATGTGCTTGTATCCCTGAATATTTGGTAAGGGTCCCATGAAATCAATGCCCCGGGCATTGAATACATCTGCAATCTGAATGAATTTCAGGGGCATTGAATCTTTAGCTCTGAGGATACCTTTCAATCTTTGATGGTCAATGCGGCGCTCGGTATATGTTGTGGCATCCTTAAATAGGATAGACCACCAGAGACTACACTACAATACTTTCTATGTTGTTCTATCTCCAGAGTGGTGTCCACCAGATTCGAGTACATGATAATGCTCGAGGACACTCTGATGCTCCTCCCGAGGGATACACCTATGCCAAATGCAGTATGCTCCATCCTTGAATAAGAGAGGATCTTACCATTGGTAAAAAAGGATAGTGGACAAGAGCTTGTCCTTCTTGATCTTCATCCAATCTTGTGGAACTACACCAGAGACGGGGTAGTTCACAATATTGGCATAAAAAGGGAGTGAATCCAAAGCTAGAATTGACTCATTAGGAGTTTCTGTAATGAGTGCACTGCTAAGTAGAGTTTCTTGCTTTTCAATTCTGGAGAGGTGATCTACTACCACATTCTGAACCCCAAGATTGTCTTTGATTTCCAAGTCGAATTCATGGAGGAGAAGGTTCCATCTGATCAGTCTACACTTGACTCCCTTCTTTTGATGTAAATATCTAATAACAAAGTGGTCAGTATAGATGGTGACTTTAGATCCATGCAAATAGGATATGAAATTCTCAAGGGTGAAAACTACATCCATCAATTTTTTCTCTGTGAGTGTAATTTCTCTGAGCTTCATATAGTGCTTTGCAGGAATAGTGAATCGCATAAGGCACCTTGTCTTCCCTTTGTCCTAGAACAACCCAACTGCAAACTCTAACACATTCATCATGATCTAAAAAGGTGGAGACCAATCAGGTAAATGTTGGTCTGGATCTTGAGCGATTAGATCCTTCAATTGATTAAATGAAAGGAGAACCTGCTGATCAACATTAAACTCGATCTTATTGAACAACAATTCTGTGAGAGGTCGGGCGGGCGACTGAAATCTCTAATGAATCTCATGTAGAAACCCACTTGACTCAGGAATGACCTCACATTTTGGACAGTCTGAGGTGGCTCTAAATTGGCAATTACATCCACTTAGCCGGATCGACTTCCATGCCATGTTTGGAGACGATGTGACCCAACATAGTCCCTTCTGTGGTCATGAAGTGGATCTTTTACCAAGATAACACAAGATTGACTTCATGACATTTCTAAAATACTTTGTCCATGTGCTTAAGATCGGAATTGAAGCTGTCACCATATACAGAGAAATCGTCCATAAATACCCCGAGAAAACTGCCTACCATCATGGCAAAAACTGCAAGCATGCATCTCTGGAATGTCACCAATGCGTTAAAAGTCCAAAGGGAATTCTCTTGAAAGTGTAGGTGTCGAACGATAAAGTGAAGGTCGCATTCTCTTGTTCTTTTGGGCAATTACTATTTAGATGTACCCGGAATACCCATCCAGAAAGCAGAAGAACTCATTAATAGATAGTCTTTCCAATACTTGATCGATGCACGATAAGGGTAAGTGGTCCTTCTTGATTGATGCATTAAGGTGGTGGTAGTCAATACATACACGCCAATATTTGGTACCAAAGTAGAAATATCCTCTCATCTGTCATTTGTAACCACAACGAGGCCGGATTTCTTCAAAACTACATGCAGAGGGCTCACCCATTTTGAATCGGAGATGGGATAAATGAAGCCTGCGTCACACCATTTCATGATCTCTTTCATGAGGACATCCCACAGATTTAAGTTCTGTCTCCTTTGAAACTCCCGAGACGGTTTGTCATCTTCTTCCAAATAGATATGGTGTGTGCACAGACCCAGATTTAACCGTAGAGATCTAAGACGTGCCAATCAAGTGCCTTGCGGTTCTTTTCTATAACCTCAAGAAGTCGAGATTTCTGATCCGGGTTTAGCCTTCTACTGACGATTACTAGATATATATTCTCTACATCCGAAAGGAAAGCATATTTAAGGCTTGCCAGAAGTGGATTTAATTCAGGTTCTTATCGGGCCTCCTTCTTGGTTACTTTCGAAACTATGTTGATAGGTGGATGATCTACCTTAACTTTAGAGGTAGTGCTGCTCATCTCAGTGGTTCTTGTTTAACTGACAATGTGCTGAAGAGATTTGTAATGAATTCATCATGTTCGGACTGGCATGAACTGTCTGAGTCAAAGAGACCCATCAACAAATTAGATGTTGTCTCCCAAGTGCCATCAATGCTTGTGTCGACTGTGCTTTCTCAGTCCTCCTCAGAATAAAGGATTTCCATGGTCCATGTGTCATTCAAAGAGAGTTTTGTATCTCAGATCTCTACAATAAAGTTACAATTTGCTTCGGGCAGTGCGATATGACTTTCATTAGATACTATGTTGGGCTCACTAAACATGTCTACTGTAAATCTGTGATTGGTTGAGTTGAACGTGATATTCCTAGACCCATAGCCAATTATGACCTTTGTAGTGCGCAAGAATGGTCGACCAAGAATAATTGGGTTATAAAGTAATGGTGCTGGGGTGTCCATTTCAAGAACTGCAAAATCAAATAGGAATTGCATGTCCTGCACATTTACCACAATGTTTTATAAAAGACCACGGGGTCGCTTGATGGATCGATCAACGAAGTGAAGGATCATGCGTGTCTGCTTTAATGGACCCAACCCAAATTCTTGCAATAATGATGAGGGCAAGAGGCTGATGAAAGAACCATTTTCAAGAAGGGTTTACTCGAAGACATGGTCAAAAATCCCGCATCTGATCAAAGGTGCTCCTTTGTCTTGCTTTTTATGCAGGAGATTGATGATGACTACAACTGTGGCCATGATGAGGGCACGCCTCTCAGCTTGTTGGCATCTGTTATTACAGTTAGATCTATGCTTGTTTGTACATGCCTCTTTAAAGCCCTTCTTCACGACGAGCATGTATTCCATGGCCTTCATCAATAGTATTTCAACAGCTACATTGCTAAGAATATCCACAACTCCTGGATCAGACAATGCATTTTTCTTTTTGTAGTTTTTTTGGATTTTCACGTTGCATTTGGAAAAGGAATATTTACAAAACTGAAATCAAAAGTAGAGTTCTTATTTACAACAAAATTCTTGTCCACAATATTCTGTACATCCGGATCACAAAAAGGTGTACGTGCTTGACATGAGGTTGCTGCTACTAGTGGACAAGAAACAAGTGTGGTCTCTATTCCGTCGCCTGGCATAACTTCACGTCGATTGGGATCATCTTTTTGTCTTTTTTTCTTTTTCTGATTTTTTATTCTTTTTTAATGGTGATGGCTACAACTATCATGGCTCCTCCTCCTTCTTCCTCACTCGAACCTGTAGCTGGCGTGGTTGATGCAAAAGTTGACGATTCACCGATCAATGCTTTATTCTTCCCTTTGCTAGTGGCAGATGGAGGCAATGTCCTACCGCTCTTGAGCGTGACAACATTAGATAAAACAAAATTATGATCATCTGACTCGACTGGCACAAACATGGCATAACATTCTACCTGATCGTTCCTTTTAAAATTATTGGGGTTTGCTTTGACCTGTTTCAGAATTGGAGTTTTAGTGGCAGTCAGGTCATTAAGCTTCTTGGTCATCTCTGTTATACCCATTACAAGTTGGGCCAAGCAATCATGGATGGGGTTCACTGGAATAGCCTCTGAAGTTTCAGCGTGCAGACCACGTCGTTGGTGATTGTTGGGGGGCTAAGGCTGGGACTGCTGATGTTATTGTGGAGGAGGAGGAAGCTGATACTCTTGGCATGGAGGAATAGGATACTGCTGTTTTCCAGCCACGTATGGATGATATGGATGTGGATAACAATACTACGACTGTGGGTACTGTTGAGATTGTCTCCTATTTCCTTTGTACTTGGAGATGGGTGATGTTGGTACGGAGGCCAAGGTTGAATGACCTAAGCAAAATGACCACCCTGAGGTTGGTGGTAAGGTCGGCTGGCTATTAGTTGTACCTGGTGTTGTCATGTAGGGCAGATCAGTTGTGCATCGTTATTCCATACACCATTGACTTCTTGAATCAGTAGTAGTGGTGAAAATGCTGGATCAGAATATGGGAGGTAGTATGGTTGGTAGACCACCATCTATTACTACGATAGGACCTGCTCGGGTGCCTGCATGTTGTACACGTGCTGGATCATGGGCTGCAGCAGACTCGGTTGAGGTTACTGTGGTAGTAAGGGATCATCTATCTTCTCAACATGAGTCTTAGATGCGTCTTCGACTGACACGAACTGATGGTGCTTACCATTAGCTCCAACCACTTGGTGATTTGGTCCAGATTGTCCAAGTTCTGTGTCCTTTGTTCAATCACAACGAGCTTCTCAAAGTCTTGTGATCGCTTCTCGATAATATCAACCTTTGAGAGATGGCCCCCAATGAAACTAGGGTTGGAGCTCTCATATCTCTCACAATACGAGATGATACCATGTGAATTGATTTCTAAAGGACATGCGGTTGTCACTAATAAGCGCGCGATGAAGATAGGGCAACCTCTCCCTCGACCATCTCTTCATCATTTTTAAAATGGGATCCTCTGCATGCAGCATCCACTAGTCTCTGGCTCTCTATATTTTGACCCTAGAAAAAGTGTTGGACCACATGGTCCTGGGTATCTCATGGTGGGGGTATTTCTTCTGCAAGTCAGTAAATCGCTCCCAAGACATGGATAGACTCGTGGGTGGTCTGGGAGAAGTTGTTGATCCTGGCTCGCATCTGGTTGGGCCGCCCAAGAGGGTAGAATTTATGAAGGACCACAAATTTGAATTCCTCCATGGTTGTCACGATCTTTCCCAAATGATTGACCCAATAGAGGGCCTTGTCCAGTAAGCTGAAGGGGAACACAATCATCTTCACTACATCCAACAGAATGTTAAGGTAGCGAGTCATCTTACAGATGTGAGAGAACTACTGCAGGTGAATGTACGACTCTTCATTGGTGTTCGCGTGAAATGAGGGGAGGAGCATAAGGAAGTGTGACTTGTGTTGGACAGGTGAGCCCACGACGAGACATTATGCAATAAATGTTATTGCAAATATCATTCCCTAATCTGAAATGAAGAATAACTAATTTGCATAATAGGCCCTTTAGTACAATTAGGGTTATGTACCATGGCCATCTTAATAATCATACAATTGTTGGTTCTACTATTGAATCATAGAGGTTGGTGCTTGGATGAATATCTAAGGAGTTAGATTGAGGACTCATCAAGCACCGTCAAATAATTGTTAAGAGATGATCTCCAGCCTGAGTAGAAGATGGCAATCCTTTCTCACATAGGCTGATATCTGACCGACCTCTTGAAGTAGGTCCTCTGCATAAGAATAGAGATTTATAGGTGTCAGATTAGTTAGGTCAAAGAGTTTACTTAACAAGATCGAGATAACCAAAGACCTATATCGTATGCTGTAACGGTATAGGCTTGCATCCTCTGACCGGAGACAGATGTGTTACTATATGTCTGAGTATGTACATTTGGCAGACCAATAGGTTGATGACCTAACCAAGGTCTATACATCGCCGTGCTGGTGTGCATATAGGGGCATATGAGTAATACGATCTCTCAAAGGGATCGTACAGGTTCACTACTGAACCGGAAGACATGAGCTCACTCATGAGATATTGGGAAGAAACAAATTCCGTGCACGGTAATCTCGCTTTGGAAGCTTGACTGAATTTGTAGGTTTGATATATACTTTTGGAAAGTATATGATCAAGACCTAGGTATGATATATGCTTTTGGAAAGTATATGATCGATACCAAATCCCAATGATCAAATGAGAAACTTACTGATAAAACCCTGAAGTAGACAATATAAAGTTGATCTAATACTTCGGGTTTATTCTGGGTCTTCCAGTATGCAGGATGTACAGGTGTTCGGAATACTGAGGGTGATGTGATCATAAACAATGGTATAACCATGACGCTTCCATTCCTAGGGAGTGATGAAACGGGTCTTGATTTTAGTGACTCCTCTCAGTAGAGAAGTAATCTGATCGTGGTCCAAATGTTGGACATGGATCTGAATTTGGTTCAGATGCAATGAGAAGATTAGATTTGCGGTCTTGATTTAATTAAGCATCTATGGGAGGCCCGAGATCTGGATTTGAGATGTGATCTCAATATCCAAGTCACTATACGTGGAAGAATACAATCGCCCTGTCCTTATCACCAAGTATCCGTAGAGAAAGCGCATTATCCTTGAAAGAGTTCATGGATAATTTCATTGTTGATATAAGTATCCAAGCATCGAGAAAATTTATAATTAAATGTGATTTAAATGTCATGGATAAGATGAATTTCTTTCATATTATAAGGAGAGATATCTAAGATAATTAAATGTGATTTAATTATCAAAGATGTGAATAATGTGAATGTGATTCATATTATTTTGGCACATGAGAATAGAGATCCAAGATGATTAAATACGATTTAATTATCATGGATATGAATAATATGGATAGTACTATCCGTATTAATCATATATATTATAAATGTAATTTATAATATATAAGAGAGAGCTATTTGTTATATTTGTTAAATAATTATTGATGTGAATTGGATTCACATTGGATGATTAATTAAAATATAATTTATATTTTGTTTTGGGATGTGAATATGATTAACATTTTTCCAATGGCATGATTGCAATAGTTCACAAGATAATTATGAATTATTTTTGTGAAATAATTTACAACAATTGTTGTTGTAAATCCTGGAGGTATCATGAGATAATGTATCTCATGAGATAATGAGATCTCATGATATAATGAGATCTCATGAGATGTTGGTCGCCATCCCCCCTTTTTAGGGGATATGGTTTATCTCCTCATTATCTCCAAGGATAATTGATTGATTTAATTTGAATTTAAATATATTGATTTATCAATATATATTAAATTAAATTAATTGTTGTTGTGTTTTACAACAAGATCATAGCCATTGAAAGAAACACAAATTAATCTCAACCATTGATTATGTGTTGTTCATGGATTGGGATCCATGGACTCCCAAAACCCTATATAAGAAGAGGCATGCCTTGCTCTTCGATTTACATCGACTCGATGAGTCACTCTCTCTCTCTCTCTTATTCTCTATACACGTCCTCTCTCATCATCTCTCATGGCCGTCCACCATGGATGCCCGAGAGGGGTTCTTCATCGCCGCAGCATCGTCGTTATGTTGTCCGATCGTTTGCTCAAGGATCTCCGTCTCCTTCGGTGTGATTCGCTCGTGAAGAAGACTTCGGATCTCGTGTGTCGAGATCAGGTGATTCGCCGCTTGGATCATCAACATGGATGCGAGAAGCTCGCGATTCATCCCCGTGCTCGCAAGCGTCTCCTCCGTCGGATCGGAGTTGAGACAGAAGGTCTCTTCATTTAGAGACTCGATCGCAACCACGCTTCAAGATGTAATCCTATTACTTGTTTGTGGTTTAGACGAAATGATCCGAGAAGTGTTCTTTTTTTTAGTTTCCGTTGCATCGAGCAACTAGTGCGACTATTCACTCCTGACCGCATTCAATGCAATTTTCGTATCCTTCAATTGGTATCAGAGCCAGGTTTACGAAGGTTTTGGATTAGATCCATGAACCTATGAAGATTTTGGCTCGTTTGGGTTTGTGAAAATTTTAGCATTTCGATTTTCGCAGCCCTGTCTTGTGATAAAATTTCGGCCCTGTTTAAAATGTTTAAAAATTAAAATTTTAAGTGGATAATGTTCCTCATTAATTAAGGAAACAGTAGGATTTGAGTTTGCATGATTTGGATTCCGATAACTCAAGATATGATGTTTTTAATAACCATATATCCACTGTTTCGGGGATGGTGGTTAGTGACGTAATTAAAGAGTTAATTACGGATCTTAAACGCCTGGAAATATATAATTATCACTTGGGTTCTATTTTAAATCAAATTGACGAACAAAATAAATTTATTTTACATTAATTGGATTTAAATTGATCGAGTTATGTTAATTTTAGTGAGTAGGGGTCACTGCTGGAAATTAACGAACTTGATCATGAATCTTGTGATAGTCATTCAAATAAATTGATGAAAATTAATTGTTAATTTACTGAAATGATTATTGATAAATATTTGTGAAATATTTAAAGATGATAATTGTTTCCTTGAATTACATTTTACTAACCAAAATGATAAGATTGTTGATTTTGATCGTAATTGGTTGATATGAAATCATCAACAAACATTGTTTTAATGCAAAACCCCAGTTTTTCCTAAAATAGTTGTATGACAACTTTTAAATGCAAAACCCTATTGCTTGAATAGGATTGGGAATTTGTTTAGCGAATCTCCATATAATATTATCAAAATGGTTTTGATGAATATTATATGGTACAATTCCGATTGAAAAACTGATGAGCATCTCAAGTACATAATGATATATCTGGCATTATCCTTTCCTGAGGTGGATATGGTTTCTAGTGGTGAGCATTGGGGTAGGGGGTTGCAACGTATGTGGTCCGTCCCACTCTCGTCGGTATTGGCTATGACAACGGGTAGGGACTCAATAATGCCAGAGAAGTCAAAGTGTATTTTTCTAATTATTTAAAATCGAATAATATATACTTTGAGATTATATCTATTATTCAAGTAATAATCAAGTTTGTCGATTTAAAATTTGATTTATAATTAATTTAATGTGTTTAAATTGATTATATCCAATTAAAAGCACTCTATTATGAATAGATGTGTATTTCCCTTATAAGAATTGATCATAATGAATGTGATTCATGATGATTAATTAGAATTTAAATATGATATGGAGGATCACATAAGTGACATCCATGGTCTCCTGTCAAGGCGAAGGGTTCCGTCGCTAGGGATTGTATGTAGGAGATGCCTGTCCGAAGTGATAGTTCCTGTTTGCAAGCGCATTTGAATTGGGCTCTTTACTTCTCAAAAGAGTAAGGTTGTATACGTAGTGACCCCAATATCGAGTCCTCATATTATTGGGGCGATATTGGATTGCGCATAGCGAGTTCTAATCATGTTGATGGTTGGTTCAATTAACAATGGGTCAACATTGCCTTAGGAGTGGTGGGCCCAGGTGTTAAAGACCGAATTGGGAAATGCAAGTTGGACTTGCAAGGCGGAATGTGTTCCCGCTTCTTTTTATCGGAGTCACAAGTTCTAATATTAGTGGGATGTGACAAATGTAAGGAAGGAGATCCCAGATCTTGCTTGATATATAATGGTAAGTATATCTCTTACATTGAAAGTGATTAAGTGAATGAACTTTCAGTATTGACAAGGCATGACAACTTTGATATAAAATTCCTAAATCAAAATAAAATATGTATATATAATATATATACACTTATGCAAATTTCTTATTTCAGATAATCCTTCATTAAATCTACTCAATGTTATACTCAATAATAACCAGTAAAATATCATGGATTGGACTCATGATCCAGATATTGTACTTGCAGTTGGACACATAATGTACGTGGTTGCATTGTGCAGGATTCCTCAGCATAATGAGGTATGACAATTGAATAAGACAATAAGACATCATCTTAGGGTTCGTATGTCTCTATAGTCTTGATCTTTCATCGAGTGTACTTTGGAAGTGACATGTCGATGATGATCGTAATTGTCAAATTAATCCTTATAAAATTAAAGAAGATATTTTGGCTTACATATGTGATCTAGACATTTAATTATGAATGACATGATTCACTGCATCATGCAGAATGGTGGCTCTATAAGAAATGATGTATTCAAATAGTTTGAATACCTACCTGAACTAATGTTATAAGAGTCTAGATGGACGTAGACATGATGAGTGTCATTATTCTATTGTCTATACTCTAGTCATTCATGAAGCTTCATAATATTCATATTATATGAATTTAATGAAGCATGTATAAATGTTGAAATGCTCTTACATTGAATTCTTTTGAATTTAACATAAGAGATCCTTAATATTAAATAATGGTTGTTTATAGATAAAGGGAGCATAGTGGAAGCATGGGTCGGACCCATGTGAGAAGGAAAGTCAAAGAGTTGATTGCACTTCTGTGACTTCCATATGACATCCTAAGAGTTAGATGAATGTCAATACTGCAATAAGTTGATGTGTTGATAATATGACTATCAAGTCAGTCTAGAATCCTTAGAAAAGGACTCGGATAGTGCATCAAAATAATCTACATTTAATCATTGAAATCGACTTTCTTATAAGATAATATTAAAGTCTAATAATTGTATCTCATTCTTCTAATGACACTTGCAATTGTTGCATATGTTTTAGAAGACTGGAAAATTTGATCTTAAGGTTTATAGTTATCTACATGGATATTGATGTAATTGTTGCAACAATCTCTGCTGGATTGATAGACTTCTATATTTCAGTGGCAGAGCCTTAGTCTTAGAGAATGTCTCTTGACCTAGATATTAGAATACACTCATTGTTTATTTCTAAATGTTGGAAATAAACATGAATTCAGAGATAGAATTATCATAAAGAGTTATGATGGATATATTTCAGATAGTAATCTAACATCTAGTGGACTCCACAAAATTAGAAAATTAATGAATGGTTCATTAAGATTTCTAAAACTGAAAATTAAACCTTTAAAAGATCAATATGAGGATGAAGATCACTTAACAATGATCTGGCATCAAACCTAGGACATTTATTTGTTGATTTGATCAATAGACTTGTAAGAGATGAAACTTTAGAAAGTCTAAAAAATTTCAAAACTTACATACTCATGAATATTGTATTCAAAGTAAAATGTCCAATACACCCTTCTCTGGGAATGGTGTTAGATGTCGAGGTATTCAAGATCACATACGTATTGATGTATGTGGATCATCTATATTATAGTAAACATTATGGATATGTGATATCTATTGATGATTATGTATGATATGAGATTTCTTCTCTTCACCTAAGAAACTTTTAAAGTGTTTAAAGATTTCACAATTTTGGTTTAGAACCAAAGTTTAAAGAAAGATGAAATGAATTTGATCTAACTTAGGTAGTTTGTACCTGTTAGATAAAATTCAAAGAATACCTTATGAAGATATGAATATCATTTCTATCTCAATCCTCCAAACATACCTAAACTCAATGGAGTTGTAGGGAGATACAATTGGATCATGTGTGACATGATTTGATCAATGATGAATTTTAGCATAATTATCCCTTAGTTTCAAGGTATATATGTGTAGTAGAGACTACAATATATATATCCTTAATAAGATTCCATGCAAGTAAGCTGGAATTAAGCATTAGAGAGTGATATATCATTAGGAAAATAAAGGATGGTATGGGATACCTACTTTATGACCTTCAGATTCTTAAAAGATCTCATCTCTGAGAATGTGATTCTTAGAGGATGACTCTCTTGAGAATCAAGATGAAACTGAAGTGAAGAAACTCATTGATTCTTGAGAAGATAATGAGCCTCCTGAAATCGGGAACTAAAAGGACAATTAAAGATGAAACACTAATATCTCTTCAAATGAGTTTGAAGATGTATTCCATGTATCAGTTAAGTCTGACAATGATCGAACTTCATGTAATGAAGTTCCTGAGGATCATGACATGGAAAGATGGATTTTAGCAATAAAGTCTAAAGTAGACTTCATATACAAGTGTTGTATATGGATCCTCGAGATCCACCTATATGGGTAAGACCCATAAAGGTGTAAATGGATCTTCAAGAGAAACGGAATCTGATGACAAGGTAGAGACCTTTAACGCTCGGTTCGTAGCCATGAGCTACACACTGGAAGAGAAGACATTACTTGTGATGAGACTTGCTCTTCAGTAACCATGCTTAAACCCATCAGAATATTGCTAACTATATGTACATAACTTGATTTGACATCTTCAAGATGTAAGTCAAGATTGCATTCCTCTATGAATACCTCTCTGAGGATATTAACATGAAGTAGCCCCAGGGCTTCATTGTTGAGAAAAGCAAGATGTGCAAGATAAAGAAATTCATCTATGGACTCCAATAAGCTTCTTATAGCTGGAACATAAGATTTGATGAAATCGTAAATGTCATGATTTCAGACAAAATCTTGATGAACCATGTGAAGCATAATGGGAGTGCCTTTGTGTTCATCATGCTAAATGTAGATAATATCCTAATCATTTGGAATGATATAAGGATGATAACAAGTGTTTTATGATCTGGCTATTCCATACCTTGAGATATAATCTCAAGTATACCTCTTAGATCTTAGTTCTGAAGTTGTTCAGAAGTAAAGAGAAGAGAGAGAATTGTGATTGTCACATTATTGGTACATCCTGGATATATTCTATCCAAAGAAGGCTTCCTTCCCTTAAGATTTGGTACTGACCAATCTGAAGGGATAGCATATCAAGTGTTGATGGTGCTAAAACTGCTTGCCTTTGTGCATCGGTTGCTAGAAGCCTCGTATGTGCTAGATGTGTACGAAAGGTCAGATGTGTGCCATGCAGTGGGAGTAGTAAACTGTTACTAATCCTACCATAGAAATAAAACACTTGATTGTAGTAATAATAAATATATTCAAAGATGACAAGACTTAGAGATAACGATCTCAAAGTCTCATCATCAAGAACCTAAGACTTTATAGATAGTGATCTAAAAGGTCTTAACTGTAGATGCCTTAGGAGATAGAGATCTCTAGGAATAAAGGTATTCTGATAAGGATTATGGAAATACTGGTTATAATAATTACTGAGCAATAGTGTCAAGGACACTATAATTGCTTTATCAAGATTGAGTATTGGTAGCATAAGATGCAACATTCGCATTGGATGCGAGCACTGTTACCTAGGGATATGCAAGTACCGTAAAAGGACTTGGCATAGTCTTTCGGGAACAGAGTGACTGATCAGCTTACCTAGTTATTTTCTAAATAGCCTATGATTGTCACATGAGTGCGGGTTTAATGATTAGCCCATTAATGGCTCTTTGGGCTAGTGGGAGATTGTTGGACATGCGAGCCCGCGGCGAGCCATTATGAAATGTTATTATAAATATCATTCATTGATCTGAAATGAAGAATAACTAATTTGCATAATAGGTCCCTTAGTACAATTAGGGTTATGTATTATGGCCATCTTAATAATCATACAGCTGTTGGTTCAACAATTGAATCATAGAGGCTGGTGCTTGGATGAATATCTAAAGAGTTAGATTGAGGACTCATCAAGCATCGTCAAATGATTGTTAAGAGATGATCTCCAGCCTGAGTAGGAGATGGCAATCCTTTCTCACATAGGCTGATATCTGACCGACCTCTTGATGCAGGTCCTCTGCATAGGAATAGAGATTCATAGGTGTCAGATTAGTTAGGTCAAAGAGTTGACTTAACGAGATCGAGATAACCAAAGACCTATATCGTATGCTGTCATGGTATAGGTACCCATCCTCTGAACGGAGACAGATGTGTTACTATATGTCTGAGTATGTACATTTGGCATACCAATAGGTTGATGACCTAACCAAGGTCTAAACACCGGCGCACTGGTGTGCATATAGGGGCATATGAGTAATACAATCTCTCAAAGGAATCGTACATGTTCACTACTGAACCAGAAAACATGAGCTCACTCATGAGATATTGGGAAGAATCAAATTCTGTGCACGGTCGTCTCGCTTTGGAAGCTTGACTGAATTTGTAGGTTTGATATATACTGTTGGAAAGTATATGATGAAGACCTAGGTATGATATATGCTTTTGGAAAGTATATGATCGATACCAAATCCCAATGATCAAATGAGAAACTTACTGATAAAACCCTGAAGTAGACAATATAAAGTTGATCTAATACTTCGGTGATCTGAATGTGATTCAGATGCAATGAGAAGATTAGATTTGCGGTCTTGATTTAATCAAGCATCTATGGGAGGCTCGAGATCTGGATTTGAGATGTAATCTCAATATCCAAGTAACTATTCCTAGAACAATACAATCGCCCTGTCCTTATCTCCAAGTATCCGCGAAGAAAGCATATTATCCTTGAAAGAGTTCGTGGATAATTTCATTGTTGATATAAGTATCCAAGCATCGAGAAAATTGATAATTAAATGTGATTTAATTATCATGAATAATATGAATTTGTTTCATATTATAAGGAGAGATATCTAAGATAATTAAATGTGATTTAATTATCAAAGATATGAATAATGTGAATGTGATTCATATTATTTTGGCACATGAGAATAGAGATCCAAGATGATTTAATACGATTTAATTATCATGGATATGAATAATATGGATAGTACTATCCATATTAATCATATTTATTATAAATGTGATTTATAATATATAAGAGAGAGCTATTTGTGATTTATATTTGTTAATTAATTATTGATGTGAATTGCATTCACATTGGATGATTAATTAAAATATAATTTACATTTTGTTTTGGGATGTGAATGTGATTCACATTTTTCCAATGGCATGATTGCAATAGTTCACAAGATAATTATGAATTATTTTTGTGAAATAATTTATAACAATTGTTGTTGTAAATCCTGGAGGTATCATGAGATAATGTATCTCATGAGATATTGAGATCTCATGATATAATGAGATCTCATGAGATGTTGGTAGCCATCCCCCCTTTGTAGGAGATATGATTTATCTCCTCATTATCTCCAAGGATAATTGATTGATTTAACTTAAATATATTGATTTATCAATATATATTAAATTAAATTAAATTAATTGTTGTGTTTTACAACAAGATCATAGACATTGAAAGAAACACAAATTAATCTCAACCATTGATTGTGTGTTGTCCATGGATTGGGATCCATGGACTCCCAAAAACCTATATAAGAAGAGGCATGCCTTGCTCTTCGATTTACACCGACTCGATGAGTCTCTCTCTCTCTCATTCTCTATACATGTCCTCTCTCATGCTCTCTCATGGTCGTCCACCATGGATGCCCTAGAGGGGTTCTTCATCGTCGCGGCATTGTCGTTATGCTGCCCGATCGTTTGCTCGTGGATCTTCGTCTCCTTCGGTGAGCTTCGCTCGTGAAGAAGACATCGGATCTCATGTGTTGAGATCAGGAGATTCACCGCTTGGATCATCAGCTTGGATTGCAAGAAGCACGCGATTCATCCTCGTGCTCGCAAGCGTCTCCTCCGTCGGATCGGACTTGTGACAGGCGGTCTCTCCGTTTAGAGACTCGATCGCAACCACTCTTCAAGAGGTAATCCTATTACTTGTTTATGGTTTAGACGAAATGATCTGAGAAGTGTTCTTGGATCATGTGGTTTTGTTACATGATTTTTTTTAATTTCCGCTGCATAGAGCGACTAGTGCGACTAGTCGCTCCCGATCGCATTCGATGTGATCCCCACGCTTCCGTGATGCGCTTGAGGATTTTTCCTGTATCGTTCAGCTTGAGCTCGAAGTGAGCATGGATCGGTGGGATGCGGATCCATTATATCATCTGGCCATCTCTAGGATTGTATGTCTCCTTCAATGTAGGCTTTGGGTTCCCATTACCTGCTCCCTCTTCATGTTCTGGATCATCGCGAGGTATTTCTCCCCCTCCTCCTCCTGGTATATTCATTACATCATTCAACATGCCCTGAAATGTTATCTGGGCCAATGTATGCTCTGTCAGTTTTTGCTATATGGCTTGGATGGAAGCCAACAATTAAATTAACGTGGTTCTGATCTGGCATCTAACCATGCTCTGGTTGGGGCAGCTACTGCCCCTTGCCCTTTCCTTGGGGAACCATTTCGCGGGTCGAGTCTGAAGAAATGATTTATGGAATGTTATCCAGAATTGGGGTTGGCTTCTATCGGTAATATGAGAGAATCCCAATCAGATCACTTGAAATTAAATCTCCAGCAGTCGAGATGAGTCTGAGATTAGGATTAATC
The DNA here is from genome assembly GCA_037367405.1 of Ottelia alismoides. NCBI lineage: Eukaryota > Viridiplantae > Streptophyta > Magnoliopsida > Alismatales > Hydrocharitaceae > Ottelia > Ottelia alismoides. The sequence goes on along the minus strand of JAZKJV010006856.1, from coordinate 447,820 downwards.
CCAGATGGTTGTGAATGGAGTAAAAGATGTAGATTGAAATCAACCTCCATTCACAACGGGCAAAGGGTGGGGCAAGAGTGGTCTCTGGTTTATTAGAAGATGAAGAGGGTGGAAAGAAGACGAGGAATCTGAAGATCAGCCTGTATGATCCAGGTCGGGTTCTCGGGAATCGCCTCGAATTGTTGACGGTGTGAGTCCATGGAATCGATGTGGGTATCGCCAGAATTCCAACTAAACCATCCATGGATCGTCATCGTGGAGTAAGAGATGATCGATGCAGGATGAAAGATACGGTGGTCAACGGGGAATAAAAAAGGAGTGTAAGACAATAGAAAGGCTTGAAATGAGCAGAGGGTCAAATAGAGGACACATACGACAAAATTTATGAAAATGTGGGGGACTTTATCTTTGAACCTTAATTTGGATCCATACAAACACAATATAAAATTGAGTTCACCAACTCTACACATGTAAAGCCGTAAAGGATCGGCTATTTATTATCTTTTTTGTTTAGAGTTGTAATTTCAGATATATCTTATAACAAGTCCTTAGCATGCTAACCATATAGGAGCGAGAGTATTGCCAGAAAATTTTCTCATACTTGTCCTCCTCCTTTGAAACCTACAGTCTGCACTTTATGAGGTCCTTGTAACCTTCCTGGATCCCTACCCTGCCAAATAAATAGAGAGAGAGAGAGGAAGCTAATAGGCAAAACCACTACTTCGGACCTCGCTGGCAACAGAATCATGCGTGAGCGTGCAAGGACCTACTCATACGCAAACTGATGAGACAGACACCCCCGTGAAGTGAGGGATATAGAATTTATCCTCAAGCACATCACGGAAGCGTGATCGTCGCATCGGATACGATGAAGAACGACTAGTCACACTAGTTGTTCGGTGCAGCGGAATTTAAAAATTTTATTCGATGAAACCACATGATCCGAGAACCATTCTCAGATCGTTTCATCTATAACCACAACAAGTATAATGCAATACCTCTTGAAGCGTGGTTGATCGAGTCTCTAAGAGAAGAGACCTCCTGTCTCAAGTCCGATCGTCGGCGAGACTGCTTGCGAGCGTGGTGATGAACCGCGTTGTCCTCGCAAGCCAAGAAATTGATCCAAGCGTGGTTGCTCCTGATCTCGTCACACGAGATCGAACGTCTCCTTCGTGGGCGTAGCACACCTAGAAGACGTAGAAACCGAAGAACGTCAAAGCGGCGGCGCGGTGGCGATGGCGACGACGATTCCCTCCTCTAGGGTATGGTGGACGACCACCAACAAGAGAGGGAGAAAGGGCTGTCGTGTATGAAGAAATGAGAGAGAGAAGAGAGCTCCAATATTGCAAGTAAAGAGAGAGCATGGAATGCCTCTCTATTTATAGGGTTTGGGATCCATGGATCTCAATCCATGGGACACATAAAATCAATGGGTCAGATTGATTTATTTCAATCCAATGGCCAAGATTGTTGTTATCAAAAAGCAACAAATTTAGGTTAAAATATATTTGACAAAATAAAATATAATTTAGTCCTAAATCAACCCAACAAATAAGGAGAGAGTGTGCATGGAGATTTCATCTCCATGCACCTTCCATGTTGGACGGCCACCCATTCTATATAGGAATGGTGTGTCGCCCACCATGGGAGCCCAAGGAGGCAATCTCATGGATTCCCATGAGATTGCATATCTCCTTCATTTTCTCTCTTATTTATTTGCAACAAATTTGTTGGGTTTTATTCTTCAAAAATAATTCACAATTATCTTTGAGAATATTGCAATCTTGCCATGGAAAAATTGTGAATCATATTCACAACCCAAAACAACATATAATTTACATTGTCAATTAATAACACAGTGTGTATCCAATACACATAATAATTAATCAACACATATAAATTATAATTATCTCTCTCTTATACATTATAAATCACATTTATAATATATTATGAATAATTGGATATTTCTATCCACATTATTCTTTTCCATAATAATTAAATCACATTTAATTATATTGGATAATTTCTTCATACATTAAGATGATTAAATCACATTTAATCATGATCTCTTCATTGCCTAGATCTAGTGGAATTATTCTTGAACCCTTCAAGAATAATGCAATCTCTCCGCAGATACTTGGAGATAAGGACAAGGAAATTGTATTGTTCCATGTATAGTGACTTGGATGTTGAGATCATATCTCAAATCCAGATCCCATGGATCTCCCACTAATGCTTGATCAAATCAAGACCGTAGACCTAATCTTCTCATTGCATCTGAATCTCATTCAGATCAATGTCCAGTTCATGGACTAAGATTAGGTCACTTCTCTAATGAGAGGAGTCACTAAAATCCAAACCTGTTTCATCACTCCCTCGGAATGGAAGCGTCATGGTTATACAATCGTATATGATCAAATCACCCCTCAGGTATTCCTAATACCTGTACATCCTAAATACTGGAAGAACTATGATCATCCTGAAGATAAAGATCACTTTTACACTGTTATCTTCAGGGTTAGATCATTAAGTTTCTCAATCTTGGTCACTGGGACTTGGTATAGATCATATGCTTTCACAAAGCATATATCTTACCTTCAAATTCATGTCATGCTTCCAAAGCACGACGACCATGCATGGAATTTGTTCAGTCCCAATACCTCATGAGTGAGCTCATGTCTCCCGGTTCACAAGTGAACCTGTATGATCCCTTTGAGAGATCATATTACTCATATGCCCTTAGGTCATCAACCTATTGGTCTGCCAAATGTACACACTCAGACATATAGTAATACATTTGTATTTGGTCAGAGGATGCATGCCTATGTTGTGACAGTATTCAACGTAGGTCTTCGGTTATCTCGATCTCGTTAAGTCAACCCATTGACTCAACTAACCTGACACCTCCGAATCACTATTCCCATGCAGAGGACCTGCATCAAGAGGTCAGTCAGATATCAGACATGTGAGATAGGATTTCCGTCTCCTACTCAGGCTGGAGATCATCACTTAATAATCATTTGATGATGCTTGATGAGTCCTCTATCTAACTCCTTAGATATTCATCCAAGCATCAGGCTCTATGATTCATCCAATGAATCAACAGCTGTATGATTATCAAGTTGGCCATGGTACATAACCCTTATTGTACAGAGGGACCCTATAGTGCATTCATTCATTAATCTCAGAAAGGGAGTGAAAAATAATCAATAACTTTTATTGATAATTTATTCATTACAATAACATTTATTGTAGAAATGGTTCGCCCGGGGCTCACATTGCTAACAATCTCCCACTAGCCCTCAGAACCATTCAGGTACAATCTTTAAACCCATACTCATTACATGCTGGTCGAAAACCTTCTGTGTCAGAGGTTTGATAAGAGGATCAGCAACGTTGTCGGCAGAGGCCACCTTGGTGATGATGATGTCACCACGCTATTGTATCTCCCGAATGATGTGGTATTTCCTTTCCACGTGCTTGCTCTTTTGATGCCATCTGGGTTCCTTTGCCTGGGCAATGGCTCCCGTGTTATCGCAGAGTAACAGGATGGGAGTATCATAGAAAACTACGCCAAGTTCCAGCACGAACTTGCGCAACCACACCACCTCTTTTGCAGCATCCGATGCGGCAATGTATTCGACTTCTGTTGTCGAATCTGCAGTAGTGTCCTGTTTCTTGCTTCTCCAGCTCACAGCACCACCATTCAACAAGAACACGAGCCTCGATGTCGACTTTCGATCATCTACATCCGATTGGATGTCAGAATCTGTATATCCCAAGACTTGGAGATCACCATCTCCATAGACCAAGATGTAATCTTGCATCGGTCTTAGATATTTGAATATGTTCTTTACTGCATTCCAGTGTTGTTCTCCATAGCAGGATTGGTAACGACTTGCCACTCCCACTGCATGGCAGATATCTGGCCTACTGCACATCATAGCATACATTAAGCTTCCTACAACTGATGCATAAGGGCATCCAGCCATGGCTTTCTTTTCCTCAACAGTTTGAGGAGCCATTCCTTTAGACAGGTGGATACCATGTCTTAAGGGTAGGAATCCTTTCTTGGAACTATCCATACGGAATCGTTCAAGAATCTTCTTAATGTATCCATGTTGTGACAATCCCAAAATCCTCTTTTCTCGGTTTCTGAACAACCTCAGGCCTAAGATGTAAGAGGCTTCTCCAAGATCTTTCATTTCAAAGGTATGGGACAGCCAAATCTTTACACTAGTCATCATCCATGTATCATTCCCAATGATAAGGATGTCATCTACGTAAAGCACGATGAATACAATGGCGCTCCCACTAGTCTTCTTGTATACACAAGGTTCATCAGGATTTTGCACAAAATCATAACTCTTTATGGTTTCGTCAAATCTGATGTTCCAGCTACGAGAAGCTTGCTTGAGCCCATAGATGGATTTCTTCAGCTTACATACTTTGCCATCTACAGTCATGAAGCCCTGGGGCTGCTCCATGTAGATGTCCTCCTCGAGGTATCCATTGAGGAAAGCCTTCTTGACGTCCATCTTCCAGAAGTCGTAGTCAAGATATGCAGCTATAGCTAGCAGTGCCCTGATGAATTTAAGCATAGCCACAGGAGAGAATGTCTCATCATAATCGATGCCTTCTCTCTGTGTGTAGCCCTTGGCTACGAGTCGTGCCTTGAAAGTCTCTACTTTCCCATCAGGTCCCCTCTTTCTCTTGATGATCCATTTACACCCAATGGGTTTTACCCCTTTAGGTGGATCTTCTAAGGTCCATACACCATTCTTATGCATGGAGTCAATTTCTGACTTCATTGCTAGCATCCATCTATCCATGTCTTGATCCGCGAGTGCTTCATCAAATGAAGTAGGATCAATGTCAGTCTCACTTGACACATGGAATCCATACCTTTCAGGTGGTGCAACCACCCTCGAACTCCTTCGAAGAGGTATGTGTGTTTCATCTTTATTTACTTTTTCAGTTTCTGGTCTTGGAAGCTCAGAATCCTCTTGGGATTCTATGAGTTCCGCTACTTCATTTTTGTCTTGACCTTTAAGGAAATCATCCTCCAGAAACTTCACATCTCTAGAGGTAAAAACCTTTTGGGTCTCAGGGTCATAAAGCTGGTATCCAATACCATTTTTAACATACCCAATGAAGTAACACTCACGAGAGCGAGATTCTAGCTTACTTGCATCCACGTTCTTCTCATGGACCAAGCAACCCCAGATCCTCAAGTGATTAACACTAGGTTTGGTTCCATACCATAGCTCATGTGGAGTCTTACGCACAGATTTGCTAGGAATCTTATTCAGGTTATATATTGCAGTCTCTACTGCATATCCCCAGAAACTAAGAGGTAAATGTGCTTTACTCATCATTGAACGGACCATGTCCATAATGGTCCTATTGCGTCTTTCAACAACACCATTTAGTTGGGGAGTTCCAGGAGGAGTGAGATTGGAAACAATTCCATTCTCCTTAAGGTATTCCTTGAATTCATCTGATAGGTACTCTCCACCTCGATCAGATCGAATCCGTTTAATCTTCCTATCGGTTTGGTTCTCAACCAAAGCCTTTAATTCTTTGAACTTTTCAAAGGTTTCAGACTTATGACGTAGTAGGAAGATAAACCCGTATCGCGAATGGTCATCGATAAACGTCAAATAATATTGGTATCCATTTCGAGTCGCGGTACTGAAGGGACCACATACATCGGTATGTATTAGGTCAATAATACCTTCGCATCTTGTAACCTTGTTACGGAAAGGCATCCTAGTCATTTTACCTCGAATACAATGTTCACAGGTAGGCAAAGATTGAACTGTAGAAAATCTAAAGGTCCATCCCTTATCAATCTATTGATCCTATCAACAGACAAATGACCAAGCCTTTGATGCCAAATCATATTTGAATGATTTTTATTCTCCCTGGATCTCTTAGGGTTTTTATTAGTGGTTGTAACATTCATGACATTCTCATTAATGCACAATTCATAGAGTCCTCCAGAAGTTAAAATACCCTCTGCAATATATTTATAATAATGATTTATGAATAATTTATTACAGAACATGAATGAATATCCACTTCTAACTAGCTTAGATACAGATATCAAATTCCTTCTAACTTCAGGTACATAAAGACACTCTTTAAGTACTAGGACTCTACCACTAGATAATGATAGTCGACATGTCACGACGACGACTGCTGCAACACTTGCATCAAATCCCATCTGGATGACTATCTCCCCTTCCTCAAGACTTCTAGTTTCCTGAAACAAATGCAACAAATTGCATACATGAACAGAAGCACCAGAATCTACAACCCAACTTCCTTCTCGTCCGACGAGAAAGCTAGTTTCAATGATGAAAGTAGATTTCATACCTGCTGGGGCTTTACCTTTATCTGAGGACTTCAGGTACCTCTGGGCAGTTACGCCTCCAGTGCCCCAGCTTTTTGCAGTGGTGACAGACGTCGGTTTTCTTTGACGCCATGAGAGTAGATGCATTGGAAGAGGAGGCACCACTTTGTCCCTTCTTCTTTCTCTTCTGGGCTGGGCCCTTCCGAGAACCATTCTTCCGACCGCGCTTCCCTTTGACCTGTGCAACCATTGCACTGTCAGCGGGACCATCCTTCTTTATTATGTCTTCTGCAGACTTTAATGCAGCAAGGAGAGCAGCACTTGTCAATTCCAGCTTGTTCATGTGGAATGACACTACAAAGTTATTGAAAGATTTGGGCAATGAAAACAGAATGAAGTCAGCTTGCATGTCTGCATCCATCGTTGCCCCATGGGTCTCCAGCTCCGACAAGTACCCAAACATTTTGAGTGCATGCTCACGGACCGAAGTCCCTTCCTGCATCCTGCAGCGAATGAGGTCTTTCATAACATTGTACCGCTGGGTGCGGTTAATGTCACCGAACATGTCCTTAAGATTCTGCATTATTTCCTGATGGGTACTCATCTCCACATGTTGTTTCTGCAGAACATTGGAGAGAGAACCCATGATATAGCATCTAGCCATGACATGATCTTCATCATACTTGTCATTAAATGCTTTTTCTTCCTTGGATTTGGGGTTCTCATGCTTGTCCTCAGTGAGCACATAACTTATGCGCTCTGCAGAGAGAACAAGCTCCAAATTACGGATCCAGTCCGAGTAATTTGGGCCGGTCAATTGGTTGACCTCGAGAAGCCTACTAAGTAGGTTCAAAGACCTCATTTTCTGAAATTAAGAATGTACTATATTAGAGTATAAAATATATTCAATTTTATAATATTTGATTAAGGCTTTTTAAATCAAATTGTTCTTGCTTTGTCAACCTTGAAAGTTCATTCCCTTAATCACTTTCAAAGTAAGAGATATACTTACCAATATATCTCAAGCAAGAACTGGGATCTCCTCCTTATCTTTGTCATATGCCAATAATATGAGAACCTATGACTCCAATAAAGAGAAGCGGGAACACATTCCGCCTTGCAAGTCCAGCTTGCATCTCCCAATTCGGTCTTTAATACCCAGGCCCACCACCCCTAAGATGATGTTGACCCGTCATTAATTGAACCAACCGTCAACAGGAATACAACTCGCTATGCGCAATCCAATATCGCCCCAATAATATGAGGACCCTATATTGAGGTCACTACGCATACGTCCTTACTCTTTCGAGAAGCGACGAGCCCGATCCAGATGCGCTTGCATACAGGAGCTGTCACTTCGGACAGGTATCTCCCACATGCAATCCCTGGCGACGGAACCCTTCGCCTTGACGGGAGACCATGGATGTCACTTATGTGATCCTCCATATCATATTCAAATTTTAATCAATTAATATGAATCATATTCATATAATTAATGCTTCCAAGGGAAGTGACAACTCTATTCATAATAGAGTGTCTCAATTGGACATAATCAATTTAATCATATTAAATTAATTATCAATCCAATTCAATCAATCAAACTTGATTATTTTACTTGAATATATATATGGTAATATCTCAAAATACGTGTTAATTCGAATTTTAATAATTAGAAAATACACCTTGATTTTCTCCGGCATTATACAGTCCCTACCCGTTGTCATGGCCAGTACCGACGAGAGTGGGACGAACCACATACGTTGCAACCCGCTACCCCAATGCTCTCCGACTAGACACCATATCCACCTCGGGAAAGCATAATGCCAGATATATCAATTTGTATTTGAGATGATCATCGGTTTTTCAACCGAAATTATACCATATAGTAATCAAAAACAATTTTTGATTATAAGGAAATTTGCTACACAAAGTCCCAATCCTATTCAAGCATCAAGTTTGAAGATTGTGTTTCCAATTATGATTTGGATCTTATCCAATCAATTTATTGGTTGAGGCCAAGTCAATTAGACAAATAATCATGTTCCAATATTTCACAAATATTTTTCAAGATTATTTCACGAAATTAACAATTAATTTCACTAATTGACAATCACTTGGTTCTTGATTAGGACTGCAATTTAAGTTGTGACCCCTACTCACTAAAATTAACATATCTCAATCAATTTAAATCCAAATTAAGCAAACTCAATTTTCATAGATTGTTAACTTGATTTAGAACAGAACCCAAGTAGAGTTACACGCATTTCGAGGCAGATGATAACAGTAATTAACTCTTTAATCATGTTAAAATCTACTGTTCCCGCAACAGTGCATACATGTTCATTGAAACAACCATATCTTGAGCATACGAAATCCGATTTACGCAAACTCAGATCCTATGATTTGCTTATTTAATAGGGAACATAATTCAAGTAAATAATTCGTGCTTAAATAATTTAAACATGGCCGAAATTATTTACTAAGCAGATCTAGAAATCAAATGCGATAAAACTTTCGCGACCTTAACGAACCCAAGTCGTCCTCGGTTTTTCGAATCATATTCGAAACCGTCGACCTAAGGCTCTGATACCACTTGAGGGATATAGAATTTATCCTCAAGCGCATCACGGAAGTGTGATCGTCGCATCGGATACGACGAAGAACGACTAGTCGCACTAGTTGTTCGGTGCAGCAGAATTTAAAAATTTTATTCGATGAAACCACATGATCCGAGAACCATTCTCAGATCGTTTCATCTATAACCACAACAAGTATAATGCAATACCTCTTGAAGCGTGGTTGATCGAGTCTCTAAGAGAAGAGACCTCCTGTCTCAAGTCCGATCGTCGGCGAGACTGCTTGCGAGCGTGGTGATGAACCGCGTTGTCCTCGCAATCCAAGAAGTTGATCCAAGCGTGGTTGCTCCTGATCTCGTCACACGAGATCGAACGTCTCCTTAGTGGGCGTAGCACACCAAGAAGACGGAGAAACTGAAGAACGTCGAAGCGGCGACGCGGTGGCGATGGCGACGACGATTCCCTCCTCTAGGGTATGGTGGACGGCCACCAACAAGAGAGGGAGAGAGGACTGTTGTGTATGAAGAAATGAGAGAGAGAGAAAGAGCTGCAATATTGCAAGTAAAGAGAGAGCATGGAATGCCTCTCTATTTATAGGGTTTTGGGATCCATGGATCTCAATCCATTGGACACATAAAATCAATGGGTCAGATTGATTTATGTCAATCCAATGGCCAAGATTATTGTTGTCAAAAAGCAACAAATTTAGGTTAAAATATATTTGACGAAATCAAATATAATTTAGTCCTAAATCAACCCAACAAATAAGGAGAGAATGTGCATGGAGATTTCATCTCCATGCACCTTCCATGTTGGACGGCCACCCATTCCATATAGGAATGGTGTGTCGCCCACCATGGGAGCCCAAGGAGGCAATCTCATGGATTCCCATGAGATTGCATATCTCCTTAATTTTCTCTCTTATTTATTTGCAACAAATTTGTTGGGTTTTATTCTTCAAAAATAATTCACAATTATCTTTGAGAATATTGCAATCTTGCCATGGAAAAATTGTGAATCATATTCACAACCCAAAACAATGTATAATTTACATTATCAATTAATTACACTATGTGTATCCAATACACATAATAATTAATCAACATATAAATTATAATTAGCTCTCTCTTATACATTATAAATCACATTTATAATATATTATGAATAATTGGATATTTCTATCCACATTATTCTTTTCCATAATAATTAAATCACATTTAATTATATTGGATAATTTCTTCATACATTAAGATGATTAAATCACATTTAATCATGATCTCTTCATTGCTTAGATCTTAAGGAATTATTCTTGAACCCTTCAAGAATAATGCAATCTCTCCGCAGATACTTGGAGATAAGGACAGGGCGATTGTATTGTTCCATGTATAGTGACTTGGATGTTGAGATCATATCTCAAATCCAGATCCCATGGACCTCCCACTGATGCTTGATCAAATCAAGACCGTAGACCTAATCTTCTCATTGCATCTGAATCTCATTCAGATCAATGTCCAGTTCATGGACTAAGATTAGGTCACTTCTCTAATGAGAGGAGACACTAAAATCCAAACCTGTTTCATCACTCCCTCGGAATGGAAGTGTCATGGTTATACAATCGTATATGATCAAATCACCCCTCATGTATTCCTAATACCTGTACATCCTACATACTGGAAGACCTATGATCATCCTGAAGATAAAGATCACTTTTACACTGTCATCTTCAGGGTTAGATCATTAAGTTTCTCAATCTTGGTCACTGGGACTTGGTATAGATCATATGCTTTCACAAAGCATTTATCTTACCTTCAAATTCATGTCATGCTTCCAAAGCACGATACCATGCATGGAACTTGTTCAGTCCCAATACCTCATGAGTGAGCTCATGTCTCCCAGTTCACAAGTGAACCTGTATGATCCCTTTGAGAGATCATATTACTCATATGCCCTTACATGCACACCAGCTCGCCGGTATATAGACCTTGGTTAGGTCATCAACCTATTGGTCTGCCAAATGTACACACTCAGACATATAGTAATACATCTGTCTCTGGTCAAAGGATGCATGCCTATGTTGTGACAGTATTCACCATAGGTCTTCGGTTATCTCGATCTCGTTAAGTCAACCCATTGACTCAACTAACCTGACACCTCCGAATCACTATTCCCATGCAGAGGACCTGCATCAAGAGGTCAGTCAGATATCAGCCATGTGAGATAGGATTGCCATCTCCTACTCAGGCTGGAGATCATCACTTAATAATCATTTGATGATGCTTGATGAGTCCTCTATCTAACTCCTTAGATATTCATCCAACCATCAGCCTCTATGATTCATCCAATGAATCAACAGCTGTATGATTATCAAGTTGGCCATGGTACATAACCCTTATTGTACAGAGGGACCCTATAGTGCATTCATTCATTAATCTCAGAAAGGGAGTGAAAAATAATCAATAACTTTTATTGATAATTTATTAATTACAATAACATTTATTGTAGAAATGGTTCGCCCGGGGCTCACAATTGCTAACATGAAGGTGTGGCCTAAGCTCAGTACTTCAGACCAAGTTGATGTTCCACACAAGGCAAGAATACTATCGCTAACAAGGCCCTACTCGGTCATGTACGATAGAAGCACCATTACTTCAAAAATTCAGGTGATACACAAGGCAGTTACAAACTAGGTTTTTGGCTCTAATACTTAGCGAGTCATGCCTCGCTCAAGGAAGGGGCTTTGGTTCCCTACTAAGGTACATGAAAACAATGATGGCTTTATGAACCCAAGCCAATGATTGTCAATTATAATTTTTAATTAAGGTCAAAGTTTATTTAGCAGTCCCCTTGTTTTAAATTTTTGGTTTTCACTTTTTTTGGATATTTTGTATACAAGCATCTAGCGATTCTGTAGATTCTCATTTAGGCCCTAGGTGCTCAAAATCAGAGGGTGATAGTGAAAAGGCTGTGCAAGTTGATTTGATGATCAAACTCTTACCATTGAATCTAATGATGCTTGCTGAGTCAGAGGACTTACAGTGCTTCCCACCTCTCTCCACGTGGTATGCAAAATAGAATTTTTTAACCTATCTACATGACGAAATGCATTCTAAAAAATTTCCCTAAAAAGTAGTTGCTATTAAATGTGAAGAACCATATGTTAATTATTCATAAGAGAGACAAAAAGTCCGGTCTTCGATGCCACTCGGTGCCCGTGATGAATCCCGTATTCATCATGCTAAAATTGGTCATTTAAGCTCTGGTCTCCAACATTCACATGTATTTAATCATTAACAGAACATCATTAACAATCATACTTGTGTAAATAATATTTGCATTTCATCATGCATAATTGCATTAACAAGCCCAAGTATAAATTAGCCCAAAAAAAGCTGCTAACTTCTCACATTTGTAGATAATTCATCCTAACTCCGATTGACCCAAAACCACCTCCATTGTGTAGATATTACTAGCTTCATTAAATAAAAAATACAAAAAAATTGCTAGCTCAAATAAGTGTCAAATAATCCCAAAGTCTAATTTCACATCTGACAGACTAAAATGAGCATATCTCCCACATATAGTGTCCAATTTTAGTCTACTCACTTTTAAAGTACTCCATTTTTAAATACCTTCAAAATAAGACAATTTCGTAAAATTCGGAGCTCATATGTGAAAGTTGGGTTTTAGGCCTCTTTTGTTCCTTTTGACTTTTTGCTATTTTTAACCTCTGTTTTTATGTTTATAATTAACCCTTTTAATTTTAATTCTTCTTCATTTGTGTTCTTTGATGAAAGTTTTACTAAGCGACGTAAAAATCTAAATCCAGATTAAAACCGAAATCAAAGAAAGTGACTGAGTACAAGTGTCCGTTGTGAGTCTGTACAAAAATTGTGTGTTCCTTACTTCTATTTTATTTTTCTATTTTCTCATTTATTAAAAATAAAAAAAATAGATTAGTGCGTAATTAATTTCCTCGTATTTTATCGTATTTTTTTTTCTAATTTTTATCCTCTCTAAAACCACCAAAAAAATACAAAACTCCAAAAAATCGGTTTTCTATACACATGGGAAACCACCAAAAATACCACTTCGCACAAATGGCCTCTTTTGCTCATGGGTACATCATGAAAATTGTATATCTCATCAAGAGAACAACTTTTGTGAAGGAAAATTTTCGATCCGAGCTCTTCTTCTATCTTTTTGCCTCTTGATAACGCGTTTTTGCAAGGGTCTAAATAGTCCACACAAGGCGGGACCACAATGTCACTGCGGCGACCGCTCACAAAACCCGTATTAATCAACAATTAACCCACGATATGAAATCAAGCAATGACAAGTAAGAGTGGAGTTAAAATTTATTATTAACTCTACATAAAAATGTGTATAGTGTGCAAGTGTGTAGAGTGTCGAACACAGGGAGAAAACAAGATAGAACAAGCAAAAATGCCCAAGATGTGGTTGTGAATATTTGTCTAAATGTGCTATATTTTTGAGGGTTTTGAATTTTATATTTTTTATTTAATTTGTTTTTGATTTTATATTTTTGTATTTTAATTTTTAAATTTACTGATTTTATATTTTTTCATATCTTTTATATATATATACATATATTTATATCTTCTTTTTCACTAATAGAATATATACACAAAGAGAGAAAAAGAAGGATGAAATATTTATAAAAATAGGTACAAATACTAAAAAATCGAGAAATCAAACGTTTTTGGTCTTCTTATAATTTTATGATGTTTTTGTGATTTTTGGAGACTTTTCTAAATGTTTTTGTTATTTTTAAAATAAAAAATACTAGAAAACAATAAGCTGTGCTATTGACCGAAATTAAAATGAAGGATAAAAATAGCAAACAGTATCCAAAATTCCTCAAATTAATTTTAAAATAAAGGCAATAAACTAAGGAAACTACAGAAACTGAGTTCGTATTTTTAGGATTTTTCTAGAATTTTTTAGATTTTTATGAAGTTTTTAGGGGTTTTCTAATTTTTCAGGTTTTTATTTTGTATTTTTTAATAATTTTGGTCTGACACTAAAAGATGATAAAACACATAAAATATATTTTTTTTGGAATTTTTCAAAACGTTTTTATAATTTTTTATGGATTTTCTAATGCAAACAGTGCTGAAACTGCAAGTTTTTTATTTTTAATAATTATGAAAAGGCAATAAAAATGCAAATTAAAAATATAGCGTTAAACTACAATGCAACAGGAGCCTATGGCATTTTTTTGGTAATTGTTTGAGTTAAAATGATGCATGAAACAAATGCAAACATCCAATCAAAAATATAATACTTGCAAGGGCATAAATGTAAATACACAGAAGTCCAAGGGCCTACTTGCAATTTTTCCAAAGATATATAACGTTAAGTACAATTTTCAGGACTAAAAGTAAATACCCAAACCCGGAGGGGGTTCGCTGTAAAATGTCCAACTCAAGCGCACCAGGTACGTGACCTAGCAGGGGTATTCTTGCAATTTTACACAGATCCAGGGGCTTAGATGCAATTTTACCAAAATATTACAACTCAACTAAAAAGTTCATGGACTGAAATGAAATAATCAAACCCCCAGGGGGTCTGTGCAAAATACCCAGCCCCCTCACACGCACAGGCACGTGAGGTGACGTGGATAGGACCTAAGTACAAATATAGAACGATGGGGGTCTGGATGCAAATATTACAGAAATATTTAAACTACAACTAAAAGTTTATGGACTGAAATAAAATACAAAATTTGGCGAGGGTAAGAGTGCAAAATACCCACGCCTAATATCCTCATGTGCGATCGAACGGCGGAGGGCCACTCACTTATCCATGTGGCGCGCGCACAACGCGCGATGACGGTTCGACGATGGTCGGCTGAGATCAGATCTGGTGAAGAGATCGACGGTCGATGCGGGCTCAGATCGGACGGCTGGTGATCAAACTGGAGCGGGCCTCGGATCGGACGGCGGAGAAGCGAAGAGGAAGAACGGGGAAGAGCGTCGGCGAGGAGAACTTCCCCGAGCTCGATCTCGGGTCTCCGACGGTCTGGACGCGTGCAAAGTGGTTCGGCGTGCTCCTGGGAGGTCAGGCTAGATGCTGGAGGGCTCAGGTTTGTCGGAGGAACATTGAGGTGCTGACGCGAAGGCGGCGGAGCTCGGGGCTCCAGGTAGCTCCGGCGAGTTACACAAAATGGCCCCCAGGGGCTTTGACTGTGCTTTGACCTGCAAAAAGGGGGTGAGAGGGTCCAGGGCAAACTTCCTGGACCCCGCGGAGGCGAAATGGGAGTCGGAGGTGGTCTGTGGAGCGCGGAGGAGATATGGCCGGAGGTGCGCTCCGGCAAGGATCGATGGACGGCGAAATAGGGATCGGCGAAAGGTTCTGAAGGTGCTAAACTACTCCTAGTACTACATGGGATAAAAAGAAGAGAAAAGGGGAGAGAAGAGGGGTATACCTAGATGGCGGGAACCAGAGGTGAAGAACCTCGACGCCGGAGGTCAGCGGAGGTGGTGGAGCTGCCCTGGTGCTTGCTCGACTGATCTGACGCGCGGAGGCGGAAGCTGTCACCTTCCTCTCTTTCAGGGACACCAAAACGGGAGAGAAGCGAGTGCTAAGGGGGTTCAAACTCGAGGTTGAAGGAGGCGGGTCAGATTGTACATGATGGTGGCGTGCGTTTGGGAGCAAGAACACGCCCGAATGATGGAGATCTGGGGAGATCTGAGGGCTCGGCGAGGATCAGGGATGTACAGAGATTAATTCCCAAGAAGGAATCGAGGGAAGAAGACGCAAGGGTTAGGCTCGGAAATTTCTTGAAAATGGGACAAAATTGCGGGCGTCAGAAGCTTGCAGGCCTCGGTCAGGAGTTGACCGAGGTCAACAAGCGACTGCACCTGGTTGGTCACGTGGACCAACCAGGAAATTCAGAGCCCCGAAATTATTTATAAAATCAAAATAAAATATAAATGAATTTATTAATTTTAGGTTTATTTTATAAAGAATTTTATGGCTATTTTTATTTATTTTTATGAGGTATTTAATTACAAGTTTTCTATAATGCCTTATATAGGTATACATATCTATATATTTTATTATTTTATTTTTATTTTGTATATTTAATTTATTTATTTTTGTTTATTATTTTATAAATTTATAAAATATCTTTGTACATTTAAATATATTTTTATTTTATTTTTTTGATGTATTTTGTATACTTAATAAAGTAGAAGTAGTAATTTTATAGGTATAGGTATAGGTATTATACCTAGGTGGGTTTGTACATAAGTATTTTATTTTGTGTTTTCTTGAGGTTTTTGTTCCTATTTTAATGTACATATAAGTTATAAATAATATTTACAAAATTATAAAAATACAAAATTATGAAAATAATGAAGAAATAATAAAATGAATATTCTACTCTGTACATGTATACAATAGGGGTCCAAAACTCAACTTTCAAACCGTAGCTCCACTAAATGCGAAACCACCTTCATTAAATAGATTATTTTAAATTATATACAATTAAAGGTGAGTTTGATGCATTTCGAGCTTTTATGTGCAAGATACAGGTCTGGGAAGTTGGTATTTTGGATTTTTATTTAGATCATAACTTTTTATCTGTACAGTATTTTTGTATGAAATTAATTTTGTATTTTTATTTATTTAATTATCTACAACTTTCATGTACATGGTTTCTTTATTTGAGGTATAAAAAGTGGAACCAAAAATAGGTCCCAAAAAAGAATAATGAAAGAATAAAATGAGTAGGTGTCTGGCCCTTATCTCCCCCTACTTTATTCCTAGTCGACCTATTCATCAAGATGCCTAGGTCTCGGGGTTTCGGGTCATAAAATATTTACAATATTTTATTCTTTTCCTTTTCTTTTATTTATTCTATAATTTTAACTTTAAATACAACATTTTACACACAATTTACATGCACATGCATGAATGCTAAGATACTCTAATTAAGGGTATTTGCATGCATTTGCTAGGGTTTTTGTGGCCAAAATGATAGAATAATGATGATGAAATGTGGATTCATCATCCCCCTATACTTTACCTTTGCTAGTCCCTAGCAAACACTTATGCGATAAGTGCAGAAAGAAAAAACAAAGAAAAGAAAAAGAAGAAAGTGGATTAAATTTGATTATCAAACTTGTCTTCACAAAATCAAAGTTTGGAGCTTAAATCAAACCTTTGGAAGTTTTAGTGCGGGCGGGACCTTAATGAGAATCGGATTTGAAATCCAACAGCCCCTGAGAATCCCAAAACTCTACTCAAGTCTCCTCAATAGCCAGGTCAAAATACTTCAATTCATACACAAACCCTTACGACTATGAATCTGACTCGTACATTGTAAGTGATAGTGGCTCTCCCCAACTGAAATGACAAAGAGACTGACTTCTCCAATATGACAACCCAATGATTCCCCAATCCAACAACTCATTCCTCAAGGAGCAGGGTATTCCCTTCTAAGTTCAAGTGACAACCAGCTCAAGAGGAGGGGGTGAAGAGAAGAATGGACGGTAGCCAGTGTAGCTGCCTATCCTAGGATGCAAGACCAGTGTAGTCAAGTCATCCAGCTGCAGGCTCACATGATTCGGCTTTGAAGCTCAAGCTTGCTTATTGATTATACACATAGATACACTCCGGTAGGCATTTTATTTTTGTACAGGCCCGTCACTTTTTGGAGTTTTTGCTTTTTGCATTTTTTTGAATACTATATACAACATCATTTACATAGGGAGTTTTTCCTCTTGAGCCAGTAGACTATCCCTCTTTTGAAATTTTATTGCAACCCATGGTCTCCTATCCTCGAAACTCATCATCCCTGGACGGGTTGGGGTGCACTTCCCTCCCTAGAGGAGGACAAGTGTTTCCACCTATGTGCATCTCATACTGGCAAATCCAACCCCCTCACCAATCCAACTGAGTTGAGCCAAGTGAAAGGTGCAGGTATCCAAGTTAGGTCATTATCAACAAGAGTCGCGCGTGTGCTCCAAAATATTCTACTTAGGCAGTCAAGTATCCATTGAACCAAGTCTCGTGATCCTCAAAGAATTAAGTCAACTAGACCTGAAGTACCTCAATTCCAGCTCCTATATGGTTCATGTTATTTAGGTAGATTTAAGGTCCAACCAAGCTCCAATCTTCGGATTTTACTTAGACTTGTTCGACTTTCAAACTCAATCCGAAAAATGCTCATGCTATACAAATGCAGAAAATATTTTTGTGATGCGATTTTCGAAGGTTTTGAACTTTTATGGATTTTTGAAAAGATGATGCATATGCATTTTTTGTATTTTTCAAAAAGATTTTTCAAATGTTTTTGGATTTTAATTTTGCAAATGTTTTGGTATTTTTGAAAATAAAAGGTTTTGTCCAAAAACTAGGTACAAATATTTTACACAGGGATGCATTTAAGAATTAGATTTTAAGGATTTACAAAGGGTAAGTGGTCGATTTTATAGGTATAAAGAATTTTAGGTGAGATGTATGTATTCCTCAAACTTATTTGACAAATGTTTTTCAAACAAATTTGAAAACTATAGTCCAAAATATTTTTTATAAACACTTCTACAAACATGTACACTCATTTGAAAATCATTTTGCAAGGTTTTTCAAACAGTATATATAGTTTTTTCAATTATTTTTGCAACTATTTTTCAAAACATTTGCAAATCGCTTTTCAAACCTTTTATTTCACACAAAGAAAATAATTTTACAATCAAAAAATGTTTTTACATAGGTTGAAAACATGTACAAAACATTTTCCAAATAGTTTTCAAAAGATTTTTCACACAGATTTTCAAACTATTTTTCAAACATTTTGCAGAGAATATTTTCACCTGATTTATTAATCAGTACGTACAAAAAGAATTTGAGGAGTATAAACATCTTTTTATTAAATTTTTTTAATGAAATTTGCATGTATAATTATCCATTTTTATTAGTAGAAATACGAAAGTACGAGTTATGGCTAAAGTATGTACGGAGTATATACGACCCCCCTATACTTAGCTTGAGCTATATCCTCATAGATCGGAGAGAAAAGAGAAGACATAACTCGTACTGAGTATAGAGAAGTCTAAAGAATAAGGAACGAATGAATGAATAACTGAGAAGTTGACCGTCCCTCCTATTGTGAGTCAAAGAGTACGTCTCATACCAAATGAATCGGGGCAACATCAACGGTCGGCGGGTCATGATCTAGATATGGTTTCAAGCGCTGACCACTGACTCTAAAAGTGGAAGATGATGAAGGTTCGGATATATCAATGCTGCCATTGTTATGCACCTTTCGGACCACATATGGTCCTTTCCATTTACTTTGTAGTTTCCCTGGGAATAATTTCAACCTAGCATCAAATAACCATACTTGCTGTTCTGGCTCAAATTGTTTATGGTTGATTCGGGAATCGTGCCATACTTTCACTTTCTCCTTATACTGTAGGCCACTTGAGAAGGCTGTATCTCGTAGTTCTTCCAGGGCTGCCAACTATGCTTTCCTCTGTTCTCCTACGCTCTTGGGATCCAATAATAACTCTGTAACTTCCCAAAGTGACTTATGCTTTATCTCCACTGGTAAATGGCACGGCTTGCCATAGACGATACGAAAGGGAGATGTCCCTAATGGTGTCTTGAAGGAAGTCCGATAGGCCAACAAGACTGAGTCCAAAAGCTGTGACCAATCCTTTCGGTCTGGGCGGACTACCTTTTGTAAAATTGTCTTAATCTCCTTGTTTGATACTTCAGCAAGACCATTAGTCTGAGGGTAATACGGCCTGGCAACACGATGGTCAATACTGAACTCTTCTGTAAGGGCCCTAACCTTGCCGTTAATAAAGTGAGACCCCCCATCTGAAATCAAGACTCTAGGCTCCCCGAACCGTGAAATAATGTTTTTCCTCAAGAAACGACATATAGTTTTAGCATCTGCGGCTCGGGCGGGGATGGCATCAATCCAATGACTCACATAATCCACAGCGATCAGAATGTACTCAAATCCCTGACTTTTAGGAAATGGGCCCATGAAATCAATTCCTCATGCATCAAAAACCTCACAAAAGTGAATGGGCTGCATGGGCATCATGTCTCTCTGTCCACAAGTACCCTTTCTTCTGACAGGTCATTACACCTTCTCACGAACTCATCAGAATCCTTGAAAAGGGGTAGGCCACCAAAGCCAGATTGGAGCACCTTCTGTGTTGTCCGTCTCCCAGAATGATGTCCTCCTGCCTCAAGCTTGTGGCAGTAGGTGAGGACGCTATGCTGCTCACCTTGAGGAATGCACCGTCTCCAGATACTGTCCCCTCCTTCATGATAAAGGATGGAATCTTCCCAATGGTACGACTTGGCCTTCGCATGGAAGTCTCAAGCCGCTGTCTGGGCCAACCTTGAGGAATGGATTTGGCAACAAGGTATTTCATATGTCGACATACCATGGAAGAGAGGTGATAGCAAGGATCGCCTCATCTGGAAAAGTCTCAGTGATAGGTACCATGGGCTCAGATTCCTCAAGGTTCTCCAAGCGGGAGAGGTGATCTGCCACAACATTCTTAACTCCAGGTTTATCCCTAATCTCAATATCAAATTCCTTGAGGAGAAGGATCCATCTGTTTAATCTGGCTTTGGCATCCTTCTTCGACATTAAATATCGAATGGCAGTATGATCTGTAAAAATTGTCACTCTAGATCCAAGAATGTAAGATCTGTACTTATCCAAAGCAAAGACTACCGCTAGCATCTCTTTCTCAGTCACTGTATAATTCCTTTGAGCTACATCCAATGTCCGACTAGCATAGTGTATGGCATAGGGTAATCCATCCCTCCTCTGTCCAAGCATAGCCCCAATGGCATAATCAGAAGCATCCGTCATGATCTCAAAAGGAAGAGACCAATCAGGTGGCTGAAGGACAGGAGCCTCGACAACTAAAATCTTGAGAGTCTCGAAGGACTTAAGACACTTATCATCTACGAGGAACTCGGTGTATTTAGTCAATAAATCCGTAAGCGGTCGGGCAATTCGACTGAAGTCCTGAATGAACCGCCGGTAGAAACTGACATGCCCCAGAAAAGACCGCAACTGTTTCAGATTGGACGGAGGATTGAGTTTTCTAATGATATCCACCTTGGCCGGATCAACCTCCATGCCCCCATTGGAGATGATGTGACCAAGGACCGTCCCCTGAGTCACCATAAAGTGACTCTTCTCCCAAGATAGTACGAGGTTTACCTCTACGCAGCGCTGAAGCACTCGGTCTAGGCAGTCAAGACAAGCATCAAACCCATCGCCATAGACCGAGAAATCATCCATGAAGACCTCCAAATAGTCACCTATCATGTCCGAAAGGATGGACAACATGCACCTTTGGAATGTCGCAGGGGCGTTACATAGACCAAAGGGCATCTGTCTGAAAGCATACGTCCCAAATGGACAGGTGAACGTCGTTTTATCCTGGTCTTCGAGCGCAATGGCCACTTGATTGTATCTGGAGTACCCGTCAAGAAAACAGTAATGACTCTTCCCGGCTAGCCTCTCGATAATCTGATCAATAAATGGTAGCGGGAAATGATCCTTCTTGGTGGCCTTATTCAATCGTCTGTAGTCCACATAGATCCTCCAAGAAGTGGGTACCCGGGTGGCGATCTCTTCTCCAAAATCATTCACAACTGTAGTGATACCCGCCTTCTTGGGCACCACTTGTAAAGGACTAACCCACTTGGAGTCGGAGATGGGGTAGATAAAATCGACGCTCCACCATTTAGATATTTCATTCATTACTACATCTCGAAGATTCGGGTTCAGTCGTCGCTGGAACTCATGCGAAGCCTTAGCGTCCTCCTCGAGGTAGATATGGTGGGAGCACAGGGCCGGACTTATCCCCATGAGATCAGCCATACTCCATCCTATTGCCTTGTGGTTTCTTTCAAGAACCTCCATCAGATGAGATTCTTGTTCTCCAGTCAAGTTTCCTGATATAATGACTGCGTGCATTTCTAGCTCACCTGCAAGGAATCTGTACTTAAGCGACTGCGGTAAAGGCTTCAATTATGGCTTTGTGGGAGCTGGCAAATCTGGCTTCTGATATGTCTGTGTGAAGGCAACTAGGTCTGAATGTGAGAACTCTCGTTGTATGTTATCATCTGACGAAGGGAACCCTGTTGGTGTGTCTATGATCTGTACTGGCTCGCTCTCCATCCTATCTGTCGGCTCATCGAGAAACAGACATGGCAAGTATGCATCAAAATCCTTCCAATTATAGTCTTCTTCTGAGTGATCTGAATCAGAACAAACATCAGTGTCACACTCAGCACGCAACTGTCAACCTGTATGGTGTCCTCTGTAAGGGTGTGCTCTCCGAACTCTCATCTGCCATAAAAGGTGTGTACTCTGAATCTGCAGACAAGGCGAGTGCTCGTGCTGCTTGATCTTCCCACCCGGCTTCATCATCGGTCATCACAAAATCACACTCCTGGTGGACGTCTAACTCAGCATCTGTCATCTACTCTGCATCACTGTTCTGCTACAAGCAGGCTGAGTCTCTCGCTCTGATCTCGTCGACCGTCTCTATCTGTATACTCTCGCCCTCTACACGAAAGTACACCTTCCCACTATCATGGTCGATCATCGCCTTGGCTGTGTCCAAGAGTGGGCATCCTAGTATGATTGGGGCATCAGTCACTGACTCAGGGATCTCCATGTCCAATACAACAAAGTCCACGGGGAATTTCAGGCCCTGAATGGTAACGACCTCGTCTCTCAACAACCACTTAGGCCTCTTAATCGATCAATCAGCAAACTGAAGGACTGTCCTGCTCTAAAGAAGAGGGCCAAACTCGAATCTGTCGAGTAAGGCTGCCGGAAGGAGGTTGATAGAAGAGCCGTTGTCTAATAAAGTACGGTCGAACTACTGCTCGTTGATCTGGCATCTGACATAAGGAGCTCCTGCATCTGGTCTTTTGGCTGGCATCTGGTTCTTAATGGCACAACATGTGGCATGCGTGAGCACATGGATCTCTCCTCTGTTGTTCCTCTTCTTCTTGTGTACGGTGGTTTTTTTTATCTTAGATTTTTTGGAAGAGGGGGATGTGCTCAAGTGCTTCCTGTAGAGTCATCTGGATCTAAAATCTGTCTATCATCTGTTGGTTGAACTCTAACTGTTCCTTCTTTTTGGGATTTTTTGTTTTATTCCCCTTCGCCGAGCGGAGTGCTTGAGGGAAGGGGGCGGATGGGCCCTCCTCAGACGGAAGGTTTATGGCCATGTGAAGGACTGAAATCCATGCAATCATCATCATTCATCACACATGGACTCGGAATTGATGGAGAAACCTTTCCTTTATTCATTTTTTGGTCTTTTTCTCAATGTCCAGAGATACAGAAAATGACAATACAAGAGGTTGTAACACATCCGAACTCAAAATGGGGGTATTAGCATCACCAAAAATATTCTTCTTTGCGGCCTCAACACCGCGCTCTGGTTCGGCATCAAAAAAGGTGGCCTTAGCACCACCGTCTGTATCTGGTGTCACGACAGTATCAGCACCGTCATCTAGAAGGTCATCCTTGGTGGCATCAGCACCACCGTCATCATGAGTGTTGTTAGCGGCATCAGCATCGCTCCTCTCTTCGCATGGGGTTCTTGATTTTTCATGGATTTGTCCCTCAGATGAGGCACCGCCAGTTGGTTGCCTACCGCTCCTAAGTGACACAAAGTAAGTCTCAAATAGAGAAGGCATGTCATTCATGAATGCACTAGGAGTGGTATCCTTTGTAAACTGTACCTGCTCAGACTTGCTGTTCAAACTATTCGGATTCTGCTCGCTCTGTGCAGGTATGGCAGCTTTGCCTTTCATTATGTTCCTCATTTCCTGTCGGAACTCGTCCATTTCCTGTTGGAAAGATGCTTGCTGGTCAGAAAGCAAGCGAGCAAGATCATCAAGTGTCGGGTTCTCCAGGCTAGGTGCGGGAGAACCGGAGGTGTTCCCTTGCTGGAAATGAGGTGGTTGCTGCTGCTGGTAGTGAGATGGAGGCTGGGAGTGTTGTTGCTGGTACGGCTGTTGTCGCTGCCTCCACTGCTGTCCTTGATAGGAGGGATGAGGACTCTGGTGATACTGCTGGTGGTGGGAGTACTGGGGCTGTTGTTGTTGGTTGTATTGGTTGCCCTGAGTTGGAGGCTGCTGCTGGGATGAAGTGCCTTCGGTGGACCAACGAAATCAGGGGTGATCACGGTGAATCTTGGACTGCTGGGGGTACCGGTCGTACCATATCCCGTTGACTTCCATCAACGGCTCATGCTCAGAGGGTAGAGGTGGTAGTACTGCCAACGGTTGATCCAGCTGATAAACCACCATCTGAGTGCCCTGAGATGGTGGCTGCTGTGAATAATATGGTAGTTGTTGATCCGACACTGCCTGGATGAGGTGAACTTGGCGGTACGGGGCAGGAGGTGGGGTCGAGCTGCTAATGCGGGAATCAACCTGCGACCTGGGAGGCGGATGGGAAGCTGATTGTGCCTCCTGGAGACTCAAGATGTGGGTCTTCAGGTCACTCATGGGACTTAGCCAACTGGTCTATCTGTGTCAGACCTTGGACGTGCTTCTTCTCAAGGATCTCGATGCGGTCCAATTTCTCACTGGTTATCCCCATGTTAGCAGCTGATGATTCCTCTTATGTTGCTGTTGCTGACGAAGTATGGGGGCCGACATCGATGCGGGCAATCCTTTGATATGATACTTCTCCTTGGGGGGGTTTCTGCTGTGTGTAGACTCTGGCTTGGGCCATGACCGTAGAGTTTTCTGCCATTCCTTCATAAATGGTCCAAACATCATCTTCGCCCTTTGAAAAGTTGGACCCTCCACAAGAGGCATTAACAAGCCCCTGCAGCTCCGGTGTTAGCCCACAAAAGAAACTTTGAACTAGATTGGGCTTTGATATCTCATGATGCGGACACCGGTCAATGAGCTCTCTACAGCGATCCCAAGCTTCATGGAATTGTTCATTAGGGATCATCGTGAAATTGCTAATCATAGCTCTTGCTGCAGTCGTCCGGCTGAGTGGATAATACTTATTTAAGTATGCGGTCCGGAGTTGTGCCCACATGTCGATGTACCTTCCCAAGTGTTTCATCCAATAGGCGGCTCGATCAACCAAGGAGAACAGGAAAGCGATCATTTTGATAGTGTCCTCAGTCACAAACCTATCATGGATTGTGCTGCATATCATCTCGAATTCTTGCAGATGGAGGTGCGGCTCTTCAGTGGCCAGCCCATGAAACTTAGGCAGCAATTAGATGGTATGGGGCGAAGCTCGAAGTCTCCATATATGGGAGGGATACGGATCCACCGGTGAGTAAGTGTTGCAGCTGGATTATATAACTGCCTCATGGTTGCTGGTGGCGGTCTCTCCTGGTCTGGTCCTCCTCCGCCTGCTGCATCAGGTATTTCTTCACCGCCCTCAGATCTGTCTTCATGGTCAGCTCGCATCTGTTCTATTTCTCTCAGGATGTTTCCCATGAAGGCTCCCTGGTCTCTTATCTGTTACTGCATTGTCTCTAGGGATGCCATCAGGGAATTGTTGATAGCGCTCTGATTGTAAACGAAGGGAGGCTCGCCCTTCTCATGTCTATTTCCCTCACTGTTGGGCATGGATTCCTCTTGATTTTCTGCAAAGGCAGATGAACCCATTTCAGGTGTATCCAACTGAACTTCATCTATAGTCTCAGGATTTATTGGAGAAGGGTGGTCGAGGGGGAACGGGGTGGTTGAGAACTCAGGTTCGGAGAGTGGGTCTAAACTCTCCAAAACCCTCCTAGATGAGTGGGAAGGAGTGCTTGATAGCGGCGCCACCAGGTGTGGCCTAAGGGATCTCCTTCCCATAATATTTATGATGAGATCTGGAATGCAAACAGGATGATCAATCAAACCCCAACTTCACCAACGCAACACTGGAGCTGATGACCGTGAAGGTTCGGTCTTTTATCTTGTCAATTTTATTAGGTGATCAGTCAATCTATAAGAGCGTTAGAGCGAGCTGTTACGTACCCTACTTTCCTAGCCGACTGTCCCAATCCACGTTAGATCTTTCCCAGCCAGTATGAATTGCGCATCGTAACCCGGTTGTTCCCGCTAATTCAATCTGTTAAGGTCATCACGGTCCGCGTTACCAGTTACCGGAGAGATCCTCACTGGAGAACGACTAACCACGACCAGTAGTCAACCGGAATTTTAGATGTGGCTCTATCCTAGTGTCGGGTCACTCTCTTGCAGCAGATAAATCAATCAATGAGGGGGTTGCTCTCCCCAAGGCAAAATTTTTGGTGAAGTGAATTTTAAGTCAAGTTTGCTTTAGCAGTCCCAATTTTTATTGTTTTCACTTTTATGTATTTTTCTGAACAACCATCGTCTAACGAATTTTCCAATTTCCTTGTTATTTATAGTCCAATAAAACTGGGGGAGGAAAGTGAAAAAGCTTATGCACGGTCAAAATCTATGATGCATGTAGGGATAGAAATGCGTACCTTTTCGCCAGCACTCTACATGCAAAGTGATCCGCGCATAATTTAAAGGCAATAAATAAAACTATCTAAATGCATGCACGAGGAAATCGTCCTAAGATGAGCAACTTCTATTAACGTGAAGAACAAGTATCTATGACAAAGAAGAGAGTCCAGAGTCCGGTCTTGGGGGCCAATCGGTGTCCACCACAATGGATCCTGCATACGTTGTATATGAACCCTCCCTGCACGTGGTCTCTAGTCCAAGTCAAGTAGCTTTTTCCATTGATTTTTAGCCAAGTCCAATTACGTTCTATAGGTACAAGCAAGATATTAAGGATTGGGCCTTAGCTTCTTAGTTCGTCACAGTCAACAAAAATTCCTATGTCTAGGGGCCAAATCCTCGTGAAATAAATAGAAATAAAAGTGAAAAAGCCGTCAAAAACATAAAATCGCGTTGATCCCCCAAGTGAACAAACACTTGGAAATTAGGCCCGAGTGTCCTGGAGAGTCCAAGTTATTACAGATAAAGTGTCTCTCTCACTTTAAATTATAAATGTTCAAACTACAAAAATTCTACAAAAATGATGGTCTTCTCAAGCCTCCATGTTTTCCTTGGTGCCAAGTGAGCTATCGCGTGGGTGCACAAGCGTCTTGAGTAGAGCGCTTCCCTCTCTTGGCAGTACCTCGCACAAAATTCAACAAAAAAAGAGTGATTAGACCAATCAACAATAGAGTTCAATAAATATGCAAGAAGATAGGCAAATATCCACAATCAATCACAAAAGAATGCTCTATACGCTGTTGCTCCACGGCAACGGCACCATTTGATAACACGGTTTTTGCAAGCGTCTAAATAGTCAACACAAGGCGGGACCACAATGTCGCTGCGGCGATCGCTCACAAAACCCGTATTAATCAACAATTAACCCACGATATGAAGTCAAACAATGACAAGCAAGAGTGGAGTTAAAATTTATTATTAACTCTACATAAAATGTGTATAGTGTGCAAGTGTGTAGAGTGTCGAACATAGGGAGGTAGCAAACAAGATAGAACAAGCAAAAATGCCCAAGATGTGGTTGTGAATATTTGTCTAAATGTGCTATGTTTTTGTGGGTTTTGAATTTTATATTTTATTTATTTTTTTTATTTTATATTTTTGTATTTTGATTTTTAAATTTACTGATTTTATATTTTCTTTTCATATCTTATATATATATATATATATTATATTTTTTTCTTTTTCGCTAATAGAATATATACACAAAGAGAGAAAAAGAGGGATGAAGTATTTATAAAAATAGGTAAAAATACTCAAAAATCTAGAAATCAAATGTTTTTTGGTCTTTTTATAATTTTATGATGTTTTTGTGATTTTTGGAGACTTTTCTAAATGTTTTTGGTATTTTTAAAATCAAAAATACTATAAAACAGCAAGCTATGCTACTAGCCGAAATTAAAATGAGGGATAAAAATACCAAACAGTATCCAAAATTCCTCAAATTAATTTTAGAATAAAGGCAATAAACTAAGGAAACTACAGAAACTGAGTTTATATTTTTAGGATTTTTCTAGAATTTTTTAGATTTTTATGAATTTTTTTAGGGGTTTTCTAATTTTTAGGGTTTTTATTTTGTATTTTTTAATAATTTTTGGTATGACACTAAAAGATGATAAAACACACAACATATAATTTTTTTGGATTTTTTTAAAAACAATTTTATAATTTTTATGGATTTTCTAATGCAAACAGTGTCGAAAATGCATGTTTTTGATTTTTAATAATTTTGAAAATGCAATAAAAATGCAAATTAAAAATATGGATTTAACCTACAATGCAACAGAAGCCTATGGTATTTTTTTGGTAATTGTTTGAGTTAAAATGATGCATGAAACAAATGCAAACATCCAATCAAAAATATAATACAGGCTAGGGCATAAATGTAAATACACAGAAGTCCAAGGTCCTACTTGCATTTTTTCCAAAGATATATAATGTTAAGTACAATTTTCAGTATTAAAAGCAAATACCCAGACCCAAAGGGGGTTCGCTGCAAAATGTCCAACTGACACGCACCGGGTACGTGACGTGGCAGTGGTATTCTTGCAATTTTACACAGTTCCACGGGCTCAGAAGCAATTTACCAAAATATTACAACTCGACTAAAAAGTTCATGGACTGAAACGAAATAATAAAACCCCCAGGGGGTCCTATGCAAAATACCCAGCCCCCTCACGGGCACGTGAGGTGACGTGGATAGGACCTAAGTGCAAATATGGAAACGACGGGGGTCTGGATGCGAATATTACAGAAATATCTAAACTACAACTAAAAGTTTATAGACTGAAATAAAATATAAAATTTGGCGAGGGTGAGAGTGCAAAATACCCATGCCTAATATCCTCGTGCACGATCGAATGGCGGAGGACCGCTCACTTATCCACGTGGCCAGCGCACAACACGCGATGATGGTTCGTCGATGGTCTGCTGAGATCAGATCTGGTGAATAGATCGACGGTCGCCGGCGAGGCGAACTTCCCCGAGCTCGATCTCGGGTCTCCGGTGGTTTGGACGCGTGCAAAGTGGTCCGGCGTGCTCCTGGGAGGTCAGTTTAGCTGCTAGAGGGCTCAGGTTCGTCGGAGGAACGTCGAGGTGCTGACGCGAAGGCGGCGGAGCTCGGGGCTCCAGGTAGCTCCGGCGAGTTACACAAAATGGCCCCCAGGGGCTTTGACTGTGCTTTGACCTGCAAAAAAGGGTGAGAGGGTCCAGGGTAAACTTCCTGGACCCTGCGGAGGCGAAATGCGAGTCGGAGGTGGTTTGTGGAGCGCGGAGGAGATATGGCCGGAGGTGCGCTCCGGCAAGGATCGATGGACGACGAAATAGGGATCGGCGAAAGGTTCTGAAGGTGCTAAACTACTTCTAGTACTACAGGGGATAAAAAGAAGCGAAAAGGGGAGAGAAGAGGTGTATACCTAGATGGCGGGAACCAGAGGTGAAGAACCTCGACGCCGGAGGTCGGCGGAGGTGGTGGAGCCGCCCTGGTGCTTGCTCGACCGATCTGACGCGCGGAGGCGGAAGCTGTCACCTTCCTCTCTTTCAGGGACACCAAAACGGGAGCAAAGCGAGTGCTAAGGGGGTTCAAACTCGAGGTTGAAGGTGGCGGGTCAGATATGTACATGGTGGTGGCGTGCGTTTGGGAGCAAAAAAACGCGTGAATGATGAAGATCTGGGGAGATCTGAGGGCTCGGCGAGGATCAGGGATGTACAGAGATTAATTTTCAAGAAGGAATCGAGGGAAGAATACGCAAGGTTTAGGCTTGGAAATTTCTTGAAAATAGGACAAAATCACAGGCGTCAGAAGCTTGCTGGCCTCGATCAGGGAGTTGACCGAGGTCAACAAGCGACCGCACCTGGTTGGTCCACGTGGACCAACTGGGAAATTCAGAGCCCGAAATTATTTATAAAATAAAAATAAAATAGTAAATGAATTTATTAATTTTAGGTTATAAAATAAAAAAAAGTTTCTTATTTTATAAAGAATTTTATGATTATTTTTATTTGTTTTTATGAGGTATTTAATTACAAGTTTTCTTTAATGCCTTATATAGGTATATATATCTATATATTTTATTATTTTATTTTTATTTTGTATATTTAATTTATTTATTTTTGTTTATTATTGTATAAATTTATAAAATATCTTTGTACATTTAAATATATTTTTATTTTATTTTTCTGATGTATTTTGTACACTTAATAAAATATAAGTAGTAATTTTTTAGGTATAGGTATAAGTATTATACCTAGGTGTGTTTGTACATAAGTGCTTTATTTTGTGTTTTCTTGAGGTGTTTTTTCCTATTTTAATGTACATATAAGTTATAAATAATATTTACAAAATTATAAAAATATGAAATTATGAAAATAATGAAGAAATAATAAAATGAATATTCTACTCTGTACAAGTATACAATAGGGGTCCAAAACTCAACTTTCAAACCGTAGCTCCGCTAAATGCGAAACCACTTCCATTAAATAAGTTATTTTAAATTATATACAATTAACTTTTAGATTTTTATTTAGATCATAACTTTTTATCTGTACAGTATTTTTGTATGAAATAAATTTTGTATTTTTATTTATTTAATTATCTACAACTTTCATGTACAAGGTTTCTTTATTTAAGGTATAAAAAGTGAAACCAAAAATAGATCCCAAAAAAGAATAATGAAAGAATAAAATGAGTAGGTGTCTGGCCCTTATCTCCCCCTACTTTATTCCTTGTCGACCTATTCATCAAGATGCCTAGGTCTCGGGGTTTCAGATCATAAAATATTTACAATATTTTATTCTTTTTCTTTTATTTATTCTATAATTTTGGATTTAAATACAACATTTTACACACTATTTACATGCACATGCATGAATGCTAAGATGCTCTAATTAAGGGTATTTTCATGCATTTGCTAGGGTTTTTGTGGCCAAAATGATAGAATAAAGATGATGAAATGTGGATTCATCACCTCTTCAAAAAATTCGAATTTTTTGGTGCCACTTGGTAGCTCCAGGGCGTGCCACGTGGCATCCCACTTCCTCTCACTCCACCCCCACCCCTCGGGGTCACCTACAAGGCACGTGACCCCCTTCCTCTTCCTCCAGCCGTTGCCCAACCCACACCTCGCCGCTGTTCCTCCTTCCCCCTCGCGAAACCGTCACTCCACCGCCGCCGCTTCGCCACCCCCTCGCGTAAACGTTGCATTCCTCTCCTATAACCCCCCTCACCGGCCTTCCATCGCATCCACCCTTCTCCAAGATCGCTGGTGACAGCGGCGCAATCCTCCTGGTGGTGTGATCCAGATGTCGCACGACTGCAGCAGGCACCCAAGCTCGCCTAAGCTCAGCTCCTTCAGCCTCGAGCAACGACCCTCCTTCCCCAGGTGTCATCCCCCGAGCTTCCGTCCCTTCCTCCCTCCAGGTGACTTCCTCTACCCTCGATGACACACTCCAGTGCCTTGCCTATGAGCGCCGCCGGCCTCGCACAGGTTGGTGCTCCACTCCCTTCTCCCTCCAGACGAAGCCCCATCTCCAACCCTTATTCACTATCCACCCCAGACCTCCGTTGTTTTGGCTAACATTGCAGGTTCTTCGGTCGCCGCCTAGCACCTCGGACGCGTCCCCAAACTGCTCCTCCACAGCTCGCAGCCGGCCGCATCTCTGCTCCGTTGATCATCACCGCCCTCGCGCCGTGTGCCGGCCGAGGTACGGCATCACCTCCTTCGCCCACCTCCATTTGGACCCACGCCGGCCATCTCCAGCCCGCTCGGCACCATCGCCCGGCAACACCATCAACTACAGGTACCGTCGGATCGGGCATGCGACCCTTGATCCGACGGTCCACAGCTTCCCACATCACCCATCCTGAGCCTCAGCCCCATCCTCGAGGCTCGAGTCCACCGAAGCTGTCTGAGCCTGCTACATTTTCCGAGCCTCTGCTTTGTACCCGAGCATGTGCCTCGGTCCTTCCGAAGCTATCCGAGCCTGCATCAATATCCGAACCTGAGCCAAGTGACCGAGCCTCAACCCGAGCCCCGTGCCTCGTGTGGCAGTGGGCAAATTGCATCCGTACACCGTAAGTTTCTGAAATTACATATATACCTCCGCTAGTGGGTAAATTACAGAGGGGCCCCTCCGACATTGCTATATTATAGATAAGCCCCTCCAGGGACCTCTTTGCAAGAAAAACTTTATTTATTTACAGTTTAGTCCTTGCAATTTCATTTTAGCATATATTTCTTATACGAACTCCATTTTTCGCATATAATATGTCATTTTGAAGCTCTTTTCATGCTCTATCACTTGGCATAATTTGTTGACAGGTCTGAGGTTTCTTGTTGATGATTACTATTTGAGGATCGCTGTTGGCATATGCAGGCTTATTTTGACAAGTCTGTGCCACATTTTCCATGGAAAAATTGATGATTTCTTTTGCAGGAGCACAGTTGAGGACCACACATTGAATAATTTCCTCTTAATTACTGATTATAATATTTCAGGATTTAAATCACATCATTTTAAGGATAAATTCTATGCTTAGTTATTCTCATGGATTGATTATACCTGCAATCTGGGATTAATTCTGAATATTTCTCTTGATCTATATCTGTTGATCTGTGATAAATTTCGAGGACATTGATTAACATATTATTGAGCAAAAATCTTACTCTCAGATCCTGTATTGAACTGTTGTCTCTGTATTTTTACATGTAAATTGCATCTCATTGCATTGTACATTTTCTCAACACAGAAAATTAATTAAGCATTAATTAATTATTTAATTTGATTCAAGACCACACAACTAAGAATCATCGTTCCCTGTGTTCGACCTTGGTAGACTTGCCAAGTAAAAAAATATTCCACAACATTCAAAGATTGTGGTTTTTGTTGAATCATTTTCTGCCTCATACTACAAATTATCGATTATTAAAGAGGCGAATTTCCCGATCATCAAATGGCACTGTTGCCGGGGAACGGTGAATTTTTAGGGTTTTAATTTTTTTTTGTAATTAATTTTTGTAAAATTAATTTTTGTGTCATTTTTGTGCATTTTATTTTGCATTTCTCTCTTACTTCAGATACTAACCACAATTTCTCTCTTTACAGACAACTGGGAACGGAATTTTGAGATTTAATCAAGGATCTGCAAGGACGAAGAATTGAATTTTGATTTTTGTGAGTCTAGGTTTAAATTTCTCCATTATTCTCAGGGTCCCTCTCTTTGAACCCTTGTAATTCAGACTGAACATTTCTGTGGTGTGTTGAGTCCGTTTCAACCCCTTTTGTGTGGTTGTGATCCGACTTGAGTGGCGTTGGATTTAGGTACATATACGCTTGCTTATCTACCATTGATTGTGCTCATAATTCTTAGGCCACACATTCACTTACTATAAGCACTATAGATCGTTCAACATTAGCCAAATTTTTAAATCAATTCTTCCTTCTAATAGAACTATCTGCTTAGG
The DNA here is from genome assembly GCA_037367405.1 of Ottelia alismoides. Lineage (NCBI taxonomy): Eukaryota > Viridiplantae > Streptophyta > Magnoliopsida > Alismatales > Hydrocharitaceae > Ottelia > Ottelia alismoides. The sequence goes on along the minus strand of JAZKJV010006856.1, from coordinate 414,374 downwards.
GCGTCTTTCATATGTGTATATCATTTAGTGTAATTTAAATTCTTTGCCTTGCATCCCGCATGAAGAATGCGAGGATTCACTATAAGTCTTCTTCTTAAGCATGCATCATTGATTTACGTTTGCATCGGCTTTTTCGGTCTCCTTCCTCAAGTTTTACAACTTAGGAGTTAAAGGAATTAGGATTGTTCGTTAGGCATGAATTTCTGTGCTCACATAAACTTCAGTGATAACCTCAATTTAAAACTGGGACTGTTAATCAAGGTGACTACAAATAAAATTGACTTAAAATTAACCTGTGTTTGGTGGAGAGAAACCCACACAATGTTTGTCAAGACTAGAACGCATACTTTGGATAGAGCCAAAACTAAGAAATTTCACAAAGACTGTTGTTTTTAAAAACAATTAGCTACTTTTTAGTGAGGGTCTCGGGTAGCCGTTTTACGGTCTGACTTCCGTTAGCAGAGTGGGTGGTTTAGAGGACACCGCGGAAGGCTCCATCCTCAAGTAACACGGGTAGCCGTTTAAACGGTCCGTACTTACACCTATACCGGCTGAGAGTAGGTGCAACTAGTTGTACAAACTCGGGACAGTCGTTGTGAAATATTTCGGCACCTAACAACTCTGCTTAATTTTAAAGATTATTTTATCATTAAATTAAAATCGAAAAGATAAGCGGCCGAACCCTGACGTGCCTTCATCTGTGTTGACTAGGTGAATCTGAAAATTTGACTTGTGTTTGCCTTTTGTATACGTTTTCGTAACAACTCTCTTCTCAATATTAGGGTCATCAGCTTTAGCGCTCCTCCTCCTTCAGGGTCTAGTCAATCCCAGACTAACCCTTCATTTCACTCCTCCACTAAGGAAAATTTTATCCTTGGCAAATCATCACTTAAATCCGTCACTTAATTCTGAACTCTTTTCTTCTGAAGAAGAATCACAATGACTCCAAAGAAGAATCCCGGTGACGATGAGAAGGACAATGACCCCATTCAGGCACTCTCGGCTAGGATAACCGCTGCCGAACAACACAACGAACTACTTAGGATGCAGTTTGCAGTAATGCAACAAGGCGAGGCTGCTATGGAAGATACGTACCTCCCTGAAATTGATGAAGACTATAATTGGTTGAGACTGGTACCTCTTGAGGATGCGTTCGAACACAAACCGCTTTTCCTTGCACTATTGTCGATGTTCAAGAAAATAATCATGAAGAACCATATATCTTCCTCCGTGATTTTGAGTTAGTCTGTGCTAACCTCTGCCACCCTTGGGTTAGCCAGGACTACATAAGGTCGAGAGTTGTCCCCTTCGCATTGACTGATAAGGCGACCTACTGGCTGAAAAACATAGGGGAAGTGGTCACTACATGGGCCACATTCAAGACTCTATTTTTAAAGAAATTATTCCCAGTTAGTAGAATTAATCGGATGAGGATCAAGCTCACGAGCTTTACCCAACACTCGAGCGAACAATTCCATGAGACCTGGGAAAGATTCACAGACTTAATCCAAAAATGCCTATGGCACGGGATAAGTAAAATGATGCTAGTCCAAAGTCTTGTTAACGGGATGAACCCTGAGACTCAAGGGTTAGTAAGTGCATCTTGCAGAGGAAGCTACATGGGACTCCACGAGGACACCGTCTACAAGGTGTTCGAGAGACTTACTGAATCCAACCGTGCACAAACCACCAGCCGGGCTCACATAGCCGGCTCCAAAAAGATGGTGAATAATCTGACAACCGATCAGAATGCTGATATGGGAATAATAGCTGATAAGCTAACTATGGTCGAGCAGATTTATAAGAAGGTGGACGAACTCCATAAATCATCTAATATGGAGAAATTCGCTAAATTGCCTAAGCAAACGGAGGAATTGGCTGACAGGGTATCTAAGATACCATCCCTGACTTCATCCCCCGCACCCATACACCAAATTCACTACATTCAAGGTCAAGGGGTAGGGAAATAGAGCCATTGGGGTGGAGATCAAGTCTTGTCCCATCAAACTGAGGAAACCTCCGCTCAAACTGATTATGAGGAACCTCCACAAGTAATGGAGATAAACGAAGTTTGGTATAACCTAGAACCGGTCAACCACTCAGATCAAAACTCTACTCCGAACCCTCGTCCACCGCAAGCCCGACCCACCTACCAGTCTCAACCGCAACATAGACAACAATATCGCAAGGGTTATCAGAACCCACAACCTCAGCCACAACAGAACCAACGCAAAGGACAACAGGGCCAATATCAGCGACCTGAGGCCAGGCAGGGCCAAGGGTCCTCCTCTTACTCTATCTCTCCAGAACTCCAGCAAGTGCTCGATGAGCTTCATGACATCAGAGTCGACATAAATCGACTTTCTCGATGGAGAGATGAGGTGACCGTACCCCAGACCGTGATTCTAGCTCACGTCCAGGATAACCCAAATAGCCTTGGACATAATTAGGTACTAATCTCTGATTATTCCGTACCTGAACTTTAGCTCTCATCAAATAATAATGCTTATCATATGTCTCTTAGGAACGAAAGGACTGTAATCATGCCTGATCGAGCAAAGGAACCTTGTGACATAGCCCCAGTATCCATCAATTCACACAACCCTGGGGGAATTGACAAAGGAAGACATGAGGAAAATGGGGAAGTCCCACCCACACCACCCTAAGAAAATGGAGAGTTAGAGTCTGAGTCTGACGAAGACACACCACCAAGACATCCGCATCATCTTACCACCAATTCCCCTGTTTTAAGTCCAAGTCCTGTAAACAATATCTCATTCAATAAAAGTGATGTTTTTTATCACAACAAGTCCATCCCTTTCCCCCATGCTCTTATGGCAGGAAAGAATAAAAACATCAAAAACCAAAAAAATGATGACGAGATGACCGCATCTGTAAGGAAAATATTAAGGTCACTCTGTCCCTAGACAAGATGATAGAAAGAGACTCGGCTTTTAGAAAGTACCTTAAGGTGAGATGCACACCAACAAGGGCCATCAAACAGACTCCTAGCCGAACAAAGAAACACATACTCTCAGTTGCCACATCTCGTCTTTTAAAAAATGAGCTGCCAAGGAAGAAAAGAGACATGGGTGCTCACTTTGTGACTAGCCACATCAAAGAAATCAAGTTTGCAAGAACATTGTTAGATAATGGTTCATCCATCAATCTCATGCCCACAACCTTATTTAAGCATCTAAATCTAGGCCCTCTTAAGCAATCTGTAGCTGTACTTCAATTTGTAGATACATCAACAAAGCGACCTAGGGGAGAGATTCGAAATGTTGTCATCACTATAGAGGGACAAAACAATCCAGTAGATTTCACAATACTTGACATAGATGTCCCTAGAAATTGGAAAGACTCCCAGATGATACTAGGGTGACCCTTCCTTAGGACCGCAGGAGCTATATTTGATTACACATCCGGGAGAATCTAGTTTGGAAAAGTTGAACTTAAAATGCAACAAACTAGGTTTCAAAGCCCTGACACTGAGTCGAGCACCGAGTCTGAAAAATCAGAAACTGAGACTAAATTTACAGAAGCAACAGTTGGGCCATGGAGACAAAACCCAATCACTATGATAGAATCAACCTCATCTGATGAGGAAATTGTTGATGATTTAGTCTACCAGCTCATTCATGCATCTACCAATACTCTAGGAGACTCAGAGGCCCCTCTGGACCTGTCAGTCCATTCTCCTTATGGACATTCCCTGAGTAAGGTGCATAGATCGGACATGGCGCTTTCCAAACCACATTCCATCATGAGCGATCCGATCCCAGAAACAACCATGATGGTGGCCGATATGGATACACTGCAAGCGTCCACATCTCAACAAGAAACATCACTAAGAGGACCACATTCGTAACATCATTGACCTACCTGAACTCAAACCATTGCCTCCTACGCTTAAGTATGCCTTCCTTGTAGTAGAAAAGGGAGGGTTTCTGGTCACTATCAGTTCTCATCTAACCGAAGAGCAGGAGATCCGTCTGCTTAATATTTTGGAGAAGAATCGCACGGCTATAGGTTGGAGATTCTCTGATCTCTCAGGGATAAACCCAGCCCTGTGTTCACACCATATTTACCTGGAGGATAATGCTAAACCCTCCCGTGAATGCCAACGTAGATTGAATCCAAACTTACGGGAAGTGGTTAAGACTGAGATCGAAAAATGGTGTAAGGCTGGTTTCATATATCCCATCTCCGACTCCAAATGGGTGTCACCTTTGCATATAGTCCCGAAAAAGTCGGGACTTCAGATTATCACCAATGAGGAGGGAGAAGAGATCAAGACACGGGTACCCACGTCGTGGCGTGTTTGTGTGCATTACAGGTGCCTGAATGCCTCAACGAAGAAGGATCACTTTCCGCTTCCTTTTATTAATCAAATCCTAAAGAGATTGGCAGGGAGAGAATACTTCTGTTTCTTAGACGGGTACTCGGGCTACAATCAGGTAGCCATCGCCTCCGAGTACCAGGAAAAGACTACTTTTACTTGTCCTTTCGGCACATACACATTCAAACGAATGCCTTTTGGGCTTTGCAATGCCCTACACCTTTCAGCGATGCATGATTGCGATTTTTGCCGACATGGTTGGGGATTTCCTGGAGGTCTTCATGGATGACTTCTCAGTCCATGGTGATTCATTCGATGATTGTCTAGCGCACCTGGATCGAGTCCTTCATAAGTGTAGGGAAGTAAATCTGGTGCTCTCTTGGGAGAAAAGCCATTTCATGGTAAAAGAGGGTATTGTATTGGGGCATGTCATCTCCAAGAAGGGAATGGAGGTTGACTCTGCCAAAGTTGATTTGATCAAAAAGCTCGAGCCACCTACAAATGTGAAACAAGTACAGTCTTTTCTAGGGCATATCGGATTTTACAGGAGATTTATCAACGATTTTTCCAAAATTTCCCGACCGCTAACTGACCTCCTAGGGAAAGACACCGAGTTCCTAGTAGATCATAAGTGTCTTGAAGCCTTCAAACTACTCAAAAGGAGGATCATTGAGACTCCCATCCTACAAGCCCCCGACTAGTCTTTTCCCTTCGAGATCATGAATGACGCATCCGATTTTGTAGTAGGGGTTGTGTTAGGGCAGCGAAAAGATGGAATCCCGTATGCTATTCACTACACAAGCAAAGTTTTAGACCTTGCTCAGAAAAATTATACCGTGATCGAAAAGGAAATGCTTGCTGTAGTTTTTACCTTGGAAAAATTTCGATTTATACTTCTAGGATCGAAGGTGATAGTTTACACAGATCAGCCATTAGATACTTAATGGCAAAAAAGGATGCAAAAGTAGGAACTAAGGTGGATACTATTGCTTCAGGAATTTGATTTGGAGATTAAAGACAAACCTGGCGTTAAGAATGTCGTGGCTGATCATTTATCACGGATCAAACATAATAGAATCCCGAAATCTGAATCCATTCGTGAAACCTTCCCAGATGAGTCAATTTCTGCTATTGACTCATCCCATGGTATGCTGACACGGTAAATTATCATGTCACCAAGAGCGTTCCTCAAGGTTGGCCTAGGAATAAAATCGATCGACTCATATCTGAAGCGAGACACTACCATTGGAAGGATGCGTTCCTTTTCTTTGAAGGACCGGATTGCATATGGATAAGATGTATTCCTCAAGAGGAATACCAAAGCTTCCTCAATCTATGCCACACCTTGGAGGCGGGAGGACATCACTCTAGGAAGAGGATCGCTGAGAAGATATTGCAATGTGGATTTTACAGGATGACCTTGTTTTAGGATGCTTACAATTTTGTCTGATCGTGCCCCGTCTGTCAGAGAATGGGAGGAACCATTGGTTCCAAAGATGCCATGCCTATTCAACCAATGATCATCTATGATGTATTTGATGCATGGGGCGTTGACTTTATGGGCCCATTCCCTAATACTCAAGGATTTGAATGTATTCCTCTCGCGGTAGATTATTTATCTAGATGGGTGGAGCCTATCCCTACTCGAGCACCAGATAGAAAAACTATTTGCAAGTTTTTGAAAGATAATATTATTTCGAGGTTTGGAATTACAAAAGTTTTAATATCTGATGGGGGAATCCACCTTGTCAACCGGGAGGTGAAGAAGTTGACTAAGGAATACGGCATCGAGCACTGTGTCGCTACTCCCTACATCCACAATCCAATGGCATGGCCGAGGTGTCAAACAGGGAGGTTAAAGAAATTTTACAGAAGCTCGTCTGCCATGATAGGAAGAACTGTTCCCAACTACTGGACCAAGTTCTATGGTCTTACCGGACGGCTTATAAGACCCCATTGGGCACCTCCCCGTTTAGAATGGTATATGGAAAGCCATGTCATTTGCCCACAGAACTCATGCATAAATCAGAATGGGCAATCAAAAAGATTAATTGGAACTGTAACCAAGGAAAGAAGAACTGAGAGATGGATTTGAATGAACTATCTGAAATCCGAAATCATGCTTATGAAAACAACACCGTTTACAAGGGCAAAGTAAAGAGATGGCACGACAAGAACATTCGAACAAAGATCTTTGTCCCAGAGCAGAAAGTCTGGTTATTTAATGCAAAATTGAAAATTTTCCAAGGTAAATTGAAATCAAAATGGACGGGACCCTTCATTGTAAGATAGGTACACAATAATGGTACTGTTGAGATCTTAGAGACCGTAGATACCACGCAAACATCTATAGTCAACGGTCAGCTACTTGAATATTTTGTCGAATCCAATGAACAATTAGTACAAATTGAACAGATCTCCTTCACTCAGGGCATAGCTTTTGATGAAATATTTGATCTGCCCAGATAAACCACCTCTGTAGAACCAATACTCTTCTGTATATCCATCTACCGCTCTTGATCCCCCGATACTTAGTTTAAGGGGACCGATTTCATTGTGTATACTTCACTTCTTCTATTTCTATTTTTGACCCATCTATACTTAGTACGACCTATGTCTACATTTCACTTTGTGCCATGGGGACATAACACAAGATAAGTATAGGAGGGTATGTGTTGTATATACTCTATCTATTTTATCTATAGCTCGTACTTTAATTGTCTTGGTCTAACATCGGGGAGGTACAAGTAGTGTATATTTTTTGTATAATAAAAAACTTTCGCATAAAAAATCATCACTTAGTGTCTTGCATTTCATCAATCATTTCATGCATTCCTTGGTTGATATATTCCTGACACATTCACTATCACTCAAGGCTTGAAGATTTTTGAGGACACTTGATTTCTGAGATCCTGAGAGTCTGAGTTAACATGCCTTAGCCATTTGGGTTTTTGAACTTAATAATCCACACTTCCCTAATTTGAATGATTTGAGCGCTATATTGCACTCTTCATCTCTACCTTTAAAAAGAATATGATCAGCACAACAATCACTTTCACAACTACATGATTGATGAGATGAGTTGAGTTATCACTTGAGGAACTGGGACTAGAGATTTGAGTTTAGACCTGATTTATTTATATTCGAGGATGGGATAAAGTTAATGAAGGCTTCAGAAAACCTGAGTGTCAGCAAAAACTTAGCCAGTATGTGAACAAGTTCATTTGTTATCTTATGATATTGGCCTAAGTGCCAGGGTGTGTTGAAACGTAATGAAAATTGTTGATCCGTGTGCGCCAACTTTCGGTAAAAGCAGTGGAGCTAGACAACAATAGAAAAGAAAAAGAAATGTCAAAGAAAAGCTCTATCATCCAAAGTCAAATTCTAAATGAGCTTCCACCTATGGCGAGCTCTCCCAAACATTTTCAAAGTGTCCACTTGGACTAAGAATTAATTAGGACCAAGGAGCCGGGCTGACACCACAAAAAGGGCTCTACATCGTAAGTGATACAAGTCTGGGTGTCGAAGGTATCTTAGATACTCAAAAGAGACACACCATGGTGTACTCCCAGAAAAACAAGTGCAGACAACTCCAAATTCTCTTGACGGACACATTGATCAACAAAAAAAATATACTTGTGTTGAGTAATAAGGCACTCGAGAGGTACCTTGTTCCAATGAAAGGGAGGGAACATCAGACACAATCCTATGCCCTCCATCATCTGGCTGTCCATCTACACTTTCAAGTCTGACAAACTAATGAGACGGTTGACTGAAGCAAGAATAGACTTATTCCCTAGTGTTGAGAATTAGGTCTAGAGGAGAGTCTCTTGGATTGGAACTTTGGGTGATGCCGCGACTTGACTCTCATGAATGCAGTACACTAAAAATCATATCCTTATACTATATATACAAACAGAGAGTCTGAAAATTAGAGAAGTTGAGTTCCTTTTGACTAAAGCATGGTTGAGCCCAGAATGTTAGGATCACTCAAATTAAGGGTCTTCTATGAATTGAGCCTTGAAAATTCACATGCACAGTCTGGGTTGTATTCAACTAAGTCGTTCATTCATTGATGCTCGGGGACGAGCATGGTTTAAGTATAGGGGTATGATGAATCCCGTATTCATCATGCTAAAATTGGTCATTTAAGCTCTATTCCCCAACATTCACATGCATTTAATCATTAACAGAACATCATTAGCATTCATACATGTGTAAATAATATTTGCATTTTATCATGCATAATTGCATTTGAATGCCCAAGTGTAAATTAGCCCCAAAAAAGCCTCTAACTTCTCACATTTGTAGATAATTCATCCTAACTCTGATTGACCCAAAACCACCTCTATCGTGTAGGTATTACTAACTTCATTAAATAAAAAATATAAAAAAATTACTAACTCAAATAAGTGTCAATAATCCCAAAGTCTAATTTCACATCTGATAGACTAAAATGAACATATCTCCCACATACAGTATCCGATTTTGGTCTACTCACAAACAAGACCAATTTCGTAAAATTCGGAGCTCATATGTGAAAGTTGGGCTTTGGGCCTCTTTTGCGCCTTTTGACTTTTTGCTATTTTTAACCTTAGTTTTTATGTACATAATTAACCTTTTTAATTTTAATTCTTCTTCATTTGTGTTCTTTGATGAAAGTTTTACTAAGAGACATACAAATCCAAATCCATATTTATAAAGCCTTGAATTTGGCATATCTCGGATCTTATATAATAAGATCCGACTCGTCGAGAGAAAACCAACGAAATTTGTTTCGTGTGAATCAGACTTCATTTCGATTTGTTATGAATTTCAGAAGAAAGAGAAGTAAGGAGGGTTAGGATGTCATTAACCCATAATGACTGTCATTAAGACTAATTAAACATGATTAAAGAAACTAATGATGGATTGAAAACCGCTAATGATCATTAGAAAACACTAATCAATAGTTAGCAAAAGATAAGCGTAAGCCGCGAAAGTTAAATCGCGATTAGTCAAAGATAATCACGATTAGTGTTAATTAAGCGTCATTACCGAATCTAGAATCCTCTAGAATGTTCCAACTTAAGCCCCATGTTTGGGATAAGTTTTGGCTAAAACCATGGGCCGCTAAACCATAGTTAAGGTCTAAACCATGGTTTTCTGGGGCCTATAAATAGACCACCCTACCCATTCATTCTCTACGACTTCCACCACCACCACCCCAAGGGCTAGGGTCGAGAGGTCGGGAGGAGGAGTGGGAGGCGAGGGAGGAGCGCTAGCGAAGCACTGCCGGGAGAACGAGGAGGAGAAAGGTATGATCCTCTCTTAGTTTGATTCGTAAGCTAGGCTTTCAATTCATCCTCTTGTTCTTCCAAATTTTTTTCTTGATTCATGTTTCATTTCGAGTTGTTTTCCTGTTGTGATTCGAGGAGAAATCTGTGTAACACCTACTTAGGTGCGGGCGGCTATGCACGTCAGTGACCCTTTGATTCGTTACACGTTCACTCATCTAATACGCGTGGTGTCTACCGATTCTCCATCGTTTATGTTTCTATCCTTTCTATTATGCTTTTATAGTTATTTTGATGGAGAAATATATGTAATACCCTACTTAGGTGCGGGCGGCTATGCACGTCAGTGACCCTGTGATTCGTCACACGTTCACTCACCTAAGATGTGTGGTGTCTACCGATTCTTCATCTTCTTTCAGTTTCGTTGTTATTTTCCTCTCGATTGATTTTATAGAGGAAACTGTTTTCATTTTTGTTTTGAAATATGTCCCAATATAAGAGGAAATTCTGCCGAATTTTTTCGAAGGGGAAACCTCTGTCGAATTTTTTCTGAGAAATATGTCCCGATATAAGGGGAAACTTTGCCGAAATTTTAAGAGAAAATAAGCTCTTGACGTTCTTCATGTTCTTCCCATTCTTCGCGTTCTTCGTTCGTTCTTCACGTTCTTGACACGTTTTTAGCATTTTTAATACGAAAATGAAATTCGATCTTTTCAGGAGCCTTAAAATAGCCTTTCTAAAAACGAAACACGATAAATCCTTGCATACACGAGAGAGATCTCGATTAGGTAACAAAATTGTTCCTTTTACTGTTGGGTTTTCATACAAAATTATTGAAATTCTTGATTTTGTGCTCTTTCCTACGAAGAACCCTAATTTTGGTTATTTTTGAAAAAAATCTGAAGAATTGCTTTGTGATTTCCACTAAAATAAAGTTTGCGCATCAAATTGATGCATTGGCTCTGAAAGTTAGGGTTTGAGAGTTAAAATAGGCATAAATACGAGTGTATATATATGGTTATGAATAATATGTGTGTGTGTGAGTACCAAATCGAAGACTTAACGAAAGAATTACATCATGGAAATTGATGTGGTTTGAGTTAGATCCTGAAAAGGATCGTGTGTCACAATAAGGATGACTGGGAGTAGAACTATAGGTCGGGCATGCAACCTGTAGGTTTATCGGAAGGAACCCGTATTGGCGTTTCCCTACCTAGGTGGTACACGGTTGCCCTGTTATGATAAGTGTGCACAAAATGAATGTTTTGCAACGCGTGGTACCGGGAGCCAATATCGTCGGGTTGAACGACGGAAGATGTGGTCGTGCCATGTGGAGGCACGAGTGGTTCAATAGCGGTTGGGTCACGATAACATGTAGTTAAAGCCGCTAGGTTATATGATTAAATGTTAGCCTGAGGATTTAAGCAACCGAGACCTCGAGGATGGTATGCTCAATTGATTTTCCAGGTTGAGGGTTGAGACCACGTTTAATTAAAGAAAAGGAAATTGTCAGGGTAGTATTGGAGGATTGGTTGGGGCGACGTGCGGCGGCATAAGCTTACCAAGATCAACACAATCTCCAATCCCGAAGTGTCCACAACTTAGGAGTCCAAGAATAGTGGGGTTCCCCTGGACTAATCCCTGATGTGGAATAGAAAGGAATAGGACTTAAATTAATGAAAAGGAATGAAATTTTTGTGATATCAAGTTTTGAAAAATTACACAATTTTTTTGCTTTTCTCTTCTTCGTTACTTAGAATTCGCTATTTTTTATCCTATGATTTATGGAAAACCCAACAGGTATTGGTGAGCCATCGCAAGAACTTTAAAATCATCCAGCTTACATACTAGACATCCAGCAAACCCTAGTAGCTTTACTTTTGAAGGTAGTTAGTAATCTTTTGTATATTTTTTCCTTGTAAGCTGATGTATATGTAAATGGTTATAGTGGGACAGTGTATCATTTGAACTTTATTTTGTGAATGGAAAAGTGTTGAAATACTTTCTTCTGATTATTTTATTTGCAGTCTGTTTATGATTGTTAGTTGTGATTGCTGAATAAATTATTGCTGAGTAACCAGATTCGGATATGGGAGGATCCGACGGCCAGGGAATCGGGGTCGCGACAGATTGGTATTAGAGCAAGGTTACTCCAATAGTTTATTTAGTAATTAACAACTATGAGCGGTATTCAGAAAAATAATATTGTATTAGGTTCCTTTTATCTTAATAAATGACTACAGTTCCATTCACAAGTCATTATCCCTTATGTACATCATGCTAAGACATATAGGATCTAACCTTTGACCTTGACTCATCCCGGGATCATGGCAGACCAAGATATGTATAGGTAATTTGCGGCTATGATGGCAATGCTTCAAGACATGGGTCAAAGGTAGTAGGCATTAGAGAAAAGACTCAATGCCACAATGAGAGATCAAAGTCTTCCAGACTCGTAGATGCTAGAGTTGAGGGTTCTATTCATCCTTATAAGAAAGAGTCTAGATACCATCGGTCCATAGAATTTGGTTGCTCCTACTCCATTTAGAGGAGCAGTGGAGGAGGCACTTCGTAGGAACACCAAAACAAAGAAGAAGAAGAATATTTGATTCCTATTGTAAGGATAAGATTCCAATATAAGCACAAAACCATTATCTTAGTTGGAACTAGGAGGTCAATTATAATTCAAGAAGATCTTAGAGAATGGTGTGGGACAGGTTGCATGACATCACTCACCTTCTTATCTGCTACTTATCGAAATGAATTATTTTGATCTTATACTAGGAATGGATTGGTTAGAAAGGCATCATGCATGTCTTGACTGTTTCAGAAGAAAGTAACGTTTCACCTTCCTAACTCGATAGAGTTCCACATCATTGGAAAGACATCCATGATAATATCAAATATATCTCAACATTGAAGGCACAATAGTTATTAGAGCAAGGGTGCCAAGGTTATTTAGCTTATGTAACCATTACATCAGGGTCAGACAGAATGATGGAAGATATACATATAGTGTGCGAGTTTCCTAATGTATTTCCAGAGGAACTACCTGGAATACGACCTGAGCTAGAGATTGAATTTGAAATCTCTCTTATACTTGATACTCAACCTATCTCTATCCCTCCGTATAGGATGGCACCAGCTGAGTTACGAGAGTTAAAGGTACAGTTGCAAGAACTGTTAGATAAAGGATTCATTCATCCTAGTACTTCGCCATGGGGTGCACATGTCTTGTTTGTTAGGAAAAAAGAAGGGTCGATGCGATTGTGCATTGACTATAGACAATTAACAAGAGGACAATAAAGAACAAGTATCCTCTACCAAGAATAGATAATCTCTTTGATTAGTTACAGGTTTCAACTATGTATTCCAAGATTGATTTAAGATTTGGATACCATCAGTTGAAAATTAAAGATACAGATATTCCCAAGATAACTTTTCGAACTAGATACGGGCATTATGAATTCTTAGTTATGCCTTTTGGACTAACAAATGCCCCAGCAGCCTTGATGGATCTCATGAATAGAATATTCAAGTAGTTCTTATATCACTTTGTAGTAGTCTTTATTGATGATGTGCTTATTTACTCCAAGGATAAGTATCTGCATGAACATCATCTCAGGAAGGCACTTGAAACTCTAAGGAAGAACAAACTGTATGTCAAATATAGCAAATGTGACTTCTGGCTATCTGAAGTATCTTTCTTAGGCCATGTTATTTCTGGGGAAGGTATATCAGTTGATCCTACAAAGGTTAGTGCGGTGATGAATTGGGAACGCCCGAAGACTGTCACAGAAATACGATCTTTTCTGGGATTAGCTGGATATTATAGAATATTCGTGAAGGACTTTTCATGAATAGCATTGCCAATGACTAGACTAACTCAAAAGGAGGTCCCATTCTTATGGTCTGATACATGTGAAGCTAGTTTTCAGACACTGAAAGAATGCCTAACATCTGCACCAATCCTTACTCTACCCTCCAGGAGTGAAGGGTTTACAGTGTACACTGACGCATCTAAAGAAGGACTTGGGGCAGTTCTTATGTAACATGGTAAGGTAGTCGTGTATGCATCACGACATCTCAGGACACATGAGAAGAACTACCCAACACATGACCTTGAATTAGTTGCCGTAGTTTTCGCTTTAAAGATATGGAGACACTGTTGGACATGTGAGCCCACGGCGAGCCATTATGCAATAAATGTTATTGCGAATATCATTCCCTGATCGAAAATGAAGAATAAATAATTTGCATAATAGGTCCCTCTGTAAAATTAGGGTTATTTACCATGGCTATCTTAAATAATCATACAACTGTTTATTCAATTATTGAATCATAGAGGCTGGTGTTTGGATGAATATCTAAAGGGTTAGATTGAGGACTCATCAAGCACTGTCAAGTAATTATTAAGATGTGATCTCCAGCCTGAGTAGGAGATGGCAATCCTTTCTCACATAGGTTGATATCTGACCGACCTCTTGATGCAGGTCTCTGCATAGGAATAGAGATTCGGAGGTGTCAGATTAGTTAGGTCAAAGAGTTGACTTAACGAGATCGAGATAACCTAAGTCCTATGTTGAATGCTGTCACAGCATAGGCACGCATCCTCTGACCGGAGACAGATGTATTGCTATATGTCTGAGTGTGTACATTTGACAGACCAATAGGTTGATGACCTAACCAAGGTCTATACACCGGCGTTTTGGTGTGCATATAAGGGCATATGAGTAATACGATCTCTCAAAGGGATCATACAGGTTCACTACTGAACCGGAAGACATGAGCTCACTCATGAGATATTGGGAAGAATCAAATTCCGTGCACGGTCGTCTTGCTTTGGAAGCTTGACTGAATTTGTAGGTTTGATATATACTTTTGGAAAGTATATGATCAAGACCTAGGTATGATATATGCTTTTGGAAAGTATATGATCGATACCAAATCCCAATGATCAAATGAGAAACTTAATGATCAAACCCTGAAGAAGACAGTGTAAAATTGATCTTGATCTTCGGGTTGACCATGGGTCTTCCAGTATGCAGGATGTATAGGTATTGGGAATACTTGAGGGTGATGTGATCATAAACGATTGTATATCCATGACGCTTCCATTCCGAGGGAGTGATGAAACAGGTCTGGATTTTAGTGACTCCTCTCAGCAGAGAAGCAATCTGATCTTAGTCCAAATATTGGACATTGGTCTGAATGAGATTCAGATTCAATGAGAAGATTAGATTTGCGGTCTCGATTTAATCAAGCATCTGTGGGAGGTTCGTAAGATCTGGATTTGAGATAAGATCTCAATATCCAAGTCACTATACGTGGAATAATACAATCGCCCTGTCCTTATCTCCAAGTATCTGCGGAGAAAGCACATTATTCTTGAAAGGGTTCAAGAATAATTCTTTTGATGAAATATCCAAGCAAGGACTTGATGATTAAATGAGATTTAATTATCAAGCTTAAATATGAATATGATTCATAGTGTGAAAATGATTATCTAAGATAATAAAATGGGATTTAATTATCAAGGATTAAGAGAATGTGGATAACACTATCCATGATATATGTGTGTTATAAATATGATTTATAATAGACATATATAAGAGAGAGAATTTTTGTAAATAGCATTTGTTAATTAATAATGTGGATTGGATTCACATTTATTAATTAATTGGAAATGCAATTTACTAATTAGTTTGGGTTGTGAGTATGATTCACATAATATTCAATGGCAAGATTGAAATATTCACAAATTAATTTGGAATTAATATGGTGAATATTTATTGTGATTAATTAAGGAATAATAAGATAAATAAAATGGAGCAAAAATAAACCCCGAATTTTAGGGAGGTTGGTTGACTCCATTTTATTTATCACATTATCTCTTAATTAGTTAATGTTAAATTAAATTATGTTGATAATGTTGCAACATTTTTTAATTTAAATTAATGTTGTTGGTTTTAACCAACAACAATCATAGCCATTGATTTAGCATGGACCAAGCATAGCCCTTGGATCCATGTGTCCCATGGATTGAGATCCATTGGATCCTAAACTAGTATAAAAGGAGGGCTAGGGTAGCCTTTCCAAGTGAAAACAACATTCTTGAGTTGAAGAACTCTACTCTCTCTCTCTCTCTCATTCTCGTGGGGTCTCCCTAATATTCAAGTGGCCGTCCACTTTGTGTATTAGGAAGGAGATCATTTTTCTATGCCTCGATGCTTGGATCTTCGTCAAAGGATTGCGGGAAGGACGCGACTCATCATCGTGCCCGCAAGTGCATTCTCCGTGGGTCGGACATAAGATAGGAGGATCTCTACTTTGGGATCTCGCGATCACAACCACGCTTCAAGAGGCATTCCTTGTACTTTGTGGTTTGATGAAACGATCCGAGAAGTGTTCTCGTGATCATGTGGTTTCATCTTTAAAGTTAAAATTTTAATTTCCGCTGCATCTAGCGACTAGTGCGACTAGTCGCCCCGATCGCATACGATGCGATCAACACGCTTCCGTGATGCGCTTGAGGATACTCAATATCCTTCAAGTGGTATCAGAGCCATAGGTCGAATATGATTTTGGATATGATCCATAGACCTTAGACGATTTGGTTCTTGAAAGGGTTGCGAAATTTTTACTACATTTCAATTTTCGCACCTCTGTCTAATTGAATTTTTCGGCACTGTTTAAAATGTTTAAACACGAAATTTTCAATTGTATTTTGTTCCCCATTAAACAAGGAAACCATAGGACTTGAGTTTACTAAATTTGGACTTCATTTGCTCAAGATATGGTCTTTTGAATATGCCTATATTCACTGTTGCGGGAACTGCGGATTTGAACGTAATTAATGAGATAATTACGGTTTTAATCCGCCTTGAAATGCGTGAATTATCACTTGGGTTCTTTAATAAATCAAATAGCAATCTTTGGAAACTGAGTTTGCATTTTTTGGATTTAAATTGATCAAGATAACTTAATTTTAGTGATTGGGGGTCACTGCTGGAAATTAACAATTTTGATCTTGAACCTTGTGATATGTCATTCAATTATCATGATGAAAATTAATTGTTAATTTTCTGGAATAATTAGTGATAAATATTTGTGAAATATTTAAAGAGATAATTATTTCATTGAATGACACTTGCCTAAACCACAATGATGAGATATTAGATCTTGATCATTGGTTCATCAACAAACATTGCTTTCATGAAAACTATAGTTTATCCTACAATAGTTGTAGGACAACTTTCACATGAAAAACCCTTTTTGCTTGAATAGGATTGGGGATTTGTCTAGCAAATCTCCTTATAATCAAAAATATTTTGATTTATATTATATGGTATATATTCGGTTGAAAAACCGATGAACATCTCAAAGTACATGATGGTCTATCTGGTATTATCCTTTCCCGAGGCGGATGTGGTGCCTAGTCGGAGAGCATTGGGGTAGCGGGTTGCAACATATGTGGTCCGTCCCACTCTCGTCGGTACTGGTCATGATAGCGGGTAGGGACTGTATAATACCGGAGACAGACAATGTGTATTTTTCTAATTATTAAAATTCGAATAATACGTACTTTGAGTTTATACCTACTATTCAAGTAAAAGACATGTTTGTTGATTGATGATTGGATTAATGATTAATTTAATATGATTAAATTAATTATATCCAATAAACACTCTATCATGAATAGATGTGTATTTCCCTTGGAAGAATTAATTATGTGAATGTGATTCACGATAATTAATTATAAAATTTGAATATGAGGTGGAGGATCACATAAGTGACATCCATGGTCTCCCGTCAAGGCAAAGGATTTCGTCGCCAGTTGTTGTGTATAGGAGACGCCTGTCCGAAGTGACAGATCCTGTACATGATTTAATTGGATCGGGTTCTTTGCTTCTCGAAAGAGTAAGGCCGTATACGTAGTGACCCCAATATCGGGTCCTCATATTATTGGGGCGATATTGGATTGCGTATAGCGAGTATTAAGCCTGTTGACGGTTGGTTCAATTAATGACGGGTCAACATTGCCTTAGGGGTGGTGGGCCCGGGTGTTAAAGACCGAATTGGGAGATGCAAGTTGGACTTGCAAGGCGGAATGTGTTCCC
This sequence comes from Ottelia alismoides, assembly GCA_037367405.1. NCBI lineage: Eukaryota > Viridiplantae > Streptophyta > Magnoliopsida > Alismatales > Hydrocharitaceae > Ottelia > Ottelia alismoides. The sequence continues at coordinate 396,636 of JAZKJV010006856.1, read as the reverse complement.
GCTTCTTTTTGTCCGAGTTGTAGGTTCTCATATTATTGGGATGCAACGAAGATAAGGAAGGAGATCCCAGATCTTGCTTGAGATATAATGGTAAGAATATCTCTTACATTGAAAGTGATTAAGGGAATGAACTTTCAGTGTTGACAAGGCAAGACAACTTTGATATAAAAATTCATAAATCAAAGTAAAACATGTATATATAATATATATACACTTATGCAAATTTCTTATTTCAGATAATCCTTCATTAAACCCACTCAATGTTATACTCAATGATAACCAGTAAAAATATCTTGGATTGGACTCATGATCCAGATATTGTACTTGCAATTGAACACATAATGTATGTGGTTGCAATGTGCAAGTTTCCTCAAGATAATGAGGAATGACAATTAAATAAGATAATAAGACATCACCTTAGGGTTTGTATGTCTCTATAGTCTTGATCTTTCATCGAGTGTACTTGGGAAGTGACATGTTGATGATGATCGTAATTGTCGAATAATCCTTATAAAATAAAAGAAGATATTTTGGCATACGTATGTGCTCTAGACATTTAATCATGAATGACATGGTTCTCTGCATTATGCAAAATGGTGGCTCGAAAGAGATGATGTATTCAAAATGTTTGAATACCTACCTGAACCTAAGTCTCTAAGAGTTAAGATGTATGTAGATATGATGAGTGTCATCATTCCACTATCTATACTCAAGTCATTCATGAAGCTTCATAATAATCATTTTGAATGAATTTAATGAAGCATGTATAAATGTTGAAATGCTCTTGTATTGAAATCCTTAGAATTCAACATAAGAGATCCTTAGTCTTAAGCTATGGTTGTTTATAGATTAAGAGAGTGCAGTGGAAGCATGGGTCGGACCCAAGTAAGAAGGAAAGTCAAAAAGTTGACCTACTTCTGTGACTTCCATATGACATCCAAAGAGTTGGATGAATGCCAATACTGCAATAAGTTGATGTGTTGATAGTATGACTATCAAATCTGTCTAAAATCCTTAGTGAAGGACTCAGATAGAGCATCAAAATAATCTACATATAATCATTGACTCTGACTTTCTTATTTCATAAGATAAAGTCTGACAATTGTATCACAATCTTCTAATGACATTTGCAATTGGTTGCATATATATATATATATATATATTAGAAGATTAGAAACTTGATCTTAAGGTTTAGTAGTCATCTACATGGATATTGCTGTAATTGTTGCAGCAATCTCTGTTGGATAGATAGACTTCATATTCTCAGTGGGAGAGCCCTTAGTCTTGGAGAATGTCTCTATGACCTAGATAGTAGAGTACACTCATTGTTTGTTTCCAAATATTGGAAATAAACATGAATTCTGAGATAGAACTATCATAAAGAGTTATGATGGAAATATTTCAGAGAGTAATCTGACATCTAGTAAACTCCACAAAATTAGAAAATTAATGAATGGTTCATTAAGATTTCTAATACTGAAAATAAAACCTTATAAGATCAATAGGAGGATGAAGATATTTGACAATGATCTGGCATCAAGTCTTGGACATATGTCTGCTGATGTGATCAATAGACTAGTAAGATATGAAACTTTAGAATATCTAAAATTTCAAATCTTACACACTTGTGAATATTGTAAAATGTCCAATACACCCTTCTCTGGGAATGGTGTTAGATGTCGAGGTATTCAAGATCTCATACATATTGATGTATGTAGATCATCTATATCATAATAAACATTATGGATATGTGATATCTATTAATGATTATGTATGATATGAGATTTCTTCTCTTCACATGAGAAACCTTTGAAATGTTCAAAGATTTCACAATTTTGGTTTAGAACCAAAATTTGAAGGAAGATCAAATGAATTTGATCTAACCAAGGTAGCAAGTACCTATTAGATAAAATTCAAAGAATACCTTATGGAGATATGAATATCATTTCTATCTCACTCCTCCTGATAAACCTGAACTCAATAGAGTTGTAGGGAGATACAATTGGATCATGTGTGACATGATTTGGTCAATGATGAATTTTAGCATAATTATCCCTTAGTTTCCAAGTATATATGTGTAGTAGAGACTACAATATATATCCTTAATGAGGTTCCATGCATGTAAGCTGGAATCTAGCACTTGAGAGTGCTACTTCATTAGGAAAATAAAGGATGGTATGTGATACCTACTTTATGACCTTGAGATTCTTAAAATAACTCATCTTTGAGAATGTGATTCTTAGAGGCTGAGACTCTTGAGAATCAAGATGAAAATGAAGTGTAGGAACTCATTTAATCTTGAGAAGATAATGAGGCTCCTGAAATCGGAAACTAAAAGGACAATTAAAGATGAAACATTAATACCTCTTCAAATGAGTTTGAGGATGTATTCCATGTGTCAGCCAAGTCTAACAATGATCGGACTTCATGTGATGAAGCTCCTAAGGATCATGACATGGAATGATGGATATTAGCAATAAAGTCTAAACCAGACTTCATATACAAGTGTTGTATATGGACCCTCGAGGATCCACCTATAAGGGTTAGACCCATTAAGGTGTAAATGGATCTTCAAGAGAAAGGGAACCTGATGAAAAGGTAGAGACCTTCAAAGCTCGGTTCGTAGCCATGAGCTACACACCGGAAGAGAAGACATTGCTTGCAATGAGACTTGCTCTTCGGAAACCATGCTTGAGATCATCAAAATATTGCTAACCCTAGCTACACAACTTGACTGTTGCATCTTCAAGATGTAAGTCAAGATTGCTTTCCTCTAAGAATACATCTCTGAGGATGTTCACATGAAGTAGCCCCAGGGCTTCATGGTTGGCGAAAGTAAGGTGTGAAAGCTAAAGGAATCCATCTGTGGACTCAAATAAGCTTCTTCTAGTTGGAACATAAGATTTGATGAAATTATAAATGTTATGATTTCAAATAGAATCTTGATGAACCATGTGAAGCTTAGTGGGAGTGCCATTGTGTTCATTGTGCTAAATGTAGATAATATCCTAATCATTTGGAATGATATATGGATGATAATAAGTGTTGTATAGACTGGCTATTCCATACCTTGAGATATGATCTCAAAGATGCCTCTTGGATCTTAGTTCTGAAGTTGTTCAGAAGCAAAGAAAAGAGGGTATTGGGACTGTCACATTTGTAGTACACCTTGGACATATTCCATTCTTGGAAATTCCAAGAAAGGCTTCCTTCCCTTGAGATTTGGTACTGACCTATCTAAAGGGATAACACCTCAAAGAGTTGAGGAAGTGAATGCTAGAACTGCTTGCACTTGTGCATCAGTTACGGAAAGCTAAGTGTATGCTAGATGTGTACAAAAGTCAGATATCTGCCATGCAGTGGGAGTAGCAAAGTGTTGCTAATCCTACTATGGAGAGAAAACACTTGATTGCAGTGATAACAAAATCTTCATAGATGACAAGATTTTTTGAGATAGTGATCTCAGAAGTCATATCTTCAAAAGCCTAAGACTTTATAGATAGTGATCTGTAAAGGTCTTAACTACGAATACCTTAGGAGATAGAGATCTCCAGGAATAAGGGTATTCTGATAAGGATTATGGAAATACTGGTTATAATAATTGAGCAATAGTGTCAAGGACACTGTAACTGCTTTGACTAGATTGAGTATAGGCTGCATTAGATGCAACATTCGCATTGGATGCGAGCACTGTTACCTAGGGATATACAAGTGCAGTAAAAGGACTTGGCATAGTCTTTTGGGAACAGAGTGACTGATTAGCTTACCTAGCTATTTCTAAATAGCCTATGATTGTCACATGAGTGTGGGTTTAAATGATTAGCCCATTAATGGCTCTTTGGGCTAGTGGGAGATTGTTGGACATGTGAGCCCACGGCGAGCCATTATGCAATAAATGTTATTGCAAATATCATTCCCTGATCTGAAATGAAGAATAAATAATTTGCATAATAGGTCCCTCTGTACAATTAGGGTTATGTACCATGGCTGTCTTAAATAATCATACAATTGTTGATTCAATTATTGAATCATAGAGGCTGGTGTTTGGATGAATATCTAAAGGGTTAGATTGAGGACTCATCAAGCACCGTCAAATGATTATTAAGATGTGATCTCCAGCCTGAGTAGGAGATGGCAATCCTTTCTCACATAGGTTGATATCTGACCGACCTCTTGATGCAGGTCTCTGCATAGGAATAGAGATTCGGAGGTGTCAGATTAGTTAGGTCAAAGAGTTGACTTAACGAGATCGAGATAACCTAAGTCCTATGTTGAATGCTGTTACAGCATAGGCACGCATCCTCTGACCGGAGACAGATGTATTGCTATATGTCTGAGTGTGTACATTTGATAGACCAATAGGTTGATGACCTAACCAAGGTCTATACACCGGCGCGTTGGTGTGCATATAAGGGCGTATGAGTAATACGATATCTCAAAGGGATCATACAGGTTCACTACTGAACCGGAAGACATGAGCTCACTCATGAGATATTGGGAAGAATCAAATTCCGTGCACGGTCGTCTTGCTTTGGAAGCTTGACTGAATTTGTAGGTTTGATATATACTTTTGGAAAGTATATGATCAAGACCTAGGTATGATATATGCTTTTGGAAAGTATATGATCGATACCAAATCCCAATGATCAAATGAGAAACTTAGTGATCAAACCCTGAAGAAGACAGTGTAAAATTGATCTTGATCTTCGGGTTGACCATGGGTCTTCCAGTATGCAGGATGTACAGGTATTGGGAATACCTGAGGGTGATGTGATCATAAACGATTGTATATCCATGACGCTTCCATTCCGAGGGAGTGATGAAACATGTCTGGATTTTAGTGACTCCTCTCAGTAGAGAAGCAATCTGATCTTAGTCCAAATATTTGACATTGGTCTGAATGAGATTCAGATTCAATGAGAAGATTAGATTTGCGGTCTTGATTTAATCAAGCATCTGTGGGAGGTTCGTAAGATCTGGATTTGAGATAAGATCTCAATATCCAAGTCACTATACGTGGAATAATACAATCGCCCTGTCCTTATCTCCAAGTATCTGCGAAGAAAGCACATTATTCTTGAAAGGGTTCAAGAATAATTCTTTTGATGAAATATCCAAGCAAGGACTTGATGATTAAATGAGATTTCATTATCAAGCTTAAATATGAATATGATTCATATTGTGAAAATGATTATCTAAGATATTTAAATGAGATTTAATTATCAAGGATTAAGAGAATGTGGATAACACTATCCATGATATATGTGTGTTATAAATATGATTTATAATAGACATATATAAGAGAGAGAATTTTTGTAAATAGCATTTGTTAATTAATAACGTGGATTGGATTCACATTTATTAATTAATTGGAAATGCAATTTACTAATTAGTTTGGGTTGTGAATATGATTCACATAATATTCAATGGCAAGATTGAAATATTCACAAATTAATTTGGAATTAATTTGGTGAATATTTATTGTGATTAATTAAGGAATAATAAGATAAATAAAATGGAGCAAAAATAAACCCCCAATTTTAGGGAGGTTGGTTGACTCTATTTTATTTATCACATTATCTCTTAATTAGTTAATGTTAAATTAAATTATGTTGATAATGTTGCAACATTTTTTAATTTAAATTAATGTTGTTGGTTTTAACCAACAACAATCATAGCCATTGATTTAGCATGGACCAAGCATAGCCCTTGGATCCATGTGTCCCATGGATTGAGATCCATTGGATCCTAAACTAGTATAAAAGGAGGGCTAGGGTAGCCTTTCCAAGTGAAAACAACATTCTTGAGTTGAAGAACTCTACTCTCTCTCTCTCATTCTCGTGGGGTCTCCCTAATATTCAAGTGGTCGTCCACTTTGTGTATTAGGAAGGAGATCATTTTTCTATGCCTCGACGCTTGGATCTTCGTCAAAGGATTGCGGGAAGGACGCGACTCATCATCGTGTCCGCAAATGCATTCTCCGTGGGTCGGACTTAAGATAGGAGGATCTCTACTTTGGGATCTCGCGATCACAACCACGCTTCAAGAGGTATTCCTTGTACTTTGTGGTTTGATGAAACGATCCGAGAAGTGTTCTCGTGATCATGTGGTTTCATCTTTAAAGTTAAAATTTTAATTTCCGCTGCATCTAGCGACTTGTGCGACTAGTCGCCCCGATCGCATACGATGCGATCAACACGCTTCTGTGATGCGCTTGAGGATACTCAATATCCTTCAGACACTACCTGTATGGTATTACTTTTGAAATCTTCACCGATCATAAAAGCTTGAAATATCTGTTTGATCAAAAGGAGCTCAATATGAGACAGACACGATGGCTAGAGTTGTTGAAAGATTATGATAACACTATCTCCTACCACCCTGGTAAGGGGAACGTTGTAGCAGATGCCCTTAGCAGAAGAACTTATTCACCTGGGTTACTGAGTGCTATCCACTTATGGGGTTTACTATCAACGTTAAGTGAATGGAAACCGTTTGATAGTAGTGCTGATACTATAACTATTCCTCACCAATTCAAACCAGAGATCTGGGATAGGATAAAGAAAGGACAGGAGGATGATCCAGTCCTTAAAGACTTGAGAAAACAACTTGAGAAGAATGAGATAGAGGGATTCCAGATACAAGATGGGTTACTGTATAACCATCACAGAGTTTGTGTACCAAACATACATGAACTAAGGAAAAACATCTTACGAGAAGCACACTGTTCAAGATTATCTATTCATCCAGGAATTACAAAGATGTATAAGGATCTTCATTCATACTTTCCGTGGCCAGGAATGAAGAAAGATGTTGTTGAGTTTGTGAATTCATGTTTCACTTTCTAGCAGGTAAAGGCTTCACACCAAAAGCCACTGGGATTATTCCAACCCCTCACTATACCTGAATGGAAATGGGAAAGCATTTCCATGGATTTCGTTACTGGCTTACCTCAGACGACTAGTAGTAAAGATAGTATCTGGGTTATAATAGATCGTCTGACTAAGGTAGCAGACTTTATTCCGATAAGCTTATCTTTCACCCCAGACCAGTTTGATGAGTTATATATTACACATTTGATTGGCCTCCATGGTATCCCGAAGGAAGTAGTTTCTGATCAAGATTCACGATTCACCTCACACTATTGGGAGAACTTCATGAAAGTCTTAGGTACACAACTATGCTTAAGTACAACATATCATCCACAAACAGATGGTCAGTTAGAACGTATGATTCAGACAATAGAGGATATGCTACGAGCATGTGCCTTAGAATGGAAGGGATCGTGAATTAAACATTTTCCTTTTGCAGAATTCACCTACAATAGTAGTTACCACACAAGTATTGGCATGGCACCATTTGAAGCACTATATGGACGAACGTGTACTACTCCTTTATGTTGGGAAGAGGTCGGAATAAAGAACCTTTATGATTCAGATAGACTTCAAGAGACACGAGAAGCTGTAGAACTTGCTAGAAAAAGACTATTAACTGCCCAAAGTCGCCAGAAAAGTTACAGTGATACCAGGCGAAGAGACCTTGAATTTGAGGTAGGTGACTTTGTATTTCTCAAAGTATCACCTTGAACTTGTGTTCAAAGGTTTGATTTGCGTGGGAAGTTAGCACCCAGGTTCGTGGGTCCCTTTGAAATTACTCAGCGCATTGGAAAAGTGGCATATAGACTTGCACTTCCTCCACATCTTTCGGCAATACATGATGTATTCCATGTATCAAATCTGAGAAAGTACATTAAGGATCCAAAGCATAAGATAAGTTATGATGAATTACATGTTGAGACAGACTTGACATACCAAGAGATACCTGTGCAAATACTTGAAAGGGATATCAAGAAGTTGAGAAACAAAGAGGTGCCTCTAGTTAAAGTACAGTGGCGGAACCAAGAGTTTGAAGAAGCCACATGGGAACCTGAGGTAGAAATGAGAGAGAAATACCCGCGCTTGTTTGAATGATAACACTATGTATTATGTATATGTTCATTATAAATGAAATGACGTTCATTCTCTTTAAGGTTGTTATGGTTTCCCTTCTCTTTAAGGTTGTTATGCCTGCATTTCTAGTCTCGAGGACGAGACTTCCTTTAAGGTTATTATAATTGTAAAGCCTTGAACTTGGCATATCTCAGATCCTATATAATAAGATCTGGCTCGTCAAGAGAAAACCAACGAAATTTGTTTCGTGTGAATCAGACTTCATTTCGATTTGTTATGAATTTCGGAAGAAAGAGAAGTAAGGAGGGTTAGGATGTCATTAACCCATAATGACTGTCATTAAGACTAATTAAACATGATTAAAGAAACTAATGACGAATTGAAAACCGCTAATGATCATTAGAAAACACTAATCAATAGATAACTAAAGATAAGCGTAAGCCATGAAAGTTAAATCGTGATTAGTGAAAGTTAATTACGATTAGTGTTAATTAAGCATCATTACCGAATCTAGAATCCTATAGAATGTTCTAACTTAAGCCCCAAGTTTGGGATAAGTTTTGGCTAAAATCGTGGGTCAAAACCATGGGCCGCTAAACCATGGTTAAGGTCTAAACCATGTTTTTCTAACCAAGTTTAGTGGTTTTCTGGGGCCTATACATAGACCGCCATACCCATTCATTCTCTACGACTTCCACCACCACCACCACCCCAAGGGAAAGGGTCGAGAGGTCAGGAGGAGGAGTGGGAGATGAGGGAGGAGCGCTAGCGAAGCGCTGCTGGGAGAACGAGGAGGAGAAAGGTATGATCCTCTCTTAGTTTGATTCGTAAGCTAGGCTTTTAATTCATCCTCTTGTTCTTCCAAATTTTATTCTTTATTCATGTTTCTTTTCTATTCATTTTCCTGTTGTGATTGGAGGAGAAATCTGTGTAACACCCTACTTTGGTGCGGGCGGCTATGCATGTCAATGACCCTTTGATTCGTTACACGTTCATTCATCTAATACGCGTGATGTCTATCGATTCTCCATCGTTTATGTTATACTTTTATAGTTATTTTAATGGAGAAATCTGTGTAATACCCTACTTAGGTACGGGCGGCTATGCACGTCAGTGACCTTGTGATTCGTCACACGTTCACTCACCTAAGATGCGTGGTGTCTACCAATTCTTCATCTCTTGTTGTTTAAAGTATATTCTTTCAGGTTCGTTGTTATTTTCCTCTCGATTGATTTTATAGAGGAAACTCTTTTCATTTTTATTTTGAAATATGTCCCGATATAAGAGGAAACTCTGCCGAATTTTTTCGAAGCGGAAAACTATGTCGAATTTTTTCCGAGAAATATGTCCCGATATAAGGCGAAACTCTGCCGAAATTTTAAGAGAAAATATGCTTTTGACGTTCTTCGTGTTCTTCGCATTCTTCGCGTTCTTCATTCGTTCTTCACGTTCTTGACACGTTTTTAGCATTTTTGATATGAAAATGAAATTTGATCTTTTCATGAGACTTAAAATAGCCTTTCTAAAAATGAAACACTATAAAGCCTTGCATACACGAGAGAGATCTCGATTAGGTAACGAAATCCTTCCTTTTACTGTTGGGTTTTCATACGAAATTATTGAAATTCTTGATTTTGTGTTCTTTGCTACGAAGAACCCTAATTTTGGTTATTTTTGAAAAAGTCTGAAGAATTGCTTTGTGATTTCCACTAAAATAAGGTTTACGCATCAAATTGATGCATTGGCTCTGAAAGTTAGGGTTTGAGAGTTAAAATAGGCATAAATACGAGTATATATATGGTTATGAATAACATATATATATATATATATATGTGTGTGTGTGTGTGTGTGTGTGTGTGTGTGTGTGTGTGTTGTGTGTGTGTATGTGTGAATACCAAATCGAAGACTTAACGAATGAATTACATCATGGGAATTGATGTGGTTTGAGTTAGATCCTGAAAAGGATCGTGTGTCACGTTAAGGATGACTGGGAGTAGAACTACAGGTCAGGCATGCAACCTGTAGGTTTGTCGGAAGGAACCTGTATTGGCATTTCCCTACCTAGGTGGTACACGGTCGCCTTGTTATGATAAGTGCGCACAAAATGAATGTTTTGCAATGCGTGGTACCGGGAGCCAATATCGTCGGGTTGAACGACGGAAGATGTGGTCGTGCCATGTGGAGGCACGGGAGGTTCAATAGCGGCTGGGTCACGATAACATGTAGTTAATGCCGCTAGGTTATATGATTAAATGTTAGCCTGAGGTTTTAAGCAACCGAGTCCTCGAGGATGGTGTGCTCATTTGATTTTCCAGGCTGAGGGTTGAGACCCTGTTTAATAAAAGAAAAGGAAATTGTCAGGGTAGTATTGGAGGATTGATTGAGGCGACGTGCGGCGGCATAAGCTTACCAACATCAACACAATCTCTAGTCCCGAAGTGTCCACAGCTTCGGAGTCCAAGAATGGTGGGGTTCCCCTGGACTAATCCCTGATGTGGAATAGAAAGGAATAGGACTTAAATTAATGAAAACGAATGAAATTTTTGTGATATCAAGTTTTGAAAAATTACAGAATTTGTTTGCTTTTCTCTTCTTCGTTACTTAGCATTCACTAATTTTTATCCTATGATTTATGGAAAATCCAACAGGTACTGGTGAGTCATCGCAAGGACTTTAAAAATTCGTCCAGCTTACATACTAGACATCCAGCCAGCCCCAGTAGCTTTACTTTTTAAGGTAGTTAGTAATCTTTTGTATATTTTTTCCTTGCAAGCTGATGTACAAGTAAATGATTATAGTGGGACAGTGTATCATTTGAACTTTATTTTGTGAATGGCAAAGTGTTGAAATACTTTCTTCTGAGTATTTTATTTGCAGTCTGTTTCTGAATGTTAGTTGTGATTGCTAAATAAATTATTGCTGAGTAACCAGATCCGGATATGGGAGAATCCGACGGCCCATGAATCGGGGTCGCGACAAGATTAAAACCGAAATCAAAGAAACTGACTGACTACAAGTGTCTGTTGTGAGTCTGTACAAAATATGTCTGTTCCTCACTTCTATTTTATTTTCCTATTTTCTCATCTATTAAAAATCCAAAAAAAATAGATTAGTGCGTAATTAATTTCCACGTATTTTATCGTTTTTTTCTATAATTTCCTCTCTAAAACCACCAAAAAAAATTACAAAACTCCAAAAAGTCGATTTTCTATAAACTTGGGAATCCACCAAAAATACCACTTCGTACAAATGACCTCTTTTTCTCATGGGTCCTTCATAAAAGTTGTAGATATCGTCAAGACAAACAACTTTCGTGAAGGAAATTTTTCGATCCGAGATCTTCTTCTATCTCTTTTTCCTCTTCAAAAAAATGAAATTTTTTTGTTGCCACATGGCACCCCACTTCCTATTACTCCAGCCCCCCCTCCCAGGGTCACGTGCAAGGCATGTGACCACCTTCCTCTTCCTCCAACCGTTGCCCAACCCACACCTGGATGTCGTTCCTCCTCCCGCCCTTGCGAAACCGTCACTCCACCGCCGCTCCGCCTCCCCCTCGCGTAACCGCTGCCTTCCTCTCCTTTAACGCCCCCCTCGCCGGCCTTCCATCGCATCCTCCCTTCTCCAAGATCGTTGGTGACACCTGCGCAATCCTCCTGGTGGCATGATCCAACCGTCGCACGGCTGCAGCGGGCACCCAAGCTCGTCTAAGCTGGACTCCTTCGGCCTCAAGCAACGACCCTCCTTCCCCAGGCGTCATCCTCCGAGCTTCCGCCCCTTCCTCCCTCCAGGTGACTTCCTCCGCCCTCGGTGACGCACTCCGACACCTTGCCCTCCGACCATCGCCAACCTCGCACAGGCCAGTGCTCCACACACTTCTTCCTTGAGACGAAGCCCCATCTTTAACCCTTGTTCACCGTCAACCCCATACCTCCTTTGTTTGGGCTAACCTTACAGGTTCTCTGGTCACCGCCTAGCACCTTGGACGCATCCCCGAACTGCTCCTCCGTAGCTCGCAGCCGGCCACGTCTCCGCTCCGTTGATCGCCACCGCCCTCGTGTCGTGTGTCGGCCGAGATACGGCATCACCTCTTTCGTACATCTCCGTTTGGACTCGCGCCGGCCATCTCCAGCCCGCTCGGCGCCTCCGCCAGACAACGCCCTCAACTACAGGTACCGCCGGATTGGGCAGGTGGCCCTTGATCCGACGGTCCATAGCACCCCATGTCACCCATCCCGAGCCTCAACCCTAGCCTCAAGGCTCGGGTCCTCCAACGCTGGGTCTGAGCCAGCCACTTTTTCCGAGCCTCTGCTTTGTATCCGAGCCTGCGCCTCGGGCCCTCCGTAGCTTCCGAGCCTGCATCAGCATCCTAACCTGTGCCAAGTGCCCGAGCCTCAACCCGAGCCGCACTACTCACATACAATGCATGTGCGACAGTGGCTAAATTGCATCTGTGCCCTGCAAGTTTCTGAAATAACATATATATACTCCCACTAGTGGGTAAATTATAGAGGGTCCCCTCAAACTTTGCTATATTATAGATAAGCCCCTCCAGGGACCTCTTTGCAATTTAGTCCCTACAGTTTAGTCCCTACAATTTCATTTTAGCATATCTTTTTCATACGAACTTCGTTTTTCGCATATAATACGTCATTTTGAAGCTCTTTTCATGCTCTATCACTTGGCATAAGTTGTTGACAGATCTGAGGTTGCTTGTTGATAATTATTATTTGAGGATCGTTGTTGGCATATGCAAGCTTATTTTGACATATCTGTACCACATTTTCCTTGGAAAAATTGATTATTTCTTTTGCAGGAGCATGGTTGAGGACGTTACATTGAATAATTCCCTCTTAATTATTGATTATAATATATTGGGATTTGAATCACATCATTTCTAGGATAGATTCTGTGATTATTTATTCTCATGGATTGATTATACCTGCAATCTGGGATTAATTCTGAATATTTCTCTTGATCTATATATGTTGATCTGTGATAAATCTCAAGGACATTGGTTAACATATTATTGAGCAAAAATCTTACTCTCAGATCCTGTGATGAACTGGCGTCTCTGTATTTTTTCATATAAATTGCATCTCATTGCATTGTACATTTTCTCAACACAGAAAATTAATCAAGCATTAATTAATTATTTAATTTGATTCAATACCACACAACTAAGAATCACCGTTCCCTGTGTTCGACCTTGGTAGACTTGCCAAGTAAAAAAATATTCGACAACATTCAAAGATTATGATTTTATCTGAATTGTTTTCTGCCTCCTATAGTACAATTTATCGATTATTAAAGAGGCGAATTTCCCAATCATCAACCTGCCACAACAATTCCTGTAAGAGATGTATGTGACCTTTCTCGGCATGTGGTCTCAAGTCCAAATAATCAATACTTAATTATTTGACTAGATCCAATCGTAAGAGACTATAAGAGCATGCAATTATTATTAGGGATGTGGGCCTAGTTACCGATACAAGAAATCTACATGCTAAGGGATCATGCACACAAAACAATAAAAATAAGGAAGAGAACTCAAACATTGGGAAATGAAATAAAAGAAGGTTGTGAAAACTTTGGAAAACTGTGACGAGATCCCTAGGTGAACAGATACCCAGGCAGTGGACTCATTGTTTAGATTAATGTCCAAGTCTTTAATTATTAAAAATAAATAAATAAATATCTCTCTCACTAATAAGTAAATCTAATATAAATCTATGTTGAGTAGCCTCCCCTTGCCACATTTGATGCCTCTCCAACTGGTCTAAGACTGAAGACCACTTTCCACCAAGCTTGGCTGCATCAATCTCCTGAGAAGCCGTCCTCGCGTAGCAGGCCCTCACAACAAATACACAAGAGATGTATGTTAGCACGGACAATCTAATGTTCAAAATAAATGTACCAAAAGGAGCTATGTACAAGTAATGAATGAATTAAAAAATATGCACAAACAAATGAATTAATAATTGAACCAATAAATCAATAAATGAATAAATGAATGTAAAAAAAGGCCATACACATTTCTCCTCGACAACGATGCCATTTGATGGAGAGTATTTTTTGAGAGTCGCACGATCTCACAAGGCGAGAACGTAGTTGACGCATTGACAGCTCAAGAATCACAAGTCAATCAACAGTTAACCCACACGATAAATTAAATCAATGAATAATAGGAATTTGAGCTAAATTTTATTACACTCTACTTCTCAAAATTGTATAGTATGCAAGAATGTAGAGATTGACCCACTGAGAGCAAGTTAGTTAGCATATGACTATTCTTGCTCACTATCTATTATGTACATGTGTTTATTTATTCATTATGTAGGTTATATATATAATGAAATTAATAATGAATATATAGGTACAACAATAATAAAATCTATATATTAGATTAATACAAATATATACACATAGGTGAAGATACACATGTAAGGTATTCACACATTTCATGTACATAGATATTTATATATAATATTTATTTATATATTTATTTAAGCTAATAATAATATATCTCTCTTTTTTCTCTTTTTTTACATACATACATATATTTCTTTTTTTCAATTAAGCATATGATATAGGATTATATAAGGTTATATATAATATAGACTAATATAGGTATAAATACAAACAAAAATTAATAAAAATTGCATAACTAAATTTTTTGCGATTTAAATATTGTTTTACCCTTTTGTGTTTTTCTTGTAATTTTTGCTCATTTTTATGGATTTTAAGTCCCAATCAAGGATTTAATAAATTAGTTGAATTGAAATGAAAATAAAAATAACAAATAATGCCTAAAATTTTACAAATCCATTTCAATATATAACTATTGATATACAGAATATTCAGAGACAAAAACAAATACTTTTGGAATTTTTTTATTTTTTATTATTTTTTATTGGATATTGGAGCTTTTTAATTTTTATGCTTTCTCTTTTTCTATTTTTAAGGATTTTTGGTATGAAGTTAATATCAAATATAAGAAACAACATACATTTTTTGTGAATTTGCCATGCATTTTAATTGTTTTTTTCTAATGGTTATGTCTAACCAAGGAAAATAAAGCCAGGGTTTGATTTTTAATAAATAATTAGATTCCTTAAAATTAATACTATAAATTATGATAATTAAATACACCAATCAAGACATTCACCATAATTTTTGCAAAACAAAAATAGAACATGAGCTATTTTTGACAAAAAAATCCCAAGAATACACAATGCATTTACTGGATGGGACCAAATTGTCATTACGATAAAAGAATTCTTAATTTCAGAGCCCTCGATAAGAAATCCAAGGGAATTACTACAACTTTCACGTGAATATAAAAGTACTATACATCTGGGAGGGGTATACAAGCAAATAGATGAAATGTTTGGTCCTTTGTGTAATTTATACATGAAAAAATACACGGCACATACAAATTATTAACCTAAATATAAATACAAAATACCATAGGAATATGTGTGCAAATTTCCCAACTCACGTAGGGACCCTAAGTAAGTTGAGCTCACCGATAAATGGGAAAATACTAAATATTCTAGGGGGTTTATTGCAATATTTACTGAACTATTTACACTCCAGAATATATTTGGTAGACTAAAAAGGAAATGGAAGAAAGCAGAGGGGGCTCTTCGCATTTTACCACTTATTTGCGTGGGAGGGGATAGTCTGGATAAGTTCACCTGTCACGTGTCCTCCTATATGCGCCCGATGGTGGTTCACCATTGAAGGGGCATGATAAGAGCATGCCCATGATATGATGGTGTTGTGGGATCCTCAGTTGGATGGTTGGGAATGAATCTGGGAGCACCTTCTTGATCGGATGGCTGCCGCTGCTGACGAAGAACAAGGAAGAAGATCGTCTTCCCTGATCTTCGATCATCTATTCCTCATGTCTCCTGGGATCGCTTGCGATGCTTCGTTCTCAACATGTCCGGGAGGAGATTCCGTAGCCGATTATACCCACCACAATGTCCATGACCCAATGACGAGGTCCTGATTATCGAAGAAGTTGGAGTACTTGGGGAGTCTTGGCCAGGTCCTACTTTGACCAAGGATGGGTCTGTTTGGCTTGTAACTTGCACAGAAAGATGATGGGGCCCAAGGAGGTGATCCTCGACCCGAGATGAAGCTATGATGCATAATGGATGGAGTGGGTGGAGAGAGTCCGACGAACAATGGAGGAAAACACTCGATTTGCTGACTGGAGGTCAATCAGGGTGATCTGGATGGAAGACTGAGTAAAGTACATGCGGGTGAAGATAATGGAGTGGACTGTGTGGTTGGAAAGAGGAGATTTCACATTGAACATTCGATCGGAACTCTAGAGCTCCAGCGAGGTTATTATCCTATTCTACACAAATACGATAATTAAAATACAAACTAAATTGCAAGAAATGAAACACACGAAATAAAACTACCTAAGGAAATGAAAATAACACAACTCTTATACCTGCTATGGGCAGGGAGAAGGGTGGCCGGAGGTCGCTGTGGATTGCCTCTCCTCCTCGCCCCGACACACCCCTAACACGGGGAAGGTGTAGCTATCACATGGCCTTCACACACTCACGCAAGGGCATGATTGGGGGATCCAAGCAGGTTCATATCAGCAAGAAGACCAGGGGAGTTTATTTGTAGACAAAGAGGTCTGATGAACTTCCAGGACAAAAAACTGCGTGGCTCGAGACTTATTCGGGAGATCTGGTGATTAGGCGTGGAAGAGGGATGTGAGGCACATGATCTTCAGAAGAGCTCGAGGTGAATTCATCAACATGGTGGACTGGAAAAATCAAGGAAAATGGGCAACTTGAGGCTCTAACACAAGTCAGAGAGAAGACAAGGAGTTGACTGAGGTTAACATTCCATGTGCATTTATTGGTCCATAGGGGATGCTACAAGATAAAACATCTACTTTTATTATAAATTAATTAATTAAAAATAGTAAATGATTTTACTAATTTTTGAATATAAAATAAAAAATGCATAATATTTTATGTGATATTTTAATATGATTTTTATTTATTTTTTGGATTTATTTATTACAAGTATATTTTAAGGGTATATTTATAGGTATATTCATCTCTGTTTTGTATTTTTTATTTTGTAGATTTTATTTTATTATTTAATTTTATTATTTTATATATTTATATAGTATTTTATGTACATAAATATATTTTTATTATATTTTTCTGATCTACTATGTACACTTAATAAATAGGGGTATACATTATATAGGTATAAGTGTTGTATATTCATCTATGTAATTATATATACTTATTTTATCTTGAGTTTTATCGATGATTTTATTATATTCTAAATGTGTATATGTATTATAAATAATATTTACAAAATTTAAAAAAAATATAAAATTGTAAAAATAATAAAGAATAAATAAAAATGAATATTTTAATCAGGTATACTATACAGTAGGGGTCCAAAACCTAACTTCCACATTTTTACTCCAAATAAATGAAACCACCTTAATTAAGTAGCTTATTGAAAGATATATGCAACTAAAGGTGATTTTATACATTTTGAATTTTTATTGATGAGATATGGGTCTGGGAAGTTAAGATTTTTTATCTGAGTATAAGTTGTACATTGTATATTATTTTTGTGTAAACTAATTTTGTATTTTTCTATGTATTACTATCTACAACTTTCCTGTAAGTTGATTGATTTGATGAAAAAAATACATAATAGAATGCCTTACAAAAATGCTTTATTGATGAATACAAGAATATGGTTATTATTGAGTACTTGGCCCTTATCTCCCCCTATTTTATTCCTTGTCGACTAAATAAATTCTTCACTTGGTCTCAGGGCTTAGGATCATAAAGTACCTTTGGCATTTTATTTTTTTCTTTTCTTTTCTTTATTCTATAATTTTGGCATTAAAAATAGTATTTTATATACAATAAGTGGAATAAATAACGAATATTAATATGTACAAAATAATGTGATTTACAAGCATTAGTCAGTGTTTTTAGGCAAAATGATAGAATAAAGGTGATGAAATGGGATTCATCAGGTAGGGAGCCAATAAGAGGTGCCTCATCTAGGTGACAACAGGATGCCCATTCAGGAGCACTAGATGAGCTAGAGAGCGGAGCTGATGCCATTGATTTTGATGTTGATGGTGGTGCTGATGCCACCAAGATAGATGATCCAAAGGACGGTACTGAGGCTGTCATTTTCCCAACTACAGATGGTAGTACTGATTCCACCCACCTTGAGGATGATCGAGATGAGGATGCTGATGTCGTCTACTCTCCAGATGTTGCAGATGGTTGTGTTGATGCCACCAATATTCCACATGACGGGCTAGAGCGTGGTACTGATGCTGATGTCATCTACTCTCCAGATGTTGAAAATGGTTGTGTTGATGCCACCAATATTCCACCAACACTCCAGATGTTTTGAATTCTCTTCCTATACTTGAGGATGATGGTTTTAGAAAAATACAAAAAAGATGACAAAATTTTGAAAAACAAAAAGATGAATAAAGGAACGGTTTCTATTTCTTCTCTGAGTCCATATGATGTAATGATTGATGATGCTTGTATGGATTCCAGTCATTTATATGCTCAGATATCGATTCTACTCCAAACCCTCCAGTTCTTAACGAGAGTACAACCATCCCCTTCCCTCAAGCACTTCGCTTAGGGAAGGGACAAAATATTGAAAATCCCAAAAAGAGGCAATAGATAAAGTTCATCGAGCAGATGATAAATCAATTCTATATTCATCTGACTCTATAGGAAGCATTAGAGCACATCCCTCTCTTCCAGAAAAATCTTAGAGAGAAGACCATAGTCCGTAGGAATAAGAGGTGCAACCATAGTGTAGAGATCCATGTGCTTACCCATGTCACATGCTTTGCCATCAAGAACCGTTTTCCTGCTAAGAGGACAGATGTAGGGGTTGCGTATGTTAGATGATACATTCATGAGGAAAGATTCGATCATACTCTATCAGACAACAGGTTTCAATTAACCTTCTTCCGGCAGCCTTACTTGATCGCTTTGAGTTTGGCCTTCCTAGACAGAGCAGAACAATACTTAAATTTACAGATAGATTTGTCAAGAGGTCGAAGGGGTTACTGAAATTCCCCGTGGACTTCGTCGTGTTGGACATGGATATCCCTAAATGTGTGATAGATACCCCGATCATATTAGGCCGACCTTTCCTGGCAACAGCAAAGGTCATGTCTGATCATGATAGTAGGATGATATACTTTCACATCGAGGGAGAGAGTATACAATAAAGATGATTGAAGAGCAGAGAGCTAGAGATTCAGCCAGCTCAGGGCATATGATAGATTTAGAGCTAGACATCTACCACGAGTGAGACTTTGTGATTACATTTGATGAAGCAGTTTGGGCAGATCTAATTTCACGAGCGCTTGTCACACCTTTAGAGTCATCATATTCACAGTTGCGAGATGATGAGGGTTCAGAGAGCACATTTGTGGGGCATCATACTTTAGAGATTGGAGATTCGGATTCTGGAAGCAAGGTTGATTTTATTTCATGTCATTCAGATTCAGATCCCTCATATTCAAATGTGGACTTTGACTAGCAGGAGTTTAATGGGTACCTTTTGTGTCTGATTTCTACAGAGCCTAAATCCAAGATGAAGATAGTGCCAATGCAACTGATAAAGACACAAGTAGGGGCATATTTGTTGAGTTCAGAGATACAGAGATAGTTTTCACATTCAGATATGGTAGCTTCCAAGCATAAATTTTAGAGGCCAGATTTTCCATCTCCCATATGCCTAGAATTGAAGATCTTACCACAGAGTATGAAGCATTGATTCCTTGCAGGAGAGCCAAATATGTTTCCAGTCAATGTCAATGAATTTAACTAATGATCAATAATCTAATTTGATGGAGGTTCTTAAGAGGAACTGCAAGGAAATTGGTTGTTCATTAACAGATCTCCAAAGGATAAGTCTGGCTCTATGCTCCCACCACATCTATCCCGAGGATAACACCAAGCATTCTCGTGAGTTTCAGCATAGGCTGAAAGCAGATTTTCGATAGGTGGTTATGAAGGAAATATCCAAGTTGTGGAGCATTGATTTTATCTACCCCATCTATGACTCCAAGTGGGTTAGTCTATTACATCTTCTACCCAAGAAGATAGGTATCATTACATTTATGAATGAGGATAAAGAGGATATTGATACCCGTGTACCCACTTCTTAGAGGGTTTGTGTGAACAACATACAATTGAATCATGCCACCAAGAAGGATCACTTCCCGCTACCATTCAGTGATCATATTATTGAGAGATTAACTAGGAGGAGTCACTACTGATTTCTTGAGGGGTACTCGAGTATAAACAGGTGGCCATTGTGTCTGAAGATTAGGAAAAACGATATTCACATGTCCGTTTGAGATGTATGCTTTTAGACGGATGCCCATTGGACTATGAAATGACTCGGCTACATTCCAAATGTGCATGATTTCCATCTTTTCGAACATGATGGGTGACTGTTTAGATATCTTCATGGATGATTTTTCGGTCTACTGCCATGGATTTGATGCTTGTCTTTCTTGCCTAGACCATGTGCTTCAGCTGTGCATTGAGGTAAACCTTGTTCTTTCTTGGGAGAAGAGTATTTTTATGATGACTCAAGGGACAATCCACGATGACATCATCTCCATCAAGGGCATGGAGGTCGATTCGGCCAAGGTGGATATCATCAAGAAGCTCACTCCACCATCCAATTTGAGGAAGTTGTGGTCTTTATGGGGCATGTTGGTTTCTACTGAGGATACATTTAGGACTTCAGTCGTATTGCTCGACCGCTTACTTACCTTCTCATGAAAGACACCGAGTTCCTTGTAGATGATAAGTATCTTTTATTATTTAAGACTCTCAAAAATCTGATTGTGTAGGCACCTATCTTTCAACCACCCTGATTGGTCTCTTCCATTCGAGATCACGATAAATGTTTCTAATTTTGCCATAGGGTCAATGCTAGGATAGAGGAGGGATTGTTTTCCTTTTTCCATTCACTACACTAGTCATACTTTTGATGTTGCCTAATGGAACTGCACTGTTATAGAGAAGGAGATGCTAGCCGTAGTATTTACTTTGGATAAGTTCATATCTTACATTCTTGGATCTGGAGTGATTATATACACTGATCACACCACCATACGGTACTTAATGGCTAAGAAGGATGCGAAGGAATGATTGACTAGATGGACCTTTCTACTCCCGAAATTTGATATTAAGATTAAAGGATATGACTGTAGCAAGAATGTGGTGGCAGATCACCTCTCTCGATTAGAGCATCCTGAGGATTCCAAGATAGCAATACCTATTACTGAGACTTTCCCATATGAGGTGATTCTTGTTATTACCTCTTTTCCTTGGTATGTTGACATTGTGAACAATCTTGTTACCAAGAAAGTTCCACAAGGTTGGACCAAGCAACGACTTGAGACTTTCCTAACGAAATCCAAGTTGTACCATTGGGAGGATCCCACCCTTTACCACGAAGGAGGGGAAAGAGTCTGGCATCGGTATATTCCTCAAGAGGATCACCACAGCATCCTCACCTATTGCCTCAAGCTTGAGGCAGAAGGACATCACTCAGAGAGAAGGACAACACAAAAAGGTTCTCCAATCCAGCCTTTGGTGGCCAACCCTCTTCAAGGATTCAGATGAAGTGGTGAATAGGTGTACTGACTGTCAGAGGATGGGTAGTTGTGGTCATAGAGACATGATACTGATGTATCCCATTCACTTATGTGAGGTTTTTGACGCATGGGGCATCGATTTTATGGGCCCATTCCTGAAGAGTCAGGGATTTGAGTATATTTTGTTGGATGTAGATTAAGTGAGCGTTGGGTTTAGGACATCCCCACCCGAGTCGCTGATGTGTGGATTGTTTGTAGTTTTATGAGGAAGAATATCATATCACGGTTTAGGGTCCCTACAATTCTATTCTGAAGGAGGTACTCATTTCATCAATGACAAGGTAAGGACCCTTGTTAAAGAGTTCAGGATAGACCATAGAGTTTCCACTCCATATCATCCATAGACGGATGGTCTTGCCGAGGTTTCGAACCAGGGGATCAAGACGATATTTCCAAAGGTTGTCCACCCAGACAGAAGCATTGGTTACGGCTTTTAGACTCGATCTTGTGGGCCTATAGGACATCCTTCAGAATTCCATTAGGAACATCTCCATTTCGACTTGTTTATGGCAAGCCATACCACTTACTTGTGGAGATCAAGCACAAGTCACTATGGGCAGTCTCAAAGATATTATTGGATCCAACGAGTGTAGGAGATCAGAGGAGAGCAGAGTTGGTGGCCCTGGAGGAGCCTTAAGATACAACCTTTTTGAGTAGCCTAAATATAAGGACAAAGTAAAGATATGGCATGATTCACACACTAACCATATGCAGTTTAAGCCGAATCAGAGAGTATGGCTATTTGATGCACAACTGAGATTTTTTATAGGGAGATTATAGAGCATGTGTAAGGGACCATATTGAGTCAAAAAGATGCACGACAACAACAATATTGACATATCCGAGTTATCTTCTGAATCTACCTTTCGGGTTAACGGTCAGTGCATGTAGCCTTTTCTTGATCATGACCCATTAACCGTTGATGCTAACCTGATTCATTTTGTATGAGATGTGTTCTTTGATTCTCATCTTCTACGTCTCATACTTGATTTCCACTTCTGTCCTGCCTCTTTATATATCCATGTTGCTTATTATATTCTTTCGTTCTTCTATTTTTGTTTAACACCCCATGTCCCGATTAGGATTTTTGCTATACATAGGTTGTACTTTATCCTAAGTATAGGGTGATGAACTTGTTTTGTTCACATATCTGTTTGTTCTATTACCATAGCTTTGCTTCCCATACTTGGGACATCCAAACTGAAGTACATGGAAGTTAATATATGTTTTTCACTTCTTTCAGTGCTTCCTCAATTGTCCCTCAACTGCTGATATTTTTTCTATACTTAGGGATCTTTTACCCTAAGTATGGGCGGGATAGGTCGAGTCATTGATTTCATGTATATTCTCTTCCTCGGTCTTATCGCGTGTATAGTCTTCTATACTTAGGATTATTTGATCCGAAGTATAGGGGCATCACCAATTTCTATATAATTCATTCGTTATTCTATGAGTTGTATCGGTATAGGATTGTTTTCACATTTCTATACTTAACATGACTTATGTCTTCCTTTGCCGCTCTTTGATTACTATGAGGGTGTAGTTCGAGCTAAGTATAGGGGGTGTCGTATATATTGTATATATACTTTAGCCATAACTCATACTTTGGTGTTAATAATATGTCTATTATTTATAAAATTAGAATAAAAATGTTTTGAAAAATATTTGAAAAAATGTTTGTAAACTCCTTTGCAATTTTTTTAAAAGTTTTGTAAAAATGTTTGTAAAAATCCTTGTAAAATTATTTTTGTACAAATATTCGTAAAAATGTTTTGTTTGTAAAATATTTCTAAATTAATTTCAAAAATTATGTATATTATACAAATGATTCTAAAATGTTTGCAAAAACGTTATTTGAAAAATTGTTTGTAAAATAATTTTTAATTTTTTTGTAAAATTATTTTCTAAATTATTTATCTAATATTTTGAAAAATTTCGTAAAATGACCTCTAATTTTATGTAAAATATTTTTTCATGTGGGTTATAAAATATTGTTATAAAAATTATTTTTGTAAACTGGTAAAATCCATGTATGTATAAGGCATAATTATTTGTAAATTAAAATCGGTATATAAAGTTATTTTGTATATAAAATAATTTAGTAAAAATTACATATAATATCCACTTGTAATAATTGCACATAAATCTTGTAAATATGATCTTTGTAAAATCTTTTATGAAATGTATATAAAATCCTTGTAAATGTGTGCAATTCCTAACCAAAATTATTATAAAAATTGAAGAAGATAAAATACATAAAAGTTTAGAAAATTCTTTTAATTTTTTTCAAAAACTTTTTTTATCTTTTATTTTCTTATTTAAAAAATATTTTGTAAATATTCTTTTTTTTACATGTGCATTCTTTATAATTATGTTGACATTTAAATTATTCTGGAATAAAATTGAATGATGGATCTTGGTTATGAACTTAATCCATTTAATTTTGAAGGAACCTTATAGGAACTGGAGTTAAGACTTTTCAGGTCCTAGTAACTTAATTCTTTAAGTCCATAAGTCTATGATTACATGCCATCTTGATTTGTCTAAGTAGAAAATTTTGAGGCATGCATGACTCTTGCTAATAGTGGCTTGACTTGGACACACACTTTATACATAGCTCAACACGGATGAGGCGGTGAGGAGGTAGAATCCTTTATCTTTAAGTAACATACAAGTGTGTAACAACTAATGGGAACACATGTCCTCCTCTTGGGAGGTATGTGCACCTCAACCTGGTCTATTAGCATTGAGGTCTAACGACATGATGTTGTGGGTTGCAATAATGCTTCAAAAGAGAGATAGTCTACTAGATCAAGAAGAATAAATCCTTATGTTCATGTTGCATATGTTGTATATATGAAAAAAAATGCAAAAACTCTGAAAAAGGGGATAAGCCTGCTTGAAAATAAAAATGCATGTCGGAGAATATGTAGTTGAATAAGCAAAGATTATGTGATTCATTGTCTCATCTCATGGAAGCTTGCAACTGGAGACTTGGCTATACGAGATGCGTGGCTATACTGGCAATGATCCATTCTTCTTTCCCCTCATCTTGAGCTAGTTGTACTTGAACTTAGAAGGGAATACCCCGCTCCTCGAGGAAAGAGTTTCTTGACCAGGGGACTAGAGTTACCTTATGGAGCTATATTCCACATACACCGTACAAGTATAGATCACAGTCATAAGAGTTTGCGTATGTAGACTTGTTCTGACCTGACTGTTGAGGCGATCTGGTCATAGAATTGTGGAACTTCAAGGTTGTTGAGTGTTAAATCTGTTTCTCAATAAGGTTACGCTAAACTAATAATCCAAAGGCCTGGCCTAGCTCCATACTTTAATTTTTGAAGACAAGTTTAGTTATCAACATTATTCTAATTTATTTCCTTTTCTTTTCTTAATTTCTTTTTCACTTATTTTTCAAATAAGTGTTTTCTAAGGGACTAGCAAATGTAAAGTATAGGGGAATGATGAATCCATGATTCACATCCTTATTCTTTTATTTTAGATATCCCTATGCAGAATACGTGTAAATATATATTAATTCTAATAAATTAGCATTGTGCATGTTTTTGTTAATAATGAATAATTAACATTTATTTATCCAAAATAAAATAATAAAGAAGAAAATAAAAAGAAAGGAAATAAAAATAAGGCTATAATTATGTAATAAGTACATATTGATGTGAACCTCGAGATCAGGTCAATGATTGACGTGATCGACAAGGAATAAAGTAGGGAGAGATATGGTCCTTAATTTATAAACATTCAGAAAATCCAAAAATACCTAGTATATATTGCTCATCATTTATTTTGTATAAACGACATGCATTTTCATCACTATGTATATTGTATATATACTGTATTATTTTATTTCTCAATAAAACATCCTTAAATTAAATTATTCCCTCAATAAAACTTATACATAAAAATATGACGTAAATAATAGAAATAATTGCAAAAATAAATTTTATATAGAATAAAAGATATAACACTTAGAAAAAGCCGCAAAACAAGAATGAAAAGATCAATACCTTCTCTATATGAACTAAAATTGAATTAAACTCACTTTCATTGTATTCTAAATAAAATTACCTTTAAAATGAAGGTGGTTTCATAAATTTGGAATTATGGTTTGAAAGTCGGCTTTTTGGGTGGGGTTGTCTGTATAATGTATTATATTTATACTTGTATATATTTTTTATTGATATTTATTTAATTTTTCACATATTGTATTTTTAAATATTTGTACATATTATATTTAATTTATATAGAATGAAAACAAAAATTATAAAGTTCATAACAAATAAAAAATTAAAATTATCTAATTATAATACCTATGTATCATGCATCTATATTGTAAACAAATTTATTTATTTAACCTATTAAATTAATTCACAAAAATAACATAAAATCTAATTAAAATCGTTTAATTATTTTATAAATAAATAAAATATAAAATACGATGTATATTTGTAAAAATAATAAAATGAAAATATGCACATATTGTATATATGTATATCGTACAAGTAAATATTAATAGATATTGTATATACCATAATATATATAATATTAAAATTATTAAAAAATAAAAAAATAGGTGGTAAAATAACTAAAAATTTCATTTTGATTATTTTCTATTTTAAGGCCATTTACTAATTTAATTTAGTTTTTCTTTTATTTTTGTAAATCCTTTTTTTGTATTGGTCAACCAAGGTCCGTTGACTCGGGACAATTCCCTCCTCCCTGGTCCAACTCAGTTGGAGCTTTGCGAAACCCGATTTCTCCTAGTTCTCTAGTCCGAGTCCAATCGCCATTCACCTTGGATTGCAGGCCCATGTGATGATCCGCAAAATCGGCCCTTTAAAAGTGTGTAATTAGCACTTGATCATGTCATCGCAGCCAATTCGGGTCATCAAAAGACCATCTGATTGATATGTGTCAAATAAGAATGAGATGGTCGAAAGATAGTGCGTGAATCGTGGATGAAAGGTGGAACAAGGGAGGGGAACTGTGAAGGGGCGAAATTGACTGACGAATCCTAATTAAATAAGTAAAAGAAGAAGAAAATGCAGAGAGAGAGATCGAGGGGAACTTACCGGTGATTGGGGCGGATCGGAGCTTGGGCGCGGGCTCCAAGGCAGAGCTCTGGTCTTCGCTGGACCTCCGCAGCAACTAGAGGCAGCTCAAGCGGGCTGAGCGCACCGCAACTCCGCCATGGATGGCGGAGGGTCGACACTGGGGGCTCCAGTTGTCGTCGCTCGATCCTCTCTCCTCCCCCTGTCACAGGGAAGAGGAGGAGGGCTGGGCCGTGCCCCGTATACAGGTGGACAACGATGGCAGGCGGTGGGAGCGGCATATTTAAGGATCGAGCTAGGCGGTTGGAGAGGTGAAGGGCGTGGATTTCGAGGAAGAAATGGGGCGAGTGGAGAGGCGTTCGTGGGATAATGGAGGCCTGGCGAGGACGAAGGATGACTGGCGATGGTCGTGGAGCTTCCAGATGGTGGAGGTGGTGGCTGGAGACTCGGGTAAAATGGAAAGGGCAGACGGTGTTGGCGCAGTGGAGAACGTGGGGAAGAAGGGTCGCCTGGAGGTTGACGATGATATTCAGCCGTTGGATCTGGAGATCCAACGGTCTGAATTTAGGCGCTAAGGAACGGGTGTGATCAGATCTGGGACGGCACGATCGGAGGCCCAAGATTCGGCCACGTGTTGCGCTGCGGAATGAGCGCTGGCAGACGGCTTAGATGAGAAGTTAGGGTTGATCGAGCGGCTGAGGAGAGAGGCGGAAGCAACGGCTGTGATGGAAAGACAGGGGCGCGATCGAATGGATATAAACGTGCCACGTGGCAGGCTGAGGACGAGGCGCGAATGTGCGGCGTGGATTAGATATGGAGGCTGATCGGTATGGCCAGGAATAAGAGCGGGTGTGGAGAGGACTGGGCCATTAGATCAGGAGAAGATCCAATGGCTCGGAGCGAGGGCGGATACGACAAGGAGAAGCGGGCCACGTGGCGCCCCCAGAATGGGCCACGTGGCCCAATCAGATTATTCAGAGGGTATTTTTGATTTTTGAGGGTTAATTTGGCCGAATTTGAGAAAACTGAAAACATGAAAGTTGTAGATATTGATGAGGTCTACAAGTTTCATGTTGACTAAAACTGGAGATGAGATCAAACAAAGACCTGAAATATTTTTAAGGGTATTTTTAAGGCTAAAAATACGACAGATTTTAATTTTGTGATTTTTTGTGGTTTTTAACTTATTCGAGACTCTGATAATTACAGGACATTAACTGGGTTTTATTGACACAAATCTTAAGCAATGGGGTTAATAATGAACAATTAAGATGATGAAATCGAGTTTCATCACCCCCCCCTATACTTAAACTATGCTCGTCCTCGAGCATCAAAGAGAATGACTAAGTTGGATTAACCCCCTTGTGCATGTGAGTACAGGATCCAATCCGATCAAGTTGACTCAACTTTAGAGGTCCAAAATTCTAGAATTCAATCCAGCCTTAATCAAGAGTCATACAATTCCTCTACTTCTCCAGATTCTCTCTGATGTACATATAATCTAAAGGATATGAATTTTAGTGTTGACTGCAATTTTGAGAGTAGAGTCAAATTGTCACCTAAAGTCTTGGTCCAAGAAAATATCCTAAGGACCCAATCCTCAACACTAGGGAATAAATCAAATCTTGCATTTGATCCACCGTCTCTTTAGTTGTCAGACTTAGAAAATGTTGATGGAAGGCCAGTAATGGAGGGCATGGGATTGTGTCATTTCTTCTCTCCCTCTCATTGGAACAAGGATTCTCTCTAGTGCCTTTTACGCAACACATTTTTTTGGTGTTGATCAGTGCGTCCGTCAAGAGAAGTTGGAGCCGTCTGCACTTGTTTTCCTGGGAGTACACCGGGGTGTGTCTCTTTTGAGTACCTATCGTACCTTCGACACCCAGACTTGTAGCATTTACGATGCAGAGCCCTTTTTTTGGTGCAAGCCCGACTCCTGGTCCTAATAGCGGCGGTCCTAGTGGACACTTTGAAAAGTTTGGGAGCGCTCGCCTTTGGTGGAAGCTCTTTGATATTTGACTTTGTGGAATGAGATCTTTTCCTTGAATTTCATTGACTTGTACAATTTGTGGCTAGCTCCACTGCTTTTACCAAGAGTTGGCGCACACTGATCAACAATTTTTTATTTATATCACACCCTGGCACTTAGGTAAATATCAAGAGATTAGTATAAGAACCAAGTTCTCATACTGGCTAATATTGCTGACACTCAGGTTTCATGAAGCTTTCAAAGATTTTATCCCATCCTCGAGCATCATTAGATCAAGTCCAAACTCAAATCCCTCGTCCCAATCCCTCATGTGAAAAGTCAACTCATCTCATTAAAACCACAGTCGTGCATGTGATGTGCTGATCATATTCTTTATGTCTGATACTAAGCATGGAATATAGCATGCAAATCTAGAGACCTAGGGAAATGTGGGTGAATAAGTCTATGACCCTGATAGCTAAGGCTGGTTAACCGAAAATCTCAAAGACCTCATAAAACTAAGTTTCCTTGAACATTTCAGATCTTGGCTGGAAGTGTAAGTGTAGAGGATTAATCCAACTCCTTCATTCAAAAACACATATTATTTTTTTTTTCTCTTTTTTTATGGATTTTAATTTAAATCTTAAAACACTGGTTATACTCAGCTTTCCTTGAGAAGAGATAAAAGATTTTCAAAACCATGTCACACAAATAAAAGATTTTCAAAAGATTTTTCAAAAGATTTTTCAAAACAAGAAAATCTCATTTTTAAAATCATTTTCAAAATATTATTATCAAAATAGTGTAACATATAGAAAAGCCGTAAAAACACTTGAGTCCTCTTGGTTAAAAAGATTTTACTTTAGCCAAAAAGTTTTAAATTTTTCAAATTTTTCAGATTATAGCTAAAGTAAGTATACGGTATATACGGTATACCCCCCTATCCTTAAACTTTGCTATGTCCTCATAGCACTAGATGATACAAGTCCATATGTCCATTTAAGTATATAGAAATATACGGGAGTTAAGAGGGGCTCCCCCTATACTTAGGTTATAAATAACCTAAGTATAAAGGCAAGGAAAGATGAGTACAGAAATCACAGGGACTCGGGTCCCCCCTATACTTAGGTTGAGATTAGCCTAAGTATAAAGATGGAACTTGATATTGGGAGGGACCCAAGGTGAACGAAGAAGAGGAATAGATTTACAAGAGAGCGGTATGAATGTATGGAGTGACTAAGGTTCTGGAGAGTGTATCGAAGCAAGCATGGCTCAATCAAGTAAGCAAGACCCTCAGGTTCACCAACACACACATGAAACCAACCGAAGTTGGTTTATTATCTTGTCGGTTTTATTGGTGATAAAACATTAGATATTTATGCGGAGAAAAAATGTGACGTGAAAATCAATGTGTAAGCGAGGGTATTGCTCTCCCAAAACCAAAGTTTTTACTCCATTTTAGGTTGACTTGCAATTAACAGTCCCAATTTTATTTTAAGTTATCACTGAATTATGGTTAGCACAAAATTAAGCAATCATCGTCTACCGTTCATTCCCATTTTCCATTAATCCTAGGTGATAAAGATAGGAATAGAAAGCCGAGAAAAACATGTATTCGATAAAAACCACGATCTAGACTAAGCGATAAAACATGCAGTGATTTGATGAAAACACGTGAAAACTTGGGCTGTTTTGAAAACCAAAATCAATGTATGCAAGTCGATAAAAGCCGCACCTAACCATGCACCTATTAGCGGGGAATGATATCCATTAAATTTGGCTATGTGAGGCGAGATTATGTGCGTCTATATTTTAGTGTATCCTACCTACGAGCAAACACGTAAAAGATAAAAAATGAAATGTGCTCAAAGAGCCGCGTGCCTGGTCCTAGGTCGACACTCAAGTGGGGACGATCCCCAGACAAACATGATTGTTCGATTACATTTGCGAGTCTTCGATCGAAGACCACTATAAAAGACGAGTTTATTACATGACATGCAAAAAATAAAATGTGAGACACATTTCTTTTTCTTTCTACCCTATTTGCTCCACGTATGTTTTGCGGCTCCTCGCAGTGGGAGACACCAGCTCCTCGCCTCCTTGATTGATCAAGGGCCCTGCCACAAAACAAGGATTAGAGATCAATAGAGAAGAAAATTTTACAATGCAAAATGAATGGACAAATGACCTATAAAAAGAACACTAAATTAAATAAACAAAAATCCAAAAAATACAAGAAATGAGCCGTGTCCCCGGCAACGGCGCCATTTGATGATCCGCAAAATTGGCCCTTTAAAAGTGTGTAATTAGCACTTGATAATGTCATCACAGTCGGGCCAATTCTGGTCATCAAAAGACCATCTGATTGATATGTGTCAAATAAGAATGAGATGGTCGAAAGATAGTGCGTGAATCGTGGATGAAAGGTGGAACTAGGGAGGGGAACTATGAAGGGGCAAAATTGACTGACGAATCCTAATTAAATAAGTAAAAGAAGAAGAAAATGCAGAGAGAGATCAAGGGGAACTTACCGGAGATTGGGGCGGATCGGAGCTTGGGCGCGGGCTCCAAGGCGGAGCTCTGGTCTTCGCTGGACCTCGGCATCAACTGGAGGCAGCTCAAGCGAGCTGAGCACACCGCAACTCCGCCATGGATGGCAGAGGGTCGACACCGAGGGCTCCGATCGTCGTCGCTCGATCCTCTCTCCTCCCCCTGTCACAAGGAAGAGGAGGAGGGCTGGGTCGTGCCCCGCATACAGGTGGACAACGATGGCAAGTGGTGGGAGCGGCGTATTTAAGGATCGAACTCGGCGGTTGGAGAGGTGAAGGGCGTGGATTTCGAGGGAGAAATGGGGCGAGTGGAGATGAGTTCGTGGGATAATGGAGGGCTGGCGAGGACGAAGGATGACTGGCGATGGTCGTGGAGCTTCCAGATGGTGGAGGTGGTGGCTGGAGACTCGGGTAAAATGGAAAGGGTGGACGGTGTTGGCGCAGTGGAGAACGTGGGGAAGAAGGGTCGCTTGGAGGTTGACGATGACATTTAGCCGTTGGTTCTGGAGATCCAACGGTCTGAATTTAGGTGCTAAGGAACGGGTGTGATCAGATCTGGGACGGCACGATCGGAGGTCCAAGATCCGGCCACGTGTTGCGCTGCGGAGTGAGTGCTGGCGGACGGCTTGGATGAGAAGTTAGGGTTGATCAAGCAGCTGAGGAGAGAGGCGGAAGCAACGGCTGTGATGGAAAGACAGGGGCGCGATCGAATGCATATAAACGCGCCACTTGGCAGGCTGAGTATGAGGCGCGAATGTGCGGCGTGGATCAGATATGGAGGCTGATCGGATGGCCAGGAATAAGAGCGGGTGTGGAGAGGATTGGGCCGTTCGATCAGGAGAAGATCCAACGGCTCGAAGCGAGGGCGGATACAACAAGGAGAAGCTGGCCACGTGGCGCCCCCAAAATGGGGCACGTGGCCCAATCAGATTATTCAGAGGGTATTTTTGATTTTTGAGGGTTAATTTGGCCGAATTTGAGAAAACTCATAACATGAAAGTTGTAGATATTGATAAGATCTACAAGTTTCATGTTGACCAAAACTGGAGATGAGATCAAACAAAGACCCGAAATGTTTTTAAGGGTATTTTTTAGCCTAAAAATACCACAGATTTTAATTTTGTAATTTTTTTGTGGTTTTTAACTTATTCGAGACTCTGATAATTACAGGACATTAACAGGGTTTTATTGACACAAAGCTTAAGCAAGGGGGTTAATAATGGACAATTAAGATGATGAAATCGAGTTTCATCACCATGTTTTACTTGAAGATTCCCGTCCTTTGTGGATATCCAGGAGGATCCGAATCCCTCACGGTTCATGTAAAAATTTCATTTCCTTTTAGACAGCTGGGAGCGCAATAAAGCATCTCATTCCCCTCTGCCACGTATAGTTCGCTCATCATGCCTCTTCCCCTCCACTGGAACCCTTAGGATAGTGACAGCCCTTCCTCAAAGTCGTTCGAGTCTCGAATTGGTGCCGAGTTGGGTAGAACCACTTCATGCCCGGACTTCTCTGCCACGACCTGTCTCTTTCACTTCCTGTAGCAAAATCGAGGCCATTACCCCTCCATCCACTCTGTTGTTCTTCACCTTCCATCCCTTGATCATCAGGGACCCTTCATTCTTCTCATTTTACCCATTCATTTTCGATTCATCCATTTGTCACCACCATTGCACCATCATAGGGTCCCATTCGACGTGGACCACCCCCAGCATCATGTTGTAGTCCTCAGCTAAATGATCAAAGCCATGTAGCACCAAATATCCAAGATCAAAGCTCAACCAGTGGCACCTTCTTTGTAGTCTTTCTGATGCCATCATCCTTCTTAGATCATAGAGACATGTCCCAGTTTTGATACAAATCGCATGTCCACACCCAAATTCGAGTGGTACAATCAGACCCAGAAGGAATTAGGACTACACGTCATCATCTCTTTTCATATTGTTGGATTCCTCCAGGTGTCAGATCTGTGCCGCACGTCACACCCTTTTCCCTATATCGTCAAATCTTTTCTAGAGCCATCAGAGTCATATGTCAGGGCAATCATGTATCTTACGTTGCCTACAATGGTATATTTCACTTTAGCCCCATCTTTTTCTACTCTTTCCGTTTAATCCAATAACGTAAAAGTAGTTGTGAACATTGCAGTTAGAACCTCGTAGTTTTCTTATTTGCATTTTAGTCCAGTCGAACTGAACTAACAAGCATGTACACATGCCTTAATGCGTTATTTGCATGTTTGCTCCTATGTTTTCACGTGTTATCTAAATCAAGAGAAGTTTTGGAATTTGTATTTATACACCTCTATCCATGAATAACGTGTGACCCACGTTTTAGCTGGGATATTTGCGCATTTGACCAAGAGTTTTATAGTGTGTTATTAATTGCATTTAGGTCCTCTATTTCAGTAATTCTTATTTTGTGTATTTTTGTTTAAAAAAATAGTAAAACTCATCCAAAAATTCCCTAAAAATTAGTGGTAGATCAAGTTAATGTTTTCTTCATGTGTTGATTTTTATTTGTTGTTTTATTTTATTTGTTATTTTTAAAAATTCAAAAACTCACCAAAAATTCCTTGGTTTCCTTAGATAATCCTTAAAAAATCAAAATTCCCTGAAAATTCTAAATTTTTTGATGTAGCTTTATTTTTAATTATTTATTGTTCTTTCTATATTTCATCTTATTTGCTTTTACAAAACTCTAAAAAATTGCAAAAAACTAAACACACCATAAAAATCATATAAATATTTTAAAAACCTAAAATTTGTGTGATTAGTATTATTTATAGATATTCACTTATACTTTTTGATAAAATTAACAACCAAGAGTTTTGAACATATTTTCTATTTTTAATTTGAAAAATACTCCTGACTATGCATTGTTTGCTTTATTTCCTATTTTTATTCATGTTGAAAATATTAAAAAAATATAAAAATCCCTGAAAAATTAAAGAATAGTATAAAATTTTCAAAAGCACAAAAAAATTTTTACCAGAATTTTTGGCTATTTTTACCATATTTGAATAATTCAAAAAGAGTATTTACATGCTTTTTATTCATTATTTTTATTGCTTTGTTTAGAAATATAAAAATATAAAAATTTTCAAAATTAAAAATGATTAAAAACTAAAAAAAGAAAACAAAAAAAATTATAAAAATTAAGACCCACAAAAATTTTATAAAGATAAAATTCACAAAAAAATCCAAGACTAGTTTGTTCTGAATTGCCCTTTTTGAATTACCTTCTTACTTTTCATTGATTTTTCATTCAATTGATTGACCCTCACTTCATAATAATTGCCTCCTAGTGTACGAACCTAGTCACTTTACCATGTTAATAAAAGTAGCTTAAACTACTCTCTTTACTTGCTTGATTCATTTTGTGGTTGAAAATTTTTCTCGATTTCTAGCCGGATTTCTGGGGTGACAATGACATTATTAATTGCTTAACTTAACCCTGGTCATCAAGTGTTATCAAACACGAAGAATGAATGAATAACATGGAGAACACGAAGAACATATTTTCACTTGAAATTTCAGCAGAGCTTCCCCATATATGGGGTGATTTTTGTAGGAAAAATTTAACAGAGTTTCCCCTTAAATCGAGACATATTTATATGAAAGATCTGTAGATTTGGTCTTATATTGGGGCATATTTATATGAAACTTTTGGCAGATTTCCTATTTATATAAGCAAATATTTCAAAATAAAAATGTAAGGAGTTTCCTTATAAATCATAGAGAGGAAAACAACAATGAAAAAGAAAGACTATAACAGAACTGCAAGTGATGGAGAATCGGTAGACACCATGCATCTTAGGTGCGTGAAGCATGTGACGAATCACATAGTTCACTAACGTGCATTGTCGCACGTACCTAAGTAGGGAATTACACATATTCCTCCATCAAAAAATCATAAAATTGATAAAAATGTTGAATCAGCAAGTCTCTTGTCAAAGGTGAGTGAGTTGTACGAAGAACATGTATGCTCACTAACGACCTAGCCGCCTGTACCCGAGAAAGGATATGCTCAGATTCTTCCTCGAACCACAACATAAATATAATTTGAAAGGAAGATAAATCAAAAACCTGGCTTTGAAAACCTAGCTCAAGATAGACCTTACTTACCTCCTACATGAAGCCGACTAGGAGAGGACCATACCGTCTTTCGCCTCCTCATCCTCTCGGCAGCACTTCGCTAGCGCTTCTTCCCCTCCTGCCGACCTATCAACCCTAACCCTCAGGGTAGTGGTGGTAGTGAAAATCATTTAGATTGAATGGGTGGGGGCTATTTATAGGTTTCAAAAAATCATTAACCATAGTTAGTAAACTATGGTTTAAACCTTAACTGCAGTTAGTGGCCCATGGTTTTGGTAAAATCTTATACGAAACTTAAGTCTTAAGTTAGAACTTTCGAGAAGCTTCTAGATTTGATAATGACGCTTAATTAGTGCTAATCATGATTAACTTTCACTAATCATGATTTAACTTTTGCAACTTGCACTTAACTTTTGGTGATCTTTATTTAGTGTTTGCTAATGGTCATTAGTTATTCTCAGTTCATCATTAGTTTCTTTAATTGTGTTTAATTAGCCTTAATAACTATCATTATGGTTCATGACATCTTAAGCATCCTTACTTTTCTTTCTTTGGAAAATCATAACAATTAAAAATGATGTCCAATTCACACGAAACAAATTCCATTTGTTTCCTCTTGTCAAGCTGGATCGTATGATATACGATCTGAGAGGGCCAAGTTCAAGGCTTTACATACAGGGTCTCTCCTCTATGACTTTTCCTTGCTCAGAATGAAGGTTCCTAGGCATTTTCTGCAATACGTACCCACCCACGGATCCCTTGCCAAGCTATTTGAAATCCCGAACTTGGATATTTGTTTGGTTCATAAAATTTTTCCTCGACCGTAGAGTACCTACGAGGTGCAGGAATTCCAGCACAATAGAGGAGTTCCAGCAAGGTGGGTTGATCTGGTCTAGTCAGTCTTGCAACTTAACCCCCTTATATATTATCCAAGAGCCTAATCATATCTGAATTCAGATATGATCCATTACTCGTAACCCCTATCTTAAAACACACATAATTTCTGCATGCGAACTATGATTTTGATATTCATGTGCTCTTGGAAAGGTATGAAAAATACTACAATATAGAATTATCATTTATTTGATGTAGATACTGGATCTTGTCACGAACTTGGAAAGATTATATTTTTATACTTAGAGGTATTATGTGTAGCTTTATCAACTACTAAAGGAGAGTATATATTTGCATCTTTAGCATGTTTTCAGTTACTTTGTATGAAGAACATGCTTTGATTTTGGTCAAACTTTTAGATAAAATCGTATCCTTTGTGATAACACTCATTCTATCAATCTAGACAAGAATTATAGTATATTCAAACATCTTCTTGAATTTTTGAATATTTTGTCTCTTACAACTATCGAAACAAGACCATCAGCTTGTCTAATGTCATCCATGACATGCTAGCCCCAATCCACACCTTCGTGGATGGTCACCCGTGAAATTTGTGCCATTTCATTCTATCAATTATGACGATACTCCCAGTATTTTATAAATCTTGGGATCTTAATCCATCACATTTTCGCTTACCTTTTTGTTATCGTCCTGTGAGACCATGATCACATCAAAAAGGTGAGGCCCTTCGGATTTGAAGATATGTGCTATAGCAAAGATTTGGATGACAACCATCCACCTCACCTCCTATTGGAACCAACTTTGTCCTTCCTATCCCCTACTCCTCACTAATGTGGTTATGTCCCCCTCTCTTGTCCTACCTACCCATTGTATTATGGCAAAATAGAGGCTTATATGGACTACCACCTCTCCCTTGGGCATGACTTTACTTAGCAGAATCTGATTGATGTTCATTATTTTGAGTTTCACAAGATTCGGAAGAATGTTGACATTGTGATACCCACAACATCAACATGGAAATTTAGACAAATGATTACTCGTAGTTTGTCAACTTCTAGACCGATTTACTCTACAGTCTCTCTAATGATGATCAATGCATGAGCCTTTCTCTGAATCTTATTCCCTCTTCCATGCCTCGACCCTGGCAGCGTCCTCGCCTATAGACTTCTCCTTTGATTAGAGACCCTCATCTGACATTTACTTATCCTTCAACATTTGGACCTTATTCCTCCCAAGGAAAGAATGTCTCTATGCCCTAGGATGATAGTGATGAAGAAGAAGAAGAAAATTCCGATGATGAGTTTACAGAAAAAGAAGAAAACTCCGTTGATGAGTTTGCTTTAAGAATAAATGCGCCATCAAATGTGGGAATAGACGCTCCCCTCTACATTATGTGACATGTCTCGAGTGAAGGTGTATTGTACGTTCTCTTTTGTTGCAAGATGTAGTTTTCTCAGCCCTAGCTTTGGCGGGGGCATTGTTTAGTAGATCGGTGCGAGGTGTCTAATGTCCCGTCTTGGAGGAGCCTATGGTGTCCGACAGGTCGAATCCGACAATCATTGTATTGGTCCTCTCTCGGTTCTCGACATGTTTACCGATCAAATAAGACAACAGTCAACCCACAATATAAAATAAACAATAAAGTAAAATGAAAGGTGAGATTTATTATTCCCTACAAATGATGTACAGTAACAAGTAATAGGGATCGAATCGTTGAGAGCAAATGTGGATAGGTTAATTATTACCTATTAATAAAATAAATAATTATTATTTTTAACTTTTTAGAATTTTAGATTTTTCGTGGATTTCTAATTATATTTAATTTTTATGGATTTTTTTAATTCTTTTATTTTTTAAATTTTGTAAATTTTAAATTTCTTTTTCATTCTGCAAATTTTTAGTTTCTTATTGTTTTTAGTACTAATATGTGTATATATATAGTGATAATAATATTTATAATATAACTAATATATATGATATAATATATGTAGGAAATATGTATAGGAATGATCCTTTTATTTTTTTAAAGGTTTAAAATACTATTAGATATTTATAAATAATAATAAGTATATAGCTATTATATAGTATGAATGATATGAGGAGATCCTTAAGCACATCATGGAAGCTTGAGGATCGCATCGAATGCGATTGTGAGTGACTAGTCGCACTAGTAGCTCGATACATCAGAATTTAAAAAAACATTAAACACAATGAAACCACATGATCCAAGAACACTTCTTAAATAGTTTCATCTTATCCACAAATAGGTATAAGGTTTACCTCTTAAAGCGTGATTATGATCGAGTCTCTAAATGAAGAGATCTCTTGTCCCAAGTCCGATCCAATGGAGGAGACGCATGCTTCTCGAAATCCATATTGATGATCAAAGCAGCGGATTTTCTGATCTTGTCACACGAGATCCAACATCTTCTTCATGAGAGAGGCACACCGAAGGAGATGGAGATCCACGAGTAGATGATTCGGCAGCATAACGACGATGTTGTGATGATGACGACTCTCACAATGAATCCATGGTGGACGACCACTATGAGAGAGAGAGAGATAGAGGTTTGGCATGTGGAGAAACTAAGAGGGAGAGAGAGCATTCGTTGTCGTCATCCGAAGAGCGAGGGGTGCCTCTTCTTATATAGGATTTTGGGATACATGGATTTCAATCCATGGACAACACACAGTCAATAGATGAGAATGATTTGTGTTTCTTTCAATGGCCATGATCTTATAGTGAAAAACACACCAATAATGAATTTAAATTAAATTAAATATACATTGAATTATCTTCAACATAATTTAATTTAATTAAATCAATTTAGATAGGAGGATATAGAGAAACAGAGAGAGTCAACTCTTAAAATGGGGGGACGACCGCTTTTGAATATTTCAAGGGTGGCCATCTACCACCCATTATGTTGGCTTCTTTTTCTCTATTTAATGTGATATATAATATCTCATATTATCCTCTTAAATATTTGCAACAACTTTTATTGCAAATATATTCAAAAAATAATTCCAAATTAATTTGTGAATATTTCTATCATGCCACAGAAAAAATGTGAATCATATTCACATCCCAAAACAAAATGTAAATTATATTTTCAATTAATCATCCAATGTGAATCTAATTCACATCAATAATTAATTAACAAAATGTAAATCACAGATAACTCTCTCTTATATATTATAAATCACATTTATAATATATCTGAATAATATGGATAGTTCTATCCATATTATTCATATCCATAATAATTAAATCACATTTAATCATCTTGATTTTCTATTCTCATGTGCCCAAATAATATGAATCACATTTGCATTATTTAGACCTTTGATAATTAAATCAAATCTAATTATCCCAGATAACTCTCCTTACAATATGAATCAAATTCCTATTATTCATGATATAATTATCAATTTTTAGATGCTCGGATACACATATTAAAGATGAAAATATCCTTGAACTCTTTCAAGGATGATGCGCTTTCTCTACGGATACTTGGAGATAAGGACAGAGCAATTGTAATGTTCCACATATAGTGACTTGGATATTGAGATTAAACTCAAATCCAGATCTTGCGGACCTCCCTTAGATGTTTGATTAAATCAAAGCTGTAGATCTAATCTTCTCATTGCATCTAAATCACATTCAGATCAATGTCCAACATTTGGACTAAGATTACATTTCTTCCCTATGAGAGGATTCGCTAAAATTCAAAGCTATTTCATCACTCCCTCGGAATAGAAGTGTCATGGATATACG
The DNA here is from genome assembly GCA_037367405.1 of Ottelia alismoides. Lineage (NCBI taxonomy): Eukaryota > Viridiplantae > Streptophyta > Magnoliopsida > Alismatales > Hydrocharitaceae > Ottelia > Ottelia alismoides. The sequence goes on along the minus strand of JAZKJV010006856.1, from coordinate 356,629 downwards.
ATCATTTATGATCACATCACCCTCAGGTATTCCCAATACCTATACATCCCGCATACTGGAAGACCCATATTAAACCTGATGTTTCAGATCTCTTTTAGACTGTCTCCTTCTGGATTTTATCATTAAGTTTATCATTCAATCATTGGGAGTTGGTATCGATCATATACTTTCCAAAAGCATATATTATATCTAGGTCTTGATCATATACTTTCCAAAAGTATATATCAAACCTACAAATTCAGTAAAGCTTCCAAAGCGAGACGACCGTGCACGGAATTCGATTCTTTCCAATATCCCATGAGTGAGCTCATGTCTTCCAGTTCAGTAAACGAACATGTATGATCCCTTTGAGAGATCATATTACTCATATGCCCTTGCATGCACACCAACGCACCGATGTATAGACCATGGTTAGGTCATCAACCTACTTGTTTTCCAAATGTACATACTTAGACATATAGTAACACATCTGTCTCCGGTCAGAGGATGCGTGCCTATATCGTGACACCATATGACATAGGATGGTTATTTTGATCTCGTTAAGTAAACTCTTTAACCTTACTTATATAACACCTCCGAATCTCTATTCCTTTGCAGAGGACTTGCATCAAGAGGTCAGTTAGATATCAGGAAAATGAGAATGAATTTCCATCTCCTACTCTGGCTGGAGATCATCTCTTAACAATCATTTGATGGTGCTTGATGAGTCCTCAATCTAACTCTTTGGATATTCATCCAAGCACCAACGTCTATGATTCAACAATTGAATCAATATCTATATGATCATTAATATGGCCATGGTACATAACCCTAATTGTACTAAGGGACCTATTATGTAAATTAGTTATTCTTCATTTCAGATCAGGGAATGATATTTGCAATAACATTTATTGTATAATGGCTCACTGTGTGCTCGCATGTCCAACAATCTCCCACCAGCTCAAAGAGCCATTAATGGGCTAATCATTTAAACCCACACTCATGTGACAATCGTAGTCTATTTAGAAAAATAGCTAGGTAAGACGATCTGTCACTCTATTCCCAAGAGACTATGCCAAGTCTTTTTATGGCACTTGCATATCCCCAATAACAGTGCTCGCATCTTATGCGAATGTTGCATTTTATGCAACTAATACTCAATTCTGTCTGTTATAGTGTCCTTGACACTATAGCTCAATAATTATTATTACCAGTATTTCAATTATCCTTATCAGAATACCCTTATTCTTGGAGATCTATATCTCCTAAGGTATCTGCGATTAAGACATTTTAAATCTCTATCTATAAAGTCTTAAGTTCTTGAATATAGGACTTTCTATCACTATCTCTAAAGTCTTTGTCATATTTGAATATTTTATTGTGACTGCAATCAAATGTTTTATTTCCATAGTATGACTAGTGACAGTTTACAACTCCCACTACATGGCAGACATCTGACTTTTTTCACATCTAGTATACAATGAGCTTCTCGTAACTGATGCACAAGGGTAAGCAATTCTAGCATTAACTTCCTCAACTCCTTGAGGTGGTATCCCTTTATATAGGTTAGTACCATACCTTAAGATATGGAAGATTTTCTTGGAATTTTCCAGAAATGGAATATGTCCAAGGTGTACCACTAATGTGACGGTCCCAATACCTTCTTTTCTATGGTTCTGAACACCTTCAGAATTAAGATACAGGAGGTATCCATGAGATCAAATCTCAAGGTATGGAACAACCAAATTATAAAATACTTATTATTATCCTATATCATTTCAAATGATTAGGATATCATCTACATTTAGCACGATGAACACAATGGCACCTCCACTAAGCTTCATGTGGTTCATCAAGATTTTATCTGAAATCATAACATTTACAATTTCATCAAATCTTATGTTTCAACTACAAGAAGCATATTTGATTCCATTGATGGAGTTATACACCTTTCTTTCCTCAACCATGAAGCCTGGGGGCTACTTCATATGAATATCCTCGGAGAGGTATTCATAAAGGAATGCAATCTTGACTTCCATCTTGAAGATGCAAAAGTGCAGTTGTGTAGCTATAGTTAGCAATATTCTGATGGGTTTAAGCAAGGACTCTGAAGACCAATGCTCATCACAAGCGATGTCTTCTCTTCAGTGTGTATTTTGAGGATATGAACCATGCTTTAAAGGGCTCTACCTTCTCATCAGTTTCCCTCTTTCTCTTAAAGATCCATTTACACCTTAACGGGTCTTACCCATATAGGTGGATCCTCAAGGGTCCATATACAATACTTGTATATGAAGTCTACTTTAGACTTTATTACAAACATCCATCTTTCTATGTCATGATATTTAAAGGCTTTATCACATGAAGTTAGATCATTGTCAGACTTAACTGACACATGGAATACATCCTCAAACTCATTTGAAGAGGTATGAGTGTTTCATCTTTAATTATCCTTTTAGTTTCCGATTTTAGGAACCTCGTTATCATCTCAAGATTAAATGAGTTCCTTCACTTCATTTTCATATTGATTATCAAGAGTCTCATCATTTAAGAATCACATTCTCATAGATGAGATATTTTAAGAATCTCAAGGTTATAAAGTAGGTATCCAATACCATGCTTTATTTTCCTAATAAAGTAGCACTCTCTAGCGTTTGATTCCAGCTTACTTGCATGGAACCTTAAATATATATTGTAGTCTATACTACATATATACATGTAAATTAAGAGGTAATAATGCTAATATTCATCATTGATAAGATCATGTCATACATGATCCAATTGTATCTCCCTACAACTCCATTGAGTTTAGGTGTATTAGGAAGAGTGAGATAGGAATGATATTCCTTTCTCCATAAGATATTCATGAATTCATCTAATAAGTATTGACTACCTAGATTAGATCAAATTCATTTTCATCTTCCTTCAAACTTTGGTTCTAAACCAAAATTGTGAATTCTTTGAACATTTCAAAGGTTTCTAAGGTGAGGGGAATAAATCTCATATCACAAAATCATCGAATGATATCACATATCATCAATGTTTATTATGATATAGATAATCTACATACATCAATATGTATGAGAGCTTGAGTACCTTGGCGTCTAACACCAATCCTAGAGAAGGGTGTATTGGACATTTTACTTTGAATACAATATTCATAAGTATGTAAGTTTTTGAAATTTTAGACATTCAAAAGTTTCATCTCTTACTAGTCTATTGATCAAATCAACAGACAAATGTCCAAGGATTGATGCTAGATTATTGTCAAATGATCTTCATCCTCCTATTGATCATATAAGGTTTAACTTTCAGTATTAGAAATCTTAATGAACCATTCGTTAGTTTTCTAATTTAGCAGAGTCCACTAACTGTTAGATTACTGTCTGAAATATATCCATCATAACTCTCTATGATAGGTTTATTCTAGAATTCATGTTTATTTCCAACGCTTAGAAATAAACTATGAGTGTATCCCAGTATCCAGGTCATACAAACATTCTCTAAGACTAAGTGCTCTCCCACTGAAAATATGAAGACTAAGTGCTCTCCCACTGAAAGTATGAAGCATATCAATCCAATAGAGATTGTTGCAACAATTACATCAATATATATGTGGATGATAATTAAAACCATAAAATCAAATTTTCAAGTCTTCTAATACATATGCAACCGATTGCAAGTGTTATTAGAAGAATAAGATACAATTATCAGACTCTTAATCTTATCCAATAAGCAAGTCAATTTCAATGATGACATGTAGATGTAGATTATTCTGATGCACTATATGAATCCTCTCTAAGGATCCTAGATAGACTAGATAGCGACACTATCAATACATCGGCTTATTGAAGTATTGGAACTCATCCAACTCTTTGGATATCATATTATGGAAATCATAGAAGTACAGTCAACTCTTTGACTTTCCTTCTAACTTGGGTCCAACCCATGCTTCCACTGCGCTCCTTGCATCTATAAACAACCATTTCTTAAGAAAAAGGATCTCTTATGTTGAAGAAAAAAATTCAATATAAGACTACTTCAACATTTATACATGCTTCATTCAATTCATACAATATAAATATTATGAAGCTTCATGAATGACTAGAGTACAGACAGTAGATCAATGACACTCATCATATCTACATCCATCTAAACTCTTACAATCATTGGTTCAGGTAGATACTCAAACAATTTGAAGACATCTTCCCCTATAGAGCACTCGGCATAATGCAGAGAACCATGTCATTCGTGATTAAATGTCGAGAGCACATATGTCTGCCAGAACATCTTCTTCGATTTTTATAAGGATTATCAGACAATTACGATCATCATCGACATGTCACTTCCAAAGTACATTCGATGAGAGATCAAGACTATAGAGACATACAAACTCTAGGGTTGTAGTCCTATTGTTTATTTAATTGTCATTCCTCATTATTACGAGGAAACTTATATATTGCAACTACATACAATATGTGTTTAATTGCAAATATGATATCTTGACCATGGATCCAATCCATGATAATTTACTGGTTATTATTGAGTATAATATTGAGTGGGTTTAATGAAGACTTATTTGAAATAAGAAATTTGCATGAATATATATATATATATATTATTTTGATTTAGGAATTTTCATATCAAAGTTGTCTTCCCTTGTCAACACTAAAAGTTCATTCCCTTAATCACTTTCAATGCAAGAGATATACTTACCATTATATTTCAGCAAGATATGAGATCTCCTTATCTTTATCAAATCCCAATAATACGAGAAATTATAACTCAGAAAAAAAGAAGCGGGAACACATTCCGCCTTGCAAGTCCAACTTACATTCCCAAATCAATCTTTAACACCCGAGCCCACCACCCCTAAGGTGATGTTGACCCGTCATTAATTGAACCAACTGTCAACATGAATACATCTCGCTATGCGCAATCCAATATCACCCCCAATAATATGAGGATTCGATATTGGGGTCACTACGCATACATCATTACTCCTTAGAGAAGCAGAGAGCCCGATCCAAATGGCTTGTGTGCAAGAGTTGTCACTTCGGACAGGCGTCTCCAACATGCAATCTCTGACGACGGAACCCTTTACCTTGACGGGAGACCATGGATGTCACTTATGTGATCCTCCATATCATGTTCAAATTTAATTAATCATTATGAATCATATTCATTTTGATTAATGATTCCAAGAGAATCACACATCTATTCATAACAGACTATTTTCAATTGGATATAATCAATTTAAGTACATTAAATCGACTAACAATCATATTCAATCAATAAACTTGATTGTTACTTGAAAGGATGGTATTATCTCAAAGTATGTATTATTAGAATTTTAATAATTAGAAAATACACTATGATTTCTCCAGCATTATCGAGTCCCTACCCGCTGTCAGGGCCAGGTTAGACGGAAGTGGGACACACCGCACACAGTGCAACCTGCTACCCCAACGCTCCCTAACTAGACACCATATCCACCTCAGGAAAGGATAATGCCAAATTGATCATTGTGTACTTGTGATGTTCATTGATTTTTCAATCAAAATTATACCTTATAGTAATAATCAAAACCATTTTGATTATAAGGAAATTCGCTAAATCAATTCCCCAAACCCATTCAAGTAACATGTTTGTTGAAAGCATATCAAGTAACCAATTGGTTATGTAGATCATATCTAATCATTTATTGATTGAAGCAATGTCATTTAAGGTAACAATTATCATCAAATATTTCTCAAATATTATCCATAATTATTCTAGGAAATAATCATTAATTTCACAAGTTACTTTAATAACAATCACAAGGTTCATGATCGAGTATGTAATTTTCAGCAGTGATCCCTACTTACTAAAATTAACATATCTCAATCAATTTAAATAGAAATTAAGCAAAATAAATTTCTAATGTTTTCTAATTTGATTTAAAACAGAACACAAGTGATAAAAATGTATTTTTAGGCATTTTAAAATATTAATTAACTCATCAATTACGTCATAATTCGCCATTCCCGAAATAGTGGACATATGGTCATTAAAATGATCATAACTTGAGCAAACGGAATCCAACGCAAACTCAAATCTCACAGTTTCCTTATTTAATGGGGAATGGTACAAAAGTGATAGCATGTTAAACTTTTAAACATGGCCGAAATTTATCACAAAATAAGGCTGCAAAAGTTGAAATGCGATAGAATTTTCACAATCCCTTATGAACCCAAGTCTTCTTAAGTTTATGGATCGTATTTAAGACCTCCGAAACCTAGCTCGGATACAACTTGTAGGATATGGGTACTTAATCACATCATAAAAGTGTGAGGATCGCATCGAATGCGATCGGGAGCGACTAGTCGCATTAGTAGCTCGATGCAACGGAGTTTAAAAAATTTTGAACACGACGAAACCAAACGATCCAAGAACACTTCTTGGATCATTTCATCTTAACCACAAATTGGTATAAGCTTTACCTCTTGAAGTGTGGTTGTGATCGAGTCTCTAAACGAAGAAACATCCTGTCTCAAGTTCGATCCAACGGAGGAGAAGGTTGCGAGTGCGTTAATGAGACATGTGCTTCTCGCAATCCATGTTGATGATCAAGCGACGGATCTCCTGATATCGTCATACAAGATTCAACATCCTCTTCACGAGCGAGGCATACTGAAGGCGATAGAGATCCACGAGTACATGATTCGGCAACATAACAACAATGCTGCAACGATGACGACTCTTACAATGGATCTACGGTGGATGACCACTATGAGAGAGAGAGAGAGAGGTTTGGCGTGTGGAGAAATAGACAGGGAGAGACCATTCATTGTTTTCGCTCGAATATCAAGGTGTGCCTCTTCTTATATAGGGTTTTGGGATATATGGATCTCAATCCATGGACAACACACAATCAATGGATAAGATCGATTTGTTTTCTTTCATTGGTCATGATCTTGTTGTTAAAAACACAACAATAAATAATTTAAATTAAATTAAATATACAATAAATTATCTTCAAAATAATTTAATTTAATTTAATTAATTTAGAAACGGGGATAAAGAGAAAGAGAGAGAGTCAACTCCTAAAATGGGGGGACGTCCACTTTTGAATACTTAAGGGTGGTTGTCCACCACTCATTATGTTGGCTTCTTTTTCTCTATTTAATGTGATATATAATATCTCATATTATCATCTTAAATATTTGCAACAACTTTTATTGCAAATATATTCGTAAAGTTAATTCCAAATTAATTTGTGAATATTTTAATCATGCCATTGAAAAAATGTGAATCACATTCACATCCAAAAACAAAATATAAATTATATTTTCAATTAATAATCCAATGTGAATCCAATTCACATCAGTAATTAATTAACAAAATATAAATATAAATCACAAATAACTCGCTTATATATATTATAAATCACATTTATAATATATCTGAATAATATGGATAGCTCTATCCATATTATTCATATCCATAATAATTAAATCACATTTAAATATCTTGTTTCTCTATTCTCATGTGCCCAAATAATATGAATCACATTCACATTATTTAGACCTTTGATAATTAAATCAAATCTAATTATCCCATAAAACTCTCCTTACAATATGAATCAAATTCCGATTATTCATGATATAATTATCAATTTGCTAAATGCTCGGATATACGTATCAACAATGAAATTATCCTTCAACTCTTTCAAGGATAATGCGCTTTCTCTGCAGATACTTGGAGATAAGGATATGGTGATTGTATTGTTCCACGTATAATGACTTGGATATTGAGATCAAATCTCAAATCCAGATCTTATGGACCTCCCTTAGATGTTTGATTAAATCAAAGTTGTAGATCTAATCTTCTCATTGCATTTGAATCACATTTAGAACAATACCCAACATTTGGACTAAGATTAGATCACTTCTCTATGAGAGGAGTCACTAAAATCAAGACCTATTTCATCACTCCCTCGAAATGGAAGCGTCATGGTTATATAATCATTTATGATCACATCACCCTCTGGTAATCCCAATACCTATACATCCTGCATACTGGAAGACCCAGATTAAACCCGAAGTTTTGGATCTCTTTTAGTCCGTCTCCTTCAGGGTTTTATCATTAAGTTTCTCATTCAATCATTGGGAGTCGGTATGGATCATATACTTTCCAAAAGCATATATCATACCTATCTCTTGATCATATACTTTCCAAAAGTATATATCAAATCTACAAATTCAGTAAAGCTTCCAAAGCGAGACGACCATGCACGAAATTTGATTCTTGCCAATATCTCGTGAGTGAGCTCATGTCTTCCGGTTCAGTAAATGAACATGTATAAACCCTTTGAGAGATCTTATTACTCTTATGCCCTTTCAAGCACACTAGCGCACCGGTGTATAGACCTTGGTTAGGTCATCAACCTATTGGTATGTTAAATGTACATACTCAGACAAATAGTAACACATTTGTATCCGGTCAGAGGATGCATGCCTATATCTTGACAGCATACGACATAAGACTTTGGTTATCTCGATCTCGTTAAGTCAACTTATCTAATTCCTCTGAATCTCTATTCCAATATAGAGGGCATGCATCAAGAGGTAGGTTAAAAATCAGACAAATGAGAAAGGATTGCCATCTCCTACTCAGGCTGGAGATCATCTCTTAATAATTAGTTGACGGTGCTCGATGAGTCCTCAATCTAACTCTTTAGTTATTCATTCAAGCACCAGCCTCTATGATTCAATATTTGAAGCAATAAGTTTATGATTATTAAGATAGCCATGGTACATAAACCTAATTGTACTAAGGGACATATTATGTAAATTAGTTATTCTTCATTTCAGATCAGGGAATGATATTTGCAAAAACATTTATTACATAATGGCTCGTCATGGGCTCGCATGTCCAACATAGTATATACAACGTATATAGAATATATAATTTTAAATATAGTTTGTAGTCAAAATTTATATAATACAATAATTTTGTATTTTTGATATTTTTCTCTATTTTTATATTTTCTTATAAATTTTGCTATTTTTATATTTTTAAAGTGGTAAAAATATAAAAATAGGGGGTATAATATATAGGCTGGATTGTGTTGGGCTTTATAGATAATAAGTTCAAAATTTTTCAAAACTATTTTAATATATACTATATAATATAAATAAAAATATATACTGAAATATTTTTTGGAACTTTATAGAATCTTTACTTTTTTAAATACTTTTTAGGGTTTTTCAATTTTAGTATTTTCATTTTTTTGTGATTTTTGGCCTGGAGTTATAATATATAGTAATATAGACTATATAATTTTTTTAGATTTTTTAAACAAGTTTTTGTATTTTTTTATATTTTTATATCTAAATTGGAGATAAATAACTCCTAAATACTTTTTAATAAATGGAAAATGCAAGAAAATGCTAGTAAAAATTATGTCATAAACATGCATCATATTAAGCATCTACATCATTTTCCCCCAAAATTAATAGAGCACATGATCCGATTACTAAAAATATAATAGCAAATAAATAAATACAAGTCTAGATGGGGAATTTTTACAATAATAAATTAAGATAGGGGCTTGAATGCAAATATACTTAAAATATTACACTATTATTACAAATTTTGAGACTAAAAGTAAATAAATTAAACCGGCAAGGTTTTCCTTGCAATATTCACTACCTCACATGTTGCGCCATATGAGGCGTGCGAACCTCTTTGGAATTTTCGAAAAATGTGGCGTCCTACTTACAAAATATACAAATGTTTTTAAACTTCATTTAATATTTATAGGACTAAAAATGAATACAAAAAGTGTGGCGATGGCCTATATAATGTACCCTTAAAGGCGTGATCCAAGACTGAGGACAAGTCACGTGGTCTTCACTTACTCGATCAACGGTAGGGTGTACCTCTTTGGATGAATTCAAGGGACCAGATGAGATATGGGGATTTTTATCTGACAACACCTGATGCCTCTGAAAGAACACTAAGAGTAAAGGTCCTGGGTTGCTTCAATCACTAATTTCTCAGAGCTCCTCTTTCCAATCTCCTCACTGACAGTCTCATTCTCTTCTTGGAGGCTTTCCACATCTACGAGTAGACCTTAGATGGCTCCTAGTCCCACTGATAGCTGCATGGTGGGTCTTCAAGGTCCATCTACATGGGCACTGTATTTGGGTCGAATCTGGTCCCAAGTAGTCTTCCAGGGCTCCTACTGAAGGATATTGAGTATCCTTAAGCGCATCACGGAAGCGTGTCGATCGCATCGTATGCGATCGGGGCGACTAGTCGCACTAGTCGCTAGATGCAGCGGAAATTAAAATTTTTAACTTTAAAGATGAAACCACATGATCACGAGAACACTTCTCGGATCGTTTCATCAAACCACACAGTATTAGGAATACCTCTTGAAGCGTGGTTGTGATCGCGAGATCCCAAAGTAGAGATCCTCCTATCTTAAGTCCGACCCACGGAGAATGCGCTTGCGGGCACGATGATGAGTCGCGTCCTTCCCGCAATCCTTTGACGAAGATCCAAGCGTCGAGGCGTAGCAAAAATGATCTCCTTCCTAATACACAAAGTGGACGGCCACTTGAATATTAGGGAGACCCCACGAGAATGAGAGAGAGAGAGAGAGAGTAGAGTTCTTCAACTCAAGAATGTTGTCACTTGGAAAGGCTACCCTAGCCCTCCTTTTATACTAGTTTAGGATCCAATGGATCTCAATCCATGGGACACATGGATCCAAGGGCTATGCTTGGTCCATGCTAAATCAATGGCTATGATTGTTTTTGGTTAAAACCAACAACATTAATTTAAATTAAAAAATGTTGCAACATTATCAACATAATTTAATTTAACATTAACTAATTAAGAGATAATGTGATAAATAAAAATGGAGTCAACCAACCTCCCTAAAATTGGGGGGGGGCGTCACCCATGAACAATTCATGGGTGACGCCACCAATGGAGGGTGGTTTATTTTGCTCCATTTTATTTATCTTATTATTCCTTAATTAATCACAATAAATATTCACCAAATTAATTCCAAATTAATTTGTGAATATTTCAATCTTTCCATTGAATATTATGTGAATCATATTCACAACCCAAACTAATTAGTAAATTGCATTTCCAATTAATTAATAAATGTGAATCCAATAGACATTATTAATTAACAAATGCTATTTACATAAATTCTCTCTCTTATATATGTATATTATAAATCATATTTATACCACACATATATCATGGATAGTGTTATCCACATTCTCTTAATCCTTGATAATTAAATCCCATTTAATTATCTTAGATAATCATTTTCACAATATGAATCATATTCATATTTAAGCTTGATAATTAAATCTCATTTAATCATCAAGTCCTTGCTTGGATATTTCATCAAAAGAATTATTCTTGAACCCTTTCAAGAATAATGTGCTTTCTCCGCGGATACATGGAGATAAGGACAGGGCGATTGTATTATTCCACGTATAGTGACTTGGATGTTGAGATCTCGTCTCAAATCCAGATCGTACGAACCTCCCACAGATGCTTGATTAAATCAAGACCGCAAATCTAATCTTCTCATTGAATCTGAATCTCATTCAGACCAATGTCCAACATTTGGACTAAGATCAGATTGCTTCTCTACTGGAAGGAGTCACTAAAATCCAGACCTGTTTCATCACTCCCTCGGAATGGAAGCGTCATGGATATACAATCGTTTATGATCACATTACCCTCAGGTATTCCCAATACCTGTACATCCTGCATACTGGAAGACCCATGGTCAACCCGAAGATCAAGATCAATTTTATGTTGTCTTCTTCTTGGTTTGATCACTAAGTTTCTCATTTGATCATTGGGAGTTGGTATCGATCATATACTTTCCAAAAGCATATATCATACCTAGGTCTTGATCATATACTTTCCAAAAGTATATATCAAACCTACAAATTCAGTCAAGCTTCCAAAGCGAGACGACCGTGCACGGAATTTGATTCTTCCCAATATCTCATGAGTGAGCTCATGTATTCCGGTTCAGTAGTGAACCTGTATGATCCCTTTGAGAGATCGTATTACTCATATGCCCTTATATGCACACCAACGCGCCGGTGTATAGACCTTGGTTAGGTCATCAACCTATTGGTCTGTCAAATGCACATACTCAGACATATAGCAATACATCTGTCTCCGGTCAGAGGATGCGTGCCTATGATGTGACAGCATTCAACATAGGACTTAGGTTATCTCGATCTCGTTAAGTCAACTCTTTGACCTAACTAATCTGACACCTTCGAATCTCTATTCCTATGCAGAGGACCTGCATCAAGAGGTCGGTCAGATATCAGCCTATGTGAGAAAGGATTGCAATCTCCTACTCAGGCTGGAGATCACATCTTAATAATCATTTGACGGTGCTTGATGAGTCCTCAATCTAACTCTTTAGATATTCATCCAAGCACCAGCCTTTATGATTCAATAATTGAATCAACAGCTGTATGATCATTAAGATAGCCACGGTACATAACCCTAATTGTACAGAGGGACCTATTATGCAAATTATTTATTCTTCATTTCAGATCAGGGAATGATATTCGCAATAACATTTATTGCATAATGGCTCGTCGTGGGCTCACGTGTCCAACAATCTCCCACTAGCCCAAAGAGCCATTAATGGGCTAATCATTTAAACTCACACTCATGTGACAATCATAGGCCATTTAGAAATAGCTAGGTAAGCTGATCAGTCACTCTGTTCCCAAAAGACTATGCCAAGTCCTTTTACGGCACTTGCATATCCCTAGGTAACAGTGCTTGCATCCAATGCGAATGTTGCATCTAATGCAACCAATACTCAATCCAGTCAAAGCAATTACAGTATCCTCGACACTATTGCTCAATAACTATTATAACCAGTATTTCCATAATCCTTATCAGAATACCCTTATTCCGGGAGATCACTATCTCTCAAGGTATCCACAGTTAAGACCTTTTAGATCTCTATCTATAAAGTCTTAATCTTTTGAAGATAAGACTTAGAGATCATTATCTCTAAAGCCTTGTCATATTTGAAGATTTTATTATTACTGCAATCAAGTGTTTTATCTCCATAGTAGGATCAGTAACACGTTACTACTCCCACTGCATGGCAGATATCTGGCTTTTATACACATTTATCATACACTTAGCTTCTCGTAACCGATGCACAAGTGCAAGCAGTTCTAGCATTCACTTCCTCAACTCTTGAGATGCTATCCCTTTAAATAGGTCAGTACCAAATCTTAGGGGAAGGAAGCCTTTCTTGGAATTTCCATGAATGGAATACGTCCAAGGTGTACTACAAATGTGACAGTCCCAATACCCTCTTTTCTTTGCTTCTGAACAACTTCAGAACTAAGATCTAAGAGGTATTCTTGAGATCATATCTCAAGGTATGGGATAGCCAGTCTATAAAACACTTATTATCATCCTTATATCATTCCAAATGATTAGGATATTATCTACATTTAGCACGATGAACACAATGGCACTCCCACTAAGCTTCACATGGTACATCAAGATTCTGTCTAAAATCATAACACTTATGATTTCATCAAATCTGATGTCCCGACTACAAAAAGCTTATTTGAGTCCATAGATGGATTTCTTTAGCTTTCACAATTTACTTTCCCCAAACATGAAGCCCTAGGGCTACTTCATGTGATATCCTCAGAGAGGTATTCTTTAGAGGAATGCAATCTTGAATTACATCCTAAAGATGAAATGGTCAAGTTGTGTAGCTAAGGTTAGCAATATTCTGATGAGTTTAAGCATGGTTACCGAAGAGCAAGTCTCATTGCAAGCAATGTCTTCTCTTCCGATGTGTAGCTTACGGCTACGAACCGAGCTTTGAAGGTCTCTACCTTCTCATCAGGTTCCCTCTTCTCTTGAAGATCCATTTACACCTTTATGGGTCTTACCCATATAGGTGGATCCTCGAGGGTCCATATACAACACTTGTATATGAGGTCTACTTTAGACTTTATTGCTAATATCCATCTTTCCATGTTATGATCTTCAGGAGCTTCATCACATGAAGGTCCGATCATTGTCAGATTTAACTGACACATGGAATACATCCTCAAATTCATTTGAAGAGGTATTAATGTTTCATCTTTAATTGTCCTTTTAGTTTCCGATTTCAGGAGCCTCATTATCTTCTCAAGATTAAATGAGTTCCTTTACTTCATTTTCATCTTGATTCTCAAGAGTCTCAATCCTCCAAGAATCACATTCTCAGAGATGAGATCTTTTAAGAATCTCAAGGTCATAAAGTAGGTATCCAATACCATACTTTATTTTCCTAATGAAGTAGCACTCTCAAGTGCTAGATTCCAGCTTAGATCCATGGAACCTTATTAAGGATATATATTGTAGTCGCTACTACACATATATACCAGGAAACTAAGAGGATAATTATGCTAAAATTCATCATTGATCAAATCATGTCACACATGATCCAATTGTATCTCCCTACAACTCTATTGAGTTCAGGTTTATCAGGAGGAGTGAGATAGAAATGATATTCATATCTCCATAAGGTATTCTTTGAATTTTATCTAATAGGTACAAGCTACCTAGGTTAGATCAAATTCATTTCATTTTCTTCAAACTTTGGTTCTAAACCAAAATTGTGAAATCTTTGAATATTTCAAAGGTTTCTCAGGTGAAGAGAAGAAATCTCATATCATACATAATCATCAATAAATATCACATATCCATAATGTTTACTATGATATAGATGATCTACATACATCAATATGTATGAGATCTTGAATACCTCGACATCTAACACCATTCCCAGAGAAGGGTGTATTGGACATTTTACATTGAATACAATATTCACAAGTATGTAAGAATTGAAATTTTAGACATTCTAAAGTTTCATATCTTACTAGTCTATTGATCAAATCAATAGACAAATGTCCAAGTCTTGATGCCAGATCATTGTCAAATGATCTTCATCCTCCTATTGATCTTATAAGGTTTGATTTTCAGTATTAGAAATCTTAATGAACCATTCATTAATATTCTAATTTTGTGGAGTCCACTAGATGTTAGATTACTATCTGAAATATTTCCATCATAACTCTTTATGATAGTTCCATCTCAGAATTCATGTTTATTTCCAACATTTAGAAACAAACAATGAGGGTATTCTAATATCTAGGTCATAGAGACATTCTCCAAGACTAAGGGCTCTCCCACTAAGAATATGAAGTCCATCTATCCAATAGAGATTGTTGTAACAATTACAACAATATCCATGTAGATGACTACTAAACCTTAAGATCAAATTTCTAATCTTCTAATATATTTATGCAACCAATTGCAAGTGCCATTAGAAGATTGGGATACAATTGTCAGACTTTATCTTATGAAATAAGAAAGTCAGAG
This sequence comes from Ottelia alismoides, assembly GCA_037367405.1. Taxonomy (NCBI): domain Eukaryota; kingdom Viridiplantae; phylum Streptophyta; class Magnoliopsida; order Alismatales; family Hydrocharitaceae; genus Ottelia; species Ottelia alismoides. The sequence continues at coordinate 341,191 of JAZKJV010006856.1, read as the reverse complement.
TCAATGATTATATGTAGATTATTCTGATGCTCTATCTGAGTTATTCACTAACGATTTTAGACAGATTTGATAGTCATACTATCAACATATCAACTTATTGCAGTATTGGCATTCATCCAACTCTTTGGATGTCATATGGAAGTCACAGAAGTACAATCAACTCTTTGACTTTCCTTCTCACATGGGTCCGACCCACACTTCCACTGCGCTCTCTTAATCTATAAACAACCATTGCTAAAGACTAAGGATCTCTTATGTTAAATTCAAAAGAATTTAATGTAAGAGCATTTCAACATTTATACATGCTTCATTAAATTCATACAATATGAATATCATGAAGCTTCATGAATGACTTAACTTATCATGCATGTTTTCGCTGACGGAAGAAAAACCGAACACATATATATTTAATAAAGCTTTCTCAGATGTCGATTCATCCATACTTCCACATAGATAATAGAATGATGACACTCATCATAACTACATATATCTTAACTCTTATAGACTTAGGTTCAGGTAGGTATTCAAACACTTTGAATACATCATCTCTTTTGAGCCACCATTCTGCATAATGCAGAGAACCATGTCAATCATGATTAAATGTCTAGAGCACATATGTATGCCAGAACATCTTCTCATATTTTACAAGGATTATTTGACAATTACGATCATCATCGACATGTCACTTCTAAACTACACTTGATGAAAGATCAAGACTATAGAGACATTCAAACCCTAAGGTGATGTCTTATTGTCTTATTTAATTGTCCTTCCTCATTATGTTGAGGGGACTTGCACACTGCAATCACATACATTATGTGTTCAATTGCAAGTACAATATCTGGATCATGAGTCAAATCCAAAATATTTTACTGGTTATTATTGAGTATAACATTGAGTGGGTTTAATGATGGATTATCTGAAATAAGAAATTTGCATAAGTGTATATATAATATATATACATATTTTACTTTGATTTAGGAATTTTTATATCAAAGTTGTCTTGCCTTGTCAACACTGAAAGTTCATTCCCTTAATCACTTTCAATGTAAGAGATATTCTTACCATTATATCTCTAGCAAGATCTGGGATCTCCTTTCCTATCTTCGTTGCATCCCAATAATATGAGAACCTACAACTCGGATAAAAAGAAGCGGGAACACATTCCGCCTTGCAAGTCCAACTTGCATCTCCCAGTTCGGTCTCTAACACCTGGGCCCACCACCCCTAAGATGATGTTGACCCGTCATTAATTGAACCAACCATCAACAGGCTTAATACTCGCTATACGCAATCCAATATCGCCCCAATAATATGAGGACCCGATATTGGGGTCACTACGTATACGGCCTTACTCTTTCGAGAAGCAAAGAACCCGATCCAATTAAATCATGTACAGGATCTGCCACTTCGGACAGGCGTCTCCTATACACAACAACTGGCGACGAAATCCTTTGCCTTGACGGGAGACCATGGATGTCACTTATGTGATCCTCCACCTCATATTCAAATTTTATAATTAATTATCGTGAATCACATCCACATAATTAATTCTTCCAAGGGAAATACACATCTATTCATGATAGAGTGTTTATTGGATATAATTAATTTAATCATATTAAATTAATCATTAATCCAATCATCAATCAACAAACATGTCTTTTACTTGAATAGTAGGTATATACTCAAAGTGTGTATTATTCGAATTTTAATAATTAGAAAAATACACATTGTCTGTCTCCGGTATTATACAGTCCCTACCCGATGTCATGGCCAGTACCGACGAGAGTGGGACGGACCACATACGTTGCAACCCGCTACCCCAATGCTCTCCGACTAGGCACCACATCCGCCTCGGGAAAGGATAATACCAGATAGACCATCATGTACTTTGAGATGTTCATCGGTTTTTCAACCGAAATTATACCATATAATATAAATCAAAACATTTTTTATTATAAGGAGATTTGATAGACAAATCCCCAATCCTATTCAAGCAAAAGGGTTTTTCATGTAAAAGTTGTCCTACAATTATTGTAGGATAAACTATAGTTTTCATGAAGGCAATGTTTGTTGATGAACCAATGATCAAGATCTAATATCTCATCATTGTGGTTTAGGCAAGTGTCATTCAATGAAAAAATTATTTCTTTAAATATTTCACAAATATTTATCACTAATTATTCCAGAAAATTAACAATTAATTTTCATCATGATAATTGAATGACATATCACAAGGTTCAAGATCAAGAAATTGTTAATTTCCAGCAGTGACCCCCAATCACTAAAATTAACTTATCTTGATCAATTTAAATCCAAAAAATGCAAACTCAGTTTCCAAAGATTGCCTATTTGATTTATTAAAGAACCAAAGTGATAATTCACGCATTTCAAGGCGGATTAAAATCGTAATTATCTCATTAATCACGTTCAAATCCGCAGTTCCCGCAACAGTGAATATAGGCATACTCAAAAGACCATATCTTGAGCAAATGAAGTCCAAATTTAGTAAACTCAAGTCCTATGGTTTCCTTGTTTAATGGGAAACAAAATACAATTGAAAATTTCGTGTTTAAACATTTTAAACAGTACATAAAAATTCAATTAGATAGAGGTGCGAAAAATTGAAATGCAGTAAAAATTTCGCAAACCTTTCAAGAACCAAATCGTCTAAGGTGTATGGATCATATCCAAAACCTTATTCAACCTATAGCTCTAAGGTGTATGGATCATATCCACTTGAAGGATATTGAGTATCCTTAAGCGCATCACGGAAGCGTGTCGATTGCATCGTATGCGATCGGGGAGACTAGTCGCACTAGTCGCTAGATGCAGCGGAAATTAAAATTTTTAACTTTAAAGATGAAACCACATGATCACGAGAACACTTCTCGGATCGTTTCATCAAACCACAAAGTATTAGGAATACCTCTTGAAGCGTGGTTGTGATCGCGAGATCCCAAAGTAGAGATCCTCCTATCTTAAGTCCGACCCACGGAGAATGCGCTTGCGGGCACGATGATGAGTCGCGTCCTTCCCGCAATCCTTTGACGAAGATCCAAGCGTCGAGGCGTAGCAAAAATGATCTCCTTCCTAATACACAAAGTGGACGGCCACTTGAATATTAGGGAGACCCCACGAGAATGAGAGAGAGAGAGTAGAGTTCTTCAACTCAAGAATGTTGTCACTTGGAAAGGCTACCCTAGCCCTCCTTTTATACTAGTTTAGGATCCAATGGATCTCCATCCATGGGACACATGGATCCAAGGGCTATGCTTGGTCCATGCTAAATCAATGGCTATGATTGTTATTGGTTAAAACCAACAACATTAATTTAAATTAAAAAATGTTGCAACATTATCAACATAATTTAATTTAACATTAACTAATTAAGAGATAATGTGATAAATAAAAATGGAGTCAACCAACCTCCCTAAAATTGGGGGGGCGTCACCCATTAACAATTCATGGGTGACGCCACCTATGGAGGGTGGTTTATTTTGCTCCATTTTATTTATCTTATTATTCCTTAATTAATCACAATAAATATTCACCAAATTAATTCCAAATTAATTTGTGAATATTTCAATCTTGCCATTGAATATTATGTGAATCATATTCACAACCCAAACTAATTAGTAAATTGCATTTCCAATTAATTAATAAATGTGAATCCATTCCACATTATTAATTAATAAATGCTATTTACATAAATTCTCTCTCTTACATTTGTATATTATAAATCATATTTATAACACACATATATCATGGATAGTGTTATCCACATTCTCTTAATCCTTGATAATTAAATCCCATTTAATTATCTTAGATAATCATTTTCACAATATGAATCATATTCATATTTAAGCTTGATAATTAAATCTCATTTAATCATAAAGTCCTTGCTTGGACATTTCATCAAAAGAATTATTCTTGAATCCTTTCAAGAATAATGTGCTTTCTCCGCGGATACTTGGAGATAAGGACAGGACGATTGTATTATTCCACGTATAGTGACTTGGATGTTGAGATCTCGTCTCAAATCCAGATCGTACGAACCTCCCACAGATGCTTGATTAAATCAAGACCGCAAATCCAATCTTCTCATTGAATCTGAATCTCATTCAGACCAATGTCCAACATTTGGACTAAGATCAGATTGCTTCTCTACTGGAAGGAGTCACTAAAATCCAGACCTGTTTCATCACTCCCTCGGAATGGAAGCGTCATGGATATACAATCGTTTATGATCACATCACCCTCAGGTATTCCCAATACCTGTACATCCTGCATATTGGAAGACCCATGGTCAACCCGAAGATCAAGATCAATTTTATATTGTCTTCTTCTGGGTTTGATCACTAAGTTTCTCATTTGATCATTGGGAGTTGGTATCGATCATATACTTTCCAAAAGCATATATCATACCTAGGTCTTGATCATATACTTTCCAAAAGTATATATCAAACCTACAAATTCAGTCAAGCTTCCAAAGCGAGATGACCGTGCACGGAATTTGATTCTTCCCAATATCTCATGAGTGAGCTCATGTCTTACGGTTCAGTAGTGAACCTGTATGATCCCTTTGAGAGATTGTATTACTCATATGCCCTTATATGCACACCAACACGCCGGTGTATAGACCTTGGTTAGGTCATCAACCTATTGGTCTGTCAAATGCACATACTCAGACATATAGCAATTACATCTGTCTCCGGTCAGAGGATGCGTGCCTATGCTGTGACAGCATTCAACATAGGACTTAGGTTATCTCGATCTCGTTAAGTCAACTCTTTGACCTAACTAATCTGACACCTCTGAATCTCTATTCCTATGCAGAGGACCTGCATCAAGAGGTCGGTCAGATATCAGCCTATGTGAGAAAGGATTGCAATCTCCTACTCAGGCTGGAGATCACATCTTAATAATCAATTGACGGTGCTTGATGAGTCTTCAATCTAACTCTTTAGATATTCATCCAAGCACCATCCTTTATGATTCAATAATTGAATCAACAGCTGTATGATCATTAAGATAGCCATGGTACATAACCCTAATTGTAGAGAGGGACCTATTATGCAAATTATTTATTCTTCATTTCAGATCAGGGAATGATATTCGCAATAACATTTATTGCATAATGGCTCGTCGTGGGCTCACATGTCCAACACCTACCTACAACAAAAACTCAAGGGGCTCAAGACGAAGATCCTCGACCCGAAAACTAAAGCTGGAATAGTAGGAATGGTGAGGCGAATGAACTTCAATGGATGTCGTAGAGGGGATCTTATCGGACCTCGATTCGTGTGGAATCAAGGGTGTAAATGAGTGGGTTTTGTAGAGAAGCGAGTGAGGAACGATACTGAGGCAATGGTGGGTTGAAATAAAAGGATATTCACCATGATTTCAAGCTGGAGCTTAAGGCTCCATATTACAAATCTAATAAATTAAGCTATCATGTGGATTGGCTACTGAAATTAAAGATTACACTACTAAGCATAAGGAAAATGGAAGGATAAAAGGCAAGCAAAACATCTCTACCTGACCAGAGTCATGAATCATGAGAAGCTCAATTGGAGGAGCTCCAACGAACTGGACCACCGTGATCTGCTCCTTTATCCACGCTGACAAGGCATGGAATCATTCTTTGTCACTGGGTGACTCAACCTAATTGGTCTTATTGGAGTTACAGGGTAGAATCAGGATAAATATTCAAAATGGGCATAGAGATGGATTTTTATTGACAGGTGACGGGGCGAGTTTCGAGGGGAGATGGTGTGAGATGGAGGAGAGTTTAAGGAGGAATGTGGCTAGGGTGATGGAGAAGGAAATGAGAGGAGCAGGAAGGTGGCCTGCTCGAGGGGGAAGGCATAGTGGAGGAAAGCCAAAAAATGGAGAAAGGTGGAGGGTCATGAGGTCTGACAAGAAAGGGGTGCGACACAAGGATAGTTGACACGTAGGGTCAACAGTTCAAGCTCCCTAGTTGGTCCACATGATCAACCAGGAAAAAGATGATATAAAATCCCTTATTAATTAGATTTAAAATAGTAAATGAATTGATTATATTTAGGTTATATATATAAAAAATGTTATTTTGTGTAGTTTTTTACGATTTTTTTATTTTGCAAGTTAATTTATTATGTGTTAATATTTCCATGTATATGCACATGCGTGTGTGTGTGTGTATGTGTGTGTGTGTGTGTATTTAGGGTATTTTTATTTTGTATTGTATTATTGTATTTACATATTTTCTATGTTTATAACTTATTTAGTTACATATTCACATGTTTTATTGTATTTTCTGATTTTATTTATTTACTTAAATAAATTGGTATAAGTAATATATTTGTAGTTTACCTATACATTTGGATATATTATTTATTTTAAAAAATTTTCACGGTTTTATTTTCTATTTATTATGCAAATGTATTTTTAATAATATTTATAAGTATATAAAAATATAAAGAAATAAAAATATAATGAATAAATATATTGAATATAATATAGAAATATTTGGTACCATGGGGACCCCAAAGCCAACTTTTGCATCTCAACTCCTAATTAAATGAAATCACATTCATTAGATAGATAATTAATATGAGTATTAAAGGTTATTTGGTCAATTTTGAGTATGTATGGAGGATATACATGTTTAGGAAATTTTCTAACAGTTTTTTGTTTTGAGTGTCACGGGTGCATTGTGTATTATTTTTCAATTACATCAATTTTGTATTTCTCTTTGTATTTATGTACAAGTTTCATGTTCAAAGTTTATTTATTTGAGATATAAATAATAAAGAATAAAATAGGTCCCAAAAGCCTATTTATTAAGTAAAAAGAATTAGGGTTTCGAAGTGTTTTCTGTACAATTTCTCTGCTCTATCTCCCACAACTTTATTCCTTGTCGACCAAGTCATCATGATGAATGGATCTTAGGGTCTAGGGTCATTCATTGTCTTTGACACTTCATTCTTTTTCCTATTTTTTCCTTTATTCTTTTATTTTGGAAATAAATGCTATTGTATAGTATTTACAGGCTAAATAATGAGTGTTATTTTGTATAAGTCAATACTATTTGCATGTATTTAGCTAGGGATTTAAGGCCAAAATGAAAGAATAAAGGTGATGAAATGCATATTCATCGCACCCTAATACTTGCTATGGCTATACCTGAAAACAATTATGCTGATAAGTGCGGAAAAAGAAAATAAAGAAAAGAAAATTAAATAAAAAAACTGGATTAATTTTAACTTTTAAACTTATCTTCATAAAATTAAAGTTTAGAGCTTAGTCAGCCTTTTAGGAAATAAGTTTAGTCAGAACCTTATTAAGCGGATTTGAATCTCAACAGCCTCTAAGAGCCTAAAAACTTTGTCCATGTCTCCTCAGAAGCCTTGTCAGAACAAGTATATATCATACTTAGACCCTTATGATGAGTCCACCATGTACATTGTAAGTGATATGTATCTCCTCTCGACTAATGCGGTAAAGAGATTGTCTTCTCCAACATGGTGACCTAATTACTTAATTCAACAACTCTTTCCTCGAGGAGTGGGATATGCCCTTCGAAGTTCAAGTACAACCGACTCAAGAAGAGGAGGTGGAGAAGAGAATGGATGATAGACGGTGTAGCTACCTATTGTTGGATGCTTGACCAATGTAGCCAAGTCATCCAGCTGTAGACTCGCATGAATGTTTGACTTTGAAGAACATGCTTGCTTATTTAATAACATACTCTGGCGGGAATTGATTTTTATTTTTATCGTATATTATTTTTGGAGTTTTTGATTTTGTATATTTTTTTGAAATACTATTTACATCATCATTTACATAAGTACTTTTCCTCTTAAGCCAGTAGACTATCCCTCTTTTGAAGCATTATTGTAACCCATGAGATCCTGTCCTTAGACCTTGTCACTACTAGATCGGGTTGGGGTACAATGGCCATAGATTGTGACTTTGTATGTATCCATTCGCTTGTGTTTCATACCAACAAATCCATCTCTCTACCACTTCAACTGAGTTCATAAAGGTACAAGGTGCATGTGTCCAAGTTAGATCACTATCGACAAGATTCATGTGCATGTTTTGAAATATTCTACTTAGGTAGACAATATGACATCTGTAAATAGTCTTGTGGTCTTAAATAATTAACTCTAGTAGACCTGAAGCACCTCAATTCCAGTTCCCATAAAGGTTTTTTAGTTAAGTGGATTAAGGTCCATGGTCTCACATGAGCTAGCTCAGGTTAAGAAAATAGATTAAGGGTCACTGTCACCCAAGAAAACTATGTGAAAATTGAGAAAATTATTTAACCACTAAAGAAATCAAGCAAATCAAGAAAAATGGTACAACTATTATTATTAACCTAGTATAGAAACCATGGTCGAACACATGGAGCACAATTAAACTAGGTAGGTGACTTAAAGAATCGAATGATTTTTATTTTCTTTTTAGTGGTTTTCAACTATGCGAATTTTTATTTTTCGAATATGAGGAAAATAAAAATAAAGAGTAAAATGAAAACAAACACCTCTTTTTATATTTTTTTAAATAGGTTAAAAATACATAGAAAATTTAAGTAAAAATACTTTTGTGTTTTAGAGATTTTACAATGTTTTGGAGAATTTTTAAATGTTTTTGGAATTTTATAAAAATAAAAAACTAATAAAAACATCAAACAATGAAAAATCAGGACTATTTTGCAAATATAAAATATCAAATCAACTCAAAACTTCTAGATGTTAATTGTATTAGAAAGTATATTTAAATATCTATAAACAGAACTGATATCAAAATTTTTAGATTTTTTTCGAAGATGTTATATGATTTTTATAAGATTTTTAATATTCTGTACTTTTTTAAGGTTTGTAAAAGCAAATGTAATGGAATTTGGACATAAATTCAAACAAATCAATATACAGCTACTCTGTTTTTTGGAATTTTTAAGGTATTTTCGAATTTATATGAATTTTTTATTATAGACAGGATATATTTTAGTGGTTTTAAAATTTTTAATAATAATAAAAAGAATAAATTCAACCAACTAAAATTACCACACAAAGAACATATGAGCATGAACTACTAGGATTTTTTGTAGAATTTTAGGGACAAATTAATAGTTATTGCCATAATATAAAGAGCATAAAATAAAACAATGAATAAAGGACCTATATATAAATCTTTTAAATTCTGGGCACAAATGATAGTACGCACAACAAATTCAGGGGCCCAAGATGCAAAATGCTCAGCAAAAACGTGCACCTCACACGTTCAGGTTCACAATGGGTATAAACGCAAATTCTAGAACTTTAAACTGCTTTCATTAACACATAAAAGTTCAATAGAAATTTTTCAAATAATCCATGGATGTCATATGGGACAACGCGTGGATTTGATTCTAGTGGAATGAAATACAAATAAAAGAAAGCTCAAGGTACTCTTATGCAAAAGGTCCAACAAAATCACGCTACAGAAAGCATTTACAGGACTCAAACAAAATGCTGAAAATTATGGAGAAAAATAGGATGCTTACCTCATTATCGTGTGCTCACCAATGGTCAGTGTTGATCCACTTATGATGAACGGTCGATATCAGAGGATACCCCTTAGGTGAAGAGCGACTGAGAAGTAATCCTCAGATGATCAGACGATCCAGGCACCTCCAAAATGAGCAGACAAGATTAGAATTGGGAAGCTCCTTGATCTAATTACCAGGGAGACATCAAGATGAACTAGCAAAGAACTCACCTCCAACGACCTTTGAACGATGAATGTGTGGGATTTAGACATCCTCGATCGCTACTTTAATGGGAGAAATGTTCCTAACGATGATCTACAGCGATGGATGCTCACGAGAAAATTCCAAGACCATTGATCAAGTCCTGGAGATGCATGGCAACCTACAACATCTTGAGTCTGTTGTGCGTCTTCAGATAGGCCTCCAAATGAGGTCATCTTCACTCCCTAACTTGGACAGGAGTCTGTTTTCAGAGATGGCACTCCGACGAGGGGTGATGGGGGGCATAATAGAGGGCTAAACGTCGAGAAAGCGGGTGGGTCAAGTAGTGCATATGGTGAGGGAATGGACCTAAGATTTGATCCTATTTGATGATTGATTCAATGATCAGATGGTGGAGTGATATGAAGAAGTGGAGCAATGGGTCGAGTAAGGCGATAAGTGGCGAGAATGGAGCTCGGAGATGAATGAAGATGCTCTACTACAGGTCTATAAAGTGTATAAGGAATGAAGCATCTTGAACATCTATGGTTACGTGATGAAGGGAGTCGCTTGGGTTAGAGCTGGAGGTGCTCCTGGGGTCAAGACCTCGATGGGTCAGCGCTACCAAAGGCTGGGTTCCCCACGGCATAGCATGGTGAAGATCACCATAGGTCCTAGGGCACACATGGTTCCTTGGTGTGTCTTCCCTCAATTGTCACTCTCGAGGAAAGGTCACGTATAACGGTGGTGGAGTGACCGAAAGGTATCTAAAAAGATGAAGGTACAGGTGCTCTTATAGATAGTGGAGGTTTGAGAAGAATCAAGTGACATCGCACAAACCAAGGCACATATCCTGGAGGTTGGCATCGTGCATTGAATAGGGATCCGCGCCATCCACTCATGGCATAAGAACAGAGGAGAACTCCCTCGGATCGGGTTGAAAGAATTACGAGAAATCGGGTCAAAACTGATCCATGGGATAAAAAGGAAAGGGGGGACCTGTTGTCTGCGGTCAATAATCCAAGGTGGCCTAATCTGAAAATTCAAATATATAAAATAAAAGGAAAACCAATAAAAATAATGGTGAATTTAAAATAAAATTGAATATAATTAAAACAAATTCTTATTTTTCAAACTAGTTTTTTGATATTTTTAATTATTTTTAATAATAAACATATATGGTATGTACATATATGGTATTATGTATAGGTATAAGAGGATAGGGAGTATGCACCCAGGTGCATGTAATTCTACATGCACCCGGGCCTAGAACTCCCACATATTTTTACTTTTCCGAAAAATACCGCCATGTATATTCATCTATATATCCCTCCTTTATGTCATTACAATTTCGTCAGAAACAGAGACCCCTACGTCCTCCATCCAGAACAGGTCGATTACAACAATTCTAAGACCGTTAAAATAATGTGTTCTAGATGGAGGACGTAGGGGTCTCAGTTTCTGATGAAATTGGAATGACATAAAGGAGGGATATATAGATGAATATACATGGCGGTATATTTCGGAAAAGTAAGAAAATGTCGGAGTTATAGGCCCGAGTGCATGTAGAATTACATGCACCTGGGTGCATACTCCCTATCCTCTAGGTATAAGAGGATAGGGAGTATGCACCCAGGTGCATGTAATTCTACATGTATATATTATATACATGTATTTTTATTTTTAAAATACATTATATTTTATATTTTATTTATTTAAAAAATTAAGTAAGGAATATAAAAGCATTTTTATTTGATTTTACAAATTAAATGTAGGTATTAAATAAATATGTATTATGTACGGTATATACATTACTATTGTTATTATACAATGGAGAATTGATTTTATTTTTAGTTTAATTCATGTTTTATGAATGTTATTTTAATTTTATAAGATTATTAGGAATATGTACAAGTATTTAAAAATATAATATATACATATTCTATACAAAATAATTAATAAACAAATAAGTAAATATATAGGTATTGTATAACTATACACCACACCCAAAAAGCAAACTATTACTCCGTAAAACCAAAAATCATGAAATAATCCTCATTCGTAATTGATTTTAGAGTCCAATAAAGGTGCTTTTGGAAGGATTTCAGTTCATATGGAGTCGAAATTGAGCTTTCAATTTCTGTTTTAAGTCTTTTTATGAGTGGTATTTTTTTAGTTATGTGCACATATTCATCATGCAATTATTTTTATTATTAGAAAACATTTTTATTTACAAGTTTTATTAGGAAAATTAGGATACTTTTATTTAGAGATAAAAATAGGTAAAGGATATATACATGATGAATAGTAATGAATATATAGTTAACAAGGACCCTATCTCTCCCTACTTTATTCCCTATCGATCAAGACAATATTTGGCCATCTCTTGAGGTTCAGAACAATTAGCATTTATAGCATAAATACATCCTTATTTTATTCTTTTTCTTTTTCGTTTTCTTTTTCTCTTTATTCTCTCATTTGTTCGAAAAGAATGTTAATTAGACCCTATTAACAAATATATGCAAAATGTTAATTTATTGTGTTTGATATATATTTACACGGATTTTGTATAGGAAATTTTGCTAAAATAAAATAATAAAGGATGTGAATCATGAATTCATCAGTCCAACCAAGCTCCAATCTTCATATTTTACTATAGAACGGTTCAATTGTCATAATCGATCCAAAAAAAGCACATGTAATGCTATAAAAAGGAAAACTTTTTGTGAAGCTATTACCCATTTTTTATCTTTTTATGGTTTTTTTGAAAGGTTTTGCAAATTTTTATGCAGATTTTGAAAACAAATTGTAAATTTTTGTGTGTTTTGAAAATTTTTTATTTTTTAGGATTTTTTTATAAATATTAGTGAAAGAAGTATATGAAAATATTTATATGGGAGTGCATCAATATTTACAAGAATTAAGTGAGATATTTACATAGGTTAAGTGTAAGCCGCTATTTATAGGTCTTATATACAAGGAATATGCATATGTGTAAAGAATTTTATTTGAAATATTATTCATCATTATTATGTACATGGTTCACAAAATAGTCTAAAAATATTTTTGCAAGCACTTTTAAAACTTGTTTTTTGCAAATAATTTTTAGAATAATTTTCCAAAATATTTACAAAATTTGAAAATTATTTTACAATTTTTTTCAAACAGTATAGATAATTTTTTTTCAAAATATTTCTATAATCATTTTCTAAATCATCAAAGTATTTTCTAGATATTTTATTCAAACAAACGAAACAAAGTTTTGTAAATATTTACAAAATGATTTTAAAGGATTGAAAATATTTTGTAAAAAATTTCCAAATAGTTATTAAAAGTTTTTTCGATTATTTTCCAACCATTTTTTCAAATCATTTTGCTAAACATTTTTAAACCGATTTATTCGTCCTATTGGCAAAAAAATTGAATAATTTATACATTATTAGTTTGTATTATTTATAGTTGATTAAAAGTATCTTCTATCCATATAGTATTTTTAGCCATATTTACGTAAAAAAACAAAACATATGAGTTATGGATAAATTATATACAACGTATATACGACCCCCTATACTTATCTTGGTATATGTCCTCATAGTGATCAAAGAGTAAAAGGAAGACATAACTTATGTTGAGTGTAAGAAATTCTATACTACAACAACTAAATAAAGAATAGGAAGTCGATCATCTCCCTGTACTTAGGATCAACTAATCCTAAGTATGGCAAACTGTATACAAGATGGGGATGATCGAGGATCAAAATTTATGAAATTAATAGGCTCGACCTGTCCCCCCATACTTAGGGCAAAATATCCCTATGTATAGACCGAATAACAAAAATTGAGAGACAAGTAAGAGAAAGAATAATGAATAACCTGAATACACTCATCCCCCTATATTTATGATGAAGCATATCCTAATTATGACACGGATGGATGGGATGAGTGCAATACAAAAGAATGAAAGAATTTGAAAAATAAAAATGAAAAGAATAAAAAAAGAAAATCAATCAAAAATATTTTGAGTTGCATTGTCCGAATCAAGGTAGGGGGAGATCTCGAGACCCATGCATCACGATGACTTGGTCGAGTAGGGGGAGATACGGCAAGTCAATTATACATAATACAACTTAAAACCCTAATTTTTATTCACAATAAATGCATTTAACACCAATTTTTTTTCTATTTTTATACCTCAAATAATAAAATCCTCAACATGAAACTTTACATGAAAACACAAATAAAAATACAAAATTTGTTTTACACAAAAATAATACACAGTGCACCCAAGATACTCGGAACAAAACGCCACAGACAAAACTTTCCAGACATGTATCTCCTCCATGCAGACTCCAAATTCACTGAACTCACCTTCATTGTTCTTAAAACTTAATTATCTATTTAATGAAGATGATTTTATTTATTTGGGTTGACATGCAAAAGTTGGCTTTTGGAACCTATTTTAATGTGTACTTGTATATAATATTCAATGTATTCATTCTTTAGTTTGTTAACTTTCTTATATTTTTATATACATGTAAATACTATTCATAATATATTTAAATAATAAATATAAAATAAAAACGTTAAAAATACATTAAAATGAATAATGTCTTAAAATATGTAAATATATTATACATATATAATACATATATATTTATTTAAGTAAACAAACAAAATCATAAAAATGTAATAAAAATATGTAAATATATAATTATATAAGTTACAAATATATAAAATGTGTAAATATAATAACAAAATATAAAATAAAAATAAAAGGTCGAAATATAGGTATATATATCAGTAAATATACATGTAAATATTAGAACATAATAAACAAGCTTGTAAAAAATAAAAATCATAATAAAGTACTACATAAAATTATAAATATTTTTTTATTTTGGCTTTAATTTAATTAATAATTAGTATTTTAGTTCTATATAAATAATCTTTTAATTTATATTATATCTTTTAGTGCATGACTTGGACCAATGGGAGGCTTGGGACTGTTGACCTTGGGACAACTATCCTCCCTCCTTAGGTCTTCTCTTTGTTAGATGCATACATATCCTCTTCGCCAATTTATCCTCAGTGATACACTACCTAACACACTTCGACTTCTTCATGAAATGTCTTCTCTATAGATCCATCCCCCATGCTTGACCTTCTCCTTGGCCAACTAAGCATCGATCCACTCGCAAACCTTAATTTTTGAAGCCAATCTCGGCTCGTGTATAAATAATAGACATCTACCCCTTTTTGAATTTTGGTCCTTCTTTATGCCTTAAACCCTTAAATTCCTTCCCAAATCGGTTGAGCTTGGTGACTACTCACTCCTTATCGGATTTACAACGCATGAGGGGGGTCATAGGAGTGATCCACACTTCACCGGAGTCTTGTTGGTGAGGTCTCTTTTCTCTGTTTTGCATGTGTGAGCTACCCATTTGTTTGCTTTGTGGGTAAATTTTAATTCCATCTTTTTTTAGCATTTTATTTCATGCCAAGATTGTCACCTTTAGTTTAGATTTTAGATTTTTAGTTCATCGGAGCTCTAGAGCTCCGACCATCGTTCACCATTGCTAATCACCTTGCTCCGACACAAGACCACCACCATCAATATCTCCCTTTGCTTCTTCACCTCCAGACCGCCTCCGCTTCCTCTGATCTCCCCTGTGTCAGGAGATCAGGCCTCCACTTCCTCCATTATGTTGGAGACCTACGCCACACTCCATCCTCACCCAACTCACCCAATAAAACCATAGGACACTACATCTCATTGTCTCTAAGCTTACCGTACAGGTCTCTGGAGCCATAGCCTCATTTGAGGCATTTGTACCAAAAACAAAGGTCCCCATGTAACTGAACTTGATACTCTAGGCCTCCTCTGATGAGGCATGGATATTTTTGGGACCTCTCACAGTTGTAGACCATCACTACGAGTACTTTGAGCATCCAAGCATCGAAAAAGGCCTTCAGTTTCGACCTATAGCACAGATCGAAGGAGCAACGGACACTAGTTCTTTGTTATTCTTCCAAAAGCCCTCGTTGTCGTTCGGCCAGGAACACACCTCAAGATCTCCAGGAGACGTCAGATCGAGGCCAGCCATCACCGTCGGATCCCATCATGATCTAATCTCTATCGTTGACTTGCGAAGGGGTATCAAGAGCCATGGGTTGTTGGATGCGATTAAGTGATCAGATCTAAGCCATTGATTAGCGCATACGTGGGGGTAATTTTGCATTTCTTCCCTTTGAATTAGTATTTAATAATTAATATCTAAAGCCTTCATTTGTGTAGTAATATTTTAGTGAATTTTCATAGGATCCCCTCAAACTTAAATTCTTTGCATATAGGTCCTCTACCAGATCACCTTACGTGCATGTATGCATGAGGGCCAAGGATTTTTGTGTGTATGCATTGTCGGGTTTAAGTATATATTTTCATCTGAGAATTTATAATTTAAGTGTAAACTTTTCTAGGTATTTTGCATGTGACACCATGGATTTATTTTTTATTAAAAATATACATGTAACGATATTGTAATTTATTTCTTGTCTTTTTATTTTCATTAATTTGCTCCAATGACTTAAATTTTGTAAATTTGTTGCAGATGCTTAATCTTTTGTTGATAATCGCCCATATTTTTGTTTACAATTTTCCATTATTAAATATCAAACAGAAGCTATTTATCCCGTATTTAGATATAAAAATACGAAATATAGAAAACCTACTTTAAAAATTCAAAAAAAAGAGTATATACATATTACTGTATTTTAACTTCATAGCAAAAATCACTAAAAATATAAAAAACATTAAAACTTGAAAAATCCTAAAAAGACTAAAAATAAGTAATAATCATATAAAATTTGAAAAAAATTAATTTTCTGCTTCTTATGTTTATTTATATTATATAATATATAATAGAAATAGTTTCCAGAATTTTTGGACTTATTATCTATTTATAATATGCAAAATATTTAATTCATTTATTATAGTTACTGTTTTGATATATTTAATCCATTAAAAATACATAAAAATTAGTAAAAATTATAAGAAAATCACAAAAATAGAGAAAACATTGAAAATACAAAAATATTTATTTTATCAATTTTGACTATATATAGTTATATTTAAAATTATAAGATTATTTATATACTATATATCCTATATAATACTTGTATACTTATTATTATTATGACTATTATTAATTATAAATATCTACTATATATTTAAAACCTTAAAAATAAAAAAGGATTATTCTATATATAATTGTATATATATGTATTATATTTATTGTATATATTATATAATATCCATATTATTATTGCCATATATATTATATCCTGAAAAATAAAAAGAAACTATAATTTTGCATAACTAAAAATGAAATAAAAGAAAAAATATAAAAATATAAAATAATTAAAAATCCATAAAAATTAAATAACATTAAAAATCACAAAAAATTGAAAAGCAGAAAAGTCTAAAAATAATAATTATTTGTTTGTATTAATACATAATATTTATACTTATCCACGTTTGCTCTTAGTGGTTCAACGTCTACTACTTGTCATTGTACATCATTTGTATGGTATAATAAATTTCACCATGCATCTTACTTATTGTTTTATCTATATTGTGTTTTGATTGTTTGTCTCTTTGCATTGAGCTTCGAGTACCGTAAGAGTGGTCGATACAGCGATTACCAGATCCAACTTGTTGGACATTGCATGCCCTCCAAGATCGAGTGTTAGGAAACTCAGTCCTCGTAACCAACACTCATCAACGAGCTGCTCAGGCTTCTGTAGCTCGCGGTCTCCAATGAGGCGAGAACACTAGAGCAATGTCACCATGCTCCACACCTTTAGGCTTAACCCGACTCTGGTAAAGCTCTTTTCCTTTGTGTTCTTTTTCATTGTATTGTATCCTTCTCTAGATCTCACCGAGCCCTTCTACTCTAGTTCTTCCCTAATTCCTTCTTTATTTGAGTTTCTTGAACCCACACCTAGATATGATCAAGAATTACCTACTTCACCCTAAGTCATCTTTTTCACTATTCATCTTTCTCTGATTGAATTCCCTAATCACATTTCCTTTCTTCATATACCTATGCCACAAACCACCTTGAGCTCTATAAGAGATCGAGCTTAGGTCCATCACCATTCTTCGCTTTGCACATGACCTTCGTCTCCTCCCATCACCCTTCCTTCATCTGCAAACCATCTCTTAAGGTATATACCCCTTCACCTCATGCATCACCCTCAAGTTCCATAAGAGCATGAGCCCACTGCATCCATCATCTTCTTCATTCGAAAGGTTTTCATCATCATCCACACACCATCAACCATTAGCCAAGACATAACCCGAGATTCGCTTTTTCCATTTGCATGTCCCCATCATAGCAGAAAGTGTCTTTGAGGTCTGATCAAGAACATTAAAGAGAACGAGAGTTAAGCCATTTTTATTTGACTAGTGAACCACCATAGTGATGGGATACAATCCGGTATCGTATTCACACAGATATCGATTATTGGGGGTACATACCATCTGATATGGATACGGATGCATAATTGACCATCATCATAGACGCACGTGAAGAAAAGATAACCATATATGATGATGGTCAATCACCTCTTGCAACTACCAGAGAAGAAAGATCTCTATAAATTAGAATGAGTACAACTCTCTCTCTCTCTCTATTCCCTCGTTCTCTCACCTCTCTCTTCTTTCTCCCCCTTTCTCTAGAGTATACATTATTGTTGTGATGGTATTGAGGCAATGTCTCCATCCCCTTTATATAGCCCAGTTATAACTCCATATCCCAATAATATTATAAATAGAATATAGCTCAACTATTATTAGGATTAGGAGTCTCGTCCATTAAGATTCCTAATCCTAATAAGGCTCTAATTCTAACAATCTCCCTCTTGAGTTGAATTCCATCACGATCTCTTCATTGTCTTTGGTCTACATTGGACCATCATTATCATCTGCAAGTCTCGTTAACAGGAACTCACTGCCTCTGGGTGACGCACCCGTTGCTAGGAACCTACAACGTGCCACTTGGCATGATCTCCTCCTAGTCACACTAGCAATATTCTTCGATGCTTCAAGTCCATTTATACAAGAAACCATCATATCATGGCTTCTCAGGATTGCACATCTGTTGCATTGCGACATCTCATAACGTTGACCCTCGATCTAATCCATCACATTGTGTCCCTTCAACAACAATGTATATGGATCTAATACCAATTGATGGGTCACTAGGCTGGTATCGTCTTCACTCTGATACCAGTTGATGGGATACGACCCACAGTATGAACTCTGCTTTGATACCAGTTGAAGGGACATGACCGAGTATCGTCTTCACTTAGATACCAGTTGTTGGGGAGACGAACAACCTGATATGGATGTCGATGCGCAATCAACCACTACCACATAAGCACGTGAAGAGAAGACAACCATATCTGACGATGGTCGGTCATCTCTCGCGACCACCAGAGAAGAAAGATCTTTATAAATTAGAATGAGTATAACTCTTTCCATTCCCTCATTCTCTCGCCTCTCTCTTCTCTCTCTCTTCTTTCTCTAGGGCTACATTGTTGTTGTGATGATATTGAGGCGACGCCTCCATCACCTCTATATATAGTCCAGTTACAATCCATAGTCATATTTTCAATAGGACTACAAATAAAATACAACTCAAGTATTATTAAGATTAGGAGTCCCACTCCATTAGGATTTCTAATCCTATTATGACTCTTTCCTAATCTTAATATGACTCTAATCCTAATACATAGCATCTCCACCTTGGTGTTTCCCCTCTAAACCCATCGAGAAAATCGACATGCATACTTCAAGCTTCAGGAACCCAACACCCTTTAGCAACCACTTCAGAACCAAACCTATAGGACCAATGGAGCCACCTCTTGGTCCTCCATCGCTCAACCGTTGCACTCACATCTAAAGCTAAAGCATCATCTCATTAAGGAACTAACATACCATATCAATTCCATCTGTTGGAGCACATGGTTCTCATCCATCGATGTCATTTATCGAACTCGATCTCCATCTATTCAATTGTGCAGCAGCTCCAGCATTCCTCCTCGATCCCAATGAACCCGAACTCACTGCATTCAGACCATAGATGGGCACCACTCCATGCGAGAGCTTTGAGCAGCGACAATTTGCATCAGCCGTTGTTTGATCATGATCATCCAATGGTCATCTCACGTGGTTGTCGCTTGCTGCTCGACAGCAGAAACTATCCCCAACATCTATCCATCAAGAAGATCCATCGAAGGAGGAAGAGAATGGCTGTGTGGCCCCATTCTGCCCACTCCTCCTCACATGTAGGGGTGCTGATTGAATTGAATCATTTGAATTCGATTGTGATTCGTTCGATTAAAATTAGAAAAAAAGTTTGATTCGAAGTAAAACGAATCGAATATGAATTTGACTTGTGGATTCGATTCCCAAATGAATCGAATCTGAATTAACATGAGTTTGTTCGATAATAATTTTATTCGATTCGATACTTATTTACATACATATGTACACACATACATATGTATTTACATATTATATGCATACATACATACAAAAATATGTATGCATACAAACATACATGTATGCATGCATGCGTGCATGTGCATATAATTATATCAGTTAATGACGAAATATCATTATTACAAAAATAGAGTAGAATATTAGTCATGATGTCTAGTAAGAAAGAAAATATGTTTGAGACACTTCAATAAAAATGAGTTGTGGCCACAGAATGTGGCTACGGAAACTTGTGGTCACTAGTTTATCATAGCTACAATCTGTGGCCAAAGTCTTCACAAAAAGTTGTGACCACGAAAAGTTCTATGGTCACTTGTAGTGGCCACAACATATTCGTGGTTAGAGAACTCTCACGATGAGACTTGTAGCTACGACTACTGGCCACATCATGTTGTGGCTAGAGCCCAATTCTATGGTCACAAACCCCATATTCATGGCCATAGTTCTATAGCTACAACTTGTTTTCCTTGTAGTGAGAGTTTTATTCAAATTTCTCACCTTACATTTGTTTTTCATGTTCTCGCATTCTATACAACATCTTTCCCTTTCTCTTTTTCATTCTTTTTCAAAGATCTATCACTCATAAGGAAGATAGTGGTGATCCCTCTTCTTACGCGTAAATATGACTGAGCCAAAAATGGATCGACTTGACTCATTCCTCAGATGAGAAAGAAAGAGTACCTAGATCTGCATCTACTCATTTTCTTTCTAATGTAAACTAACCCCCCTCCTGCCCACCCCCTTTTTTGAGCAATCAACACTCTCCTTCATGTCTATCATGGTTTGTGGTATATCAAAATACTCTTCCTCCGCCTTTTTGTTTTGTTAGTTATCCTTACTAGACAATCAGTAAGTGAGGACTATCATTGTAAAGACATTGATCATCACCTGAATAATTTACAAACTACAAGTTCTTCTCACCATCATATCAGTTGTTCTTGTGCATATTGAAAGTCATGTGTGATTTATGACATTTTCTCTAAGATAATGATGATCACCATGATGCATGAGGTAATTTCGCACTAAATTATTTGTTGCTATCCTTGTTGTTTTACATAATAAGACCAGTTTGTCTTAGTCTTCTATAGGAGCTTGATGTTATGTTGCTTCAACATACAATAGTAACTAACCATAAAGACTGGTAGGAAAGAATATATATTTAAGACTTTTATCCATTTCCCTACCTTACATTTATTTCCATCTTCACACATTCCATGTCATATATTTTCCATCCTTCTCTTCATTCTTTATCAAAGATCATCAACTATAAGGTAGATGGTAATGATCCCTTTTCTTGCACATGAACATGATAGCCATGTCACATTGAGGTCATCTTTTACGTTTGTTATGATTTGTGATATATCAAAGTATTCCTCCTCTGCCTCCATGTTCTATTTGTTATCCTTACAAGATAATCCATGGTGATGACTATCATTGTCAAGATGGCATTGGTAATAACCTGAATGATTTACAAGTTCTTCTCATCATCATGTTAGTTGTTATTGTGATAAAAAAATTTCGATCATCCCATTTTAAGAACATAAAAATACCTCATATAGTACCACAATTCGTTCCACGTACAATAATGTGTTGAACTACTTCAACAAGTCTACGTGTGAGGTATCTGGCATTTGATGTCCGTACAACAATATCTACAACCCAACCCCTTTGCATGCTACATACCAGGAAATTATATAATCAGTTAATGAAGCCCCGTGCATAAGTTTCTTTGAATTGGTAAATCAATCGTTTGTCCTTGCAGGTATGACATTAATCCTCTCATTCCTACTAATTAGTGTACATGATATGCATTTCCTCTAGACCATGAAAAGGATATTAAATAGACAAGAATGATGAGGATGGTCATTTGAAAATTAGGATTCATTTCTTGTCTCAAATATTCGTTTGTACCTATTTTTAAAATAGTGTATGATTCATGACTTTTGTTTTAAGATAATACTGATCATCATGATGCATGGATTGATTTTATCATACTAAGTTATTTGTTGTAATTCTCGTTGTTTCAAATAACAAGACTGGTATGTATTCATTTTCTATAAGAGCTTGGTCTCATTTTTCTTCAACATACAATGGTAAATATAATGTATTTAACTCTTTTGTTGATAGTGTTGTATACCTTTAATGAGATTTATATAATTATATTTATTTATATGTTTCTTTCATCATAGATAAAAGAGCAAATTTTGATAGCAAAAGATAGACAATATCTGTAAATTTTAGGTATTTTTATTCATTATATATTATATGTTGGGTATCTTCCTTTATTACATATCTTTTCAACTGATCTTAGAAATTTTAGTAAAAAACAGAAATATAAAATACAACCTTTAAAATTATAATATTATTTATATAAATAACTTTATTTGAACTGACATTCATATTGGAAACAAAATGAATCGAATTTAAATATCCGAAAGTCATAATGAATCGAATGTGAATTTCAGTTAACAAATTCATTTAAAATTCGTTTCGAGTTCGGATTCGAAAATTTTAAAATGAATCAAATATGAATCCAGGTGGATTCGAAGGTATTTGATTTGATTAGCACCCCTACTCAGGTGAGGTGGATGCCATTTGGTGAAATAACAGAGACCCCCTTGCCTCATCCTTGATTTGTAGCTGTACCACTGCATTGGAGATATTAAACCATCTCTAGCAGATTCTCGGTAATCACAAGCAAGTCTCTCTATAGCCTTTTTTATTTTGTTATTTATGTAATTCGAAGCATCACCCCTCTTTTTTAGGACTCGATTTGAAATCTATTTCTCAATATATTTTTAATCTAAGATGTGTATGTGGAAGTAAAATTAATTCTCTATATAAAGAGCATTTATTGATATTTTTTTAGAAATGCGGTTGGTTTATTAGAACTGGAATTGTGAAAGTGATCTATATTTTACCCATCTGATATTCTATAAATCATAATAAATCAACAATAGCTAAAAACATTCTCAAAAATTCACATTGTGTAGAATTAATTGTGATATGTTTCGCCTGAAAATTATACAAATTTCATGTAATATTTGCTTAAAAAAACATTTGGAAAATTCAGAAATTCATTTTTACTTGCCTCTAAACTTAATACGTATAGGAAATGAAAATTGTACTAGATTCCTCTACTTTATTTGTGTTGAGAAATATTAATGTCTGAGATTTATTAAAATTCAATTACTTTAAATCACCTCTTTTTCACTTAAAAATTCACATAAAATTTATTTCAATATCTTAATTTTTCGTAAATTCACACTCAAACCAAGTTTAGTAGCATTTGGAGCTGATTTGATCGAAAAATTGTTAGAACATCTCCTAACTTGATCATATTTATGTAGCATCACATAATTGCATAAAAAATTCTAAAAAATCTTCTCTTTCAAAATCTAACATTAAATTTTATAAATTTAATCTTAAGAATGTAATTGATTCCATATGTTCGACCTTGGACTTACCCCAAGTAAAATAAAATTGGCCACTCACATTCATATTTAAGTTACTTTTGACCGATCGTGAATTATCCATGCTACAACATCGACCTATTAATTTACATAAGATAATTTGGGGTTGTTAGAAGACTTAGGTCATGGTTTTCACCCGATTGAATTTCTACGGTAACATCCTATACAATGTGCTTCATTGTTTGGGTTGTATTTCATTTCGAAAAGATTTTATTCTTACATCTTTTTTGCTATGCTCATCCCCTTTAACAGCGTTTCGATCCTTAAGAACTCGCAGATGTCAGCCAAGGAAGGAAAATGCGTGTGGGCCAACATCAACCTTATGCCTCTTCCTCTGCCATATCAAGTGCGCACACAAAAACACAAAGGTATTGTAGAACCACATATATTGCTCCCCTCCTTGTCCACCTCCGACGATAGCCTAGAGAACACCTGCACGATATTAGAAAGCCCCCCCCCCCCCCCCCCCCACTCGCTTCACCGACTGCAACATCGATGACACCTTGCTACATCAACTACCTCATCTTCCCTTGCTGCAACTTCCTTGGCATCACAAATAAGAAGACGACGGCTGACGTCGCCGTGCCATCTAGTGCTGCAACTTCTTGACCTTTTTGAATCTTTACATCCGAATCTCAGTAAAAAAATTCTTAATGCTTTGTCGTTATTTAAGCTCTTTTTTTGTTCTTGAGGTCACCATGGTTTGGAGATAAATCGATATTAGGTAACCTTTTTTGGAATCTTTGTCACAAAATCTGATTTGATATTTCACATTTTTATATTTTTTTAACTTCATGTCACATGAGTTGGGTCCTTACAGCTGAGATCTTCTTGCTCCTACACATTCCATTATCTGTGGGTTCGATTACTTGCGATGGAATCCAAAAGAAAGCATAACATAGTTGTGTTTTTCTTCCACCTTATGTTTGATTGCAAATTAATGGAAACAAGGCCGACAGATTTGGAATAGGCATGAGGAGCAAGGCTAAGGGTGAGAATTGAGAAGAATATTCTTCTTCCAAAAACCTAACATTTATACCATTTTAATTTGAGATTTTATCACTTGTGCTCTTATGAGATATTGTAATATCAGTTTATGCTCCTTTTTTTGGAATATCACTTGTGCCCCCTCACTTCTTGCACTATTATCACTTGTGCCATTAAATTAATTTCACCGTCAATGAGTTCAACTAAACCATGCTTTGATTCAAACCAAGACTTGAGTAATAATGGTGTAAGTGTCAAAACAAACAACCTCCCTCCTCATCTACACAACACATCCTCCTATCGCTAGCCCATTCGTTTCTCATTGCTCCTTTGCCTCCTCCTCCACCAACTGCATGCCCCCTCCTCCCATCGGTGGGTTTGAGTTGCGACGGTCCATGGCTAAGAAATCTTCGCCACATGCAGCTGAGAAGCCTAGGAGAGGAGGTGGTAGTGATCGGCAGAGGATGGTGAGTAGCCTCGCGAGTTTCTTGTGAAGACCTCGCAATGGAGGAGGAAGAGGGGTCGTAGGGGGAGGGTTGGAAGATGAGGAGGGGATGGAGTGGGAGATTGCGGAGGAGGAGGAGGGATGGAAGGGGAGAAACTTGAGATTTTTAGGCATTTGTTTAGAAGCCTCAACTTTATGATTAATTGGTTCATGAAAACTCCTCAAAAAAATTAATAAAAATCATCATTAAATCTGCAATAGGTGATTTATCCATGAAAATACTAATTTTTTTATGATTTGATTGATGAATGAAGGTGGAGTAAAGAGAGAGAAAATAAAGAGGAGGAGGAAGAAGAAGAAGAATGGATGAAGAAGAGTGGAAGGGCGGTGGAGGAGGAGGGGACGAAGGTGGGAGGAGGTGGTGGTCAGAAGAGGAGAAGGATGGGCTGGAGGGGGAGGGACTGGAGGGGGGAGGCAGAGGAGGAGCAGTAGGATATGGTGGGGGAGGGGCGGAGGAGGAGGTGGTCGGAGGAGGAGAAGAGAGGACTAGAGGGAGGATAAAGAGTGGAAGGAAGAAGAAAAGGGGAAAGAAAAGGACAATGTGCCTACCCTCAAATTTTAAATTTTAGTTACCCTTGTGTCCCCAAAGTTAACTTCTATTTAGGAAGAGAATGGATGACAACAAACTCGAGGGACATCAGTGATCATTGTGGAAGAAATCGGGGGTACACGTGGGGAACATAACTAATATTGCAACATCTCAAAGGGACACAAGTGATAAAAAAACCCTTTTAATTTTGTTCTTGGTGAAAGAACCAGACTATTTATGGACCAATAAGCTACCCGAGTAAGCTACAAGAATGGCATAAGACCGAGCATTCAGTATCACTTGGTGAAAATTGATCGATTTTTATCAATAAGGCATTAAAGCGTGAGTGTGTTTATGATGTGTCATCATATGTGAGAAGATGACAGGACAACTAGAAAGTCCAAGAAACAAATAAAAGAAGAGGTGTCATGAAACGTGAAGGGTTGTCATGGAACTTGAAAAGTATCGTGTCTTTATATTTTTCTTAATGTAAATGTAACAATGAGAGTCCATGTTTTGAACCTTGTATATAAGGAGGGTTGGTGATTCATTTGTGATCACACCTCTCCTAACAAGAGAGAAGAAAAGCTTCATGCGTGCGCTTGTGTTCTTGAGTATTTTTTAGTGTTCTTGGGCATTCTTGAGTGTTCGTGCATGTGCTTGTGTTGGACCATCAGTACGTGAGCAAACAGAAATTCGAGAAGAATTAGAGCACGTCGGTAATCGTTCTACAAAGGAGAAGGCTGGCAAGCTTACCTGGAGTAACACCGCACATATCACATCGCCAAATATAAAGTTTGGGATTTTGACTATGTGATAGTTACTATGTCAACATCAATATATCTTTGTATGTTTCTTGAAGTAATTAGAGTGTTAAATCAAAAAGCATGCCACACATACCATACAAATCGAAGCAACTTAGAATACCAAACAAGTTGAAAAATAATGTTGTACAAAAAACTCAGTTTAATAATCATAAAGGTAAAAACATCAAATTCTACATGTCGACATTATCAATAATAAACTATTGCACTTAAAACCTTGAAAAAAGAAATGGAATTAGGTATCAATATTTTTTTAACAAGAACACGATTTAAATGGATATACCATGATTTACACCTTCATTTTGGTAATACGTGCAAAATTACAATGATGAAATTTGCATTGCATTATTATTTTCAAGATTAGGTAGCAAGGTCTAATCACATTTAATAGTCTCTAATTCGTGTAAGATATCACACACACTGCCAGTAGTATAGGATTTCTTGCAAATTCAAATCATCTAATTATCATATATTATGTACATGTCCCTTCTCAAGTTCTTCTTACGAACTTGGACATTATACAAATACGTAATCAGAAAGCAAGATTGGACAGAAATCTTTTCCCGTGCTTTGCATGAGGTGTACACTAGTTTATTGTAATTGATAAATTGAGTGTGTTTAGTTGCTAGGTTACTTCGAGGTAACCCGGTTATCCCGCTTCATTCTCGGGTTGGAATTTCATCACAAATCAATGTGACATCACATCGCATTCTTTCCTCTAACCCTCGTAACCATTTAAACAGCTACTATTCACATGAGGTTATCCCAACCCATCCCATCCACGTACCTGAAATTTGGTATTACGTTCCCCCTACCAGAATACATCTACAAACATTATTTTCTTCCAGTGGTGGAGGGCTTTGCCATAAATTACCCTATAAAAAGGCATCCTACACCAACCTATCCCATTGTATATGCAACCCTAATTTCTCTATCCATGTGGATTGAGTGGGATTGGGGCACCCTAAAGTCACATGTACACAAATAAAACACAAAAGTTATCCATTAAAATAAGTATAAAAGGCATAAACAAAACAAAGTAGTGGTAGGTGCTGCAAAACCAAAGACATTCTTCCTTCCTCCTCTCTGCCACCAGATGTATCTTTCTCGGGATCCATAAAATAATCCTGTGGCATGTAATGTAGCAATAGATCGTTTTGTATAATATTATCCTATATCTCTTTTACAATGGCCACGCCAAGTTATTATAATGATCAAACCCCAATGGTTTGATGTGAGTACAACATAGGGGTAGAAGGCTCGATTTCAGAATCACATGGCCAGCTCATGAGATTCCTTCATTTGGAGTTGGCATTCCCATTTATTAGAATCTTTAATGATAGATAAAGAGGGTAGGCATGTGGGTTTGATCTTAGGTTAATTATCATACTACCATGGGGCTATGTATGTTATGTCCAACTTAATTAGTTACAATTCACTTTTCATTTTCTTTGGTCAAATGCACTCAATATGTTTTAGTAACTTCACAAGATGAAGTGAAGCATGCTCTCGCATTAAGGAGCTCAAGCTTGGATGAGTCGGCATGAAAAATATGTAGATCACCTAGGGCGAACTATGAAAAAAAAGGTCTCATTTACACATTAAAAAGCTCAGTTACATGCCTCATTTGTTGAAACATAAAAAGTGATCATTTTTCCTGTCTCAAGTACTTGCTTCAGTAAGCTTTTGTGACCTGTTCATGCCATCGTTAAACCTTCAAGTTGAAATTTCAGTATCTTATGAGTACCTTAATTTGGAATCGAGACATACAACAACACCAACAAAGTCTTTTCTCACAATTAAGTAGGGTCGGGTACATGGATTCTTCGCCTCTATTCAGATCTATCTTGGATCAATCTCAGGCTTATATCCAAAAAATTTAGATCCATTCGTATAATCTCTTTTCCAATACTTCTTGGGCCGTTTAGAAATGAGATTTTTTTGCAATTTAGCTTTTTTAAATCTAAGTTATTTTTTCACTCTTCCTAAGTTCTTAAAAAACACATATTTAGCTTTTTTTCCGTCTATTTGGTAAGTATATAGTAAAAGCAATTTTTTATATGAGCATGGAAGCATAAATTATTACCTTCTAAACGACTTGAAAGCATCATGAGACGCTTCTTCTGGACGTCATCGGGACGATCAAGTGGATTACCTCTAGTGGACTGGAAAACAGTTTCTTACTCGAATGATGATGGTGGCTTGGGTGTGCGTAGTTTGGAGGAGATGAACAAAGCACTCATCAGCAAGTGGATAATGCAGATTTGGGGTGATTGTAACAGCTTGGCATGCATTCTGATAAGGAAGATTTATGGTATCGGCTCTTCTCTGCCTGAGGATGGGGTCTTGGGACATGCCCCCTCGTACTTCTGACGTGGGATTTGCGATGTGGTGCAGGATATCCATCCCTTTCTAAGACTTGTGCTTGGAGATGGCAACAGATTTAAGTTTTGGAAGGACGAATGGAGTGAGACTGGGTCGTTGAGCATGAGGTTTCCGCGTCTGATGTCATTGGCTGTGGATCCGGATTGTTCAGTGGCGAGCGTGTGGGACGGACAATCGTTCTTCCCAAGATTTCGATATGAGCTCTCGGATCAGAGATTAGAGGAATTACTAGTGATGCGGGCGGAGCTGGACAATGTTGTAGGACCTTCTGAAGGGAAAGACTACTAGAGCTGGTTCGATCGGCTGTTCTCTATTGGCAAGGCATATAAGGCATTGAAGGGGTCGGTGGTCTTTGACCCGGGAGGATGCGTGGCCGACTGTAGAAGGATATGGAAATGGAAGGTTCTGATACGTGTGAAGGTCTTCCTATGGCTTTTCAGACGTGATAGGCTTTTAACAGGAGACAGGCTTGCGCGTTTTGTACAGTTAGCTGACCCTGCTTGCTCGCGATGTTTGGGAGAGGCGGAATGTCACGACCCGCCCCGCTAGCCGAGACGAGCGCGACATTTAAAACAATCTGATCATCTTTATCGTAATTAGCATGCCTAACAAAAATTTCGACAGCAATTCCTCTATATTATGGACTCCCAAACGCTACCCTGTAACTGAAACAAATCTTATAAAACTTTTGCATAAAATTCTCCTTTAACAATTAACCACCACAACCATCCAAAGTATAATCCACATTCGCAGTACCAAACACATACATTGTTTCTTATGTACAACCATCATCTACTATTATAAGTCCAGGTACAACTGTTCTTTTTACTTCACAAAACATCATGTCTTTTTGGATACTGACTATTTATCTGTAGTACAAAAATGTGCTGCAATGTCACAGGAATAGAGTGAATGTCCCAACACTAGCCGCAAAAACATAATTCATTTCCTCGCCTCTTCTATGCCTCCTTCTCAGATGTGTCTGTAAATAATATTTAATAATAGAGGGTTGAGTCTAAACTCAAAATGAGCTTAGACCCAGCGAGTGGGTCTCAAGCACTCGGTAAGAAAATATATTTGCTATTTTGAAAATAACTTTGCTGGCTGTATAAATAAAATGCAATGCTATAATTAGGCAATTTCAAAAAAAATAAGCTTTGTGAAAAAAATGATGTTGTACAGAGATTTAAATATCAAATTGACAAACTGAAATTCATATACTATCTGGTTGTCTAACATCTTGCAGAAATGAAAATTTTCTATTTTCTAGCTGTTATAACAACACCACGGTGGCTAACATACTACGTCCATGAACACTAAAACAAATTAAGTCATACGCGTAGACAGCCCCAAAGGCTAAAGAACATTCTGCATACGGCCCAAAGCCTATGTGTATACAAAATGCGGACCCAAAGTCCTCTGAATTATATCTGACGGTTACCATATCTGATGGCATGTTTCAGGATCATATCTGATGACATCACCATATCTGATGGCTAGTTCATGACCATGTTTGAGAGCTACTGTGGTGGTAATTATTTCTGACATATTTTCCGATCCGTAGTAATAATATTGTAAGCTGAGCAATTTATGATCTCTGAATCATATCATCATACTGAACTTGTCTGTATTTATCTGAAATCTGCTGTAGTATTAAACGACATAATTGAATACTAAAACATAGAACTAAACTATTCTACCATACATTAAGCTTGCGTAAAATACCAACTTCACTAAACTGCTATCATCTTGGACAAAAACCAGCTTATCTGATTATCAAACTAAACTATACATGTACATAGCCTAATCAAAAGGCATCACAAACTGTAATATCGCAATGTATCTTTGAAAATAGGGGCTATGTTTTAAAATAGGATTGAAACCACTCACCTGAGGTTTTCATAAGAAATCCAATCTTTAGAGTTAAGTTATCACCGCACTTCCACTAGTAAACAAATCCTCGAAATCTCAACATTTTTTGTCCATCATTCTGTCTAAGTCACAATTCTATAGTCAATACACTGGAGTGGCATTGCAACTCATATAACTACTTACAGACAAAACTTTCCTCCTAAACTATGCAATATTTACTATTATTATTATTATGGGTTTGACGTCAAATGCAGTGTCTCAAATTTGTACTTTATTATGGGTTTGACGTCAAGTGCAGTGTCTCAAATTTGTACTTTATTATGGGTTTGACGTCAAGTGCAGTGTAATTCTTTGATATCCAAATAACATCAATTAATATATTATGCATACATACTACATAATCTGTGGAACTTAAGCCATTAGATATATCCCATCTTGACATATTATATCAGGTAGGATGAACAACCTATAGAGATAGATTACTCAGCCCGTGATTGGTAATATGAAATAATGCCATAAAAATTTTAAATAGGTAACGAACCTGGAACATAAACGAAGAATTCCCAGTCTGCTCCGAGTGGAATACGACTCTCTTTCACTTCTACAGCTATGAGTTCTTCACTATAATATACTTGTGTTAATTTTATGTATGTATATATACTAACCTCTCACGATAGTTGTATCTTCACCGACCTTCACCTTGGCTTCTCAAAGCTAACACATGTATGTACACGTGTTCACTTCCTGGTCCCTTTTTTTTATAGGCATTATCCACCTCAACATTTTCCCTCCTAATAACAATCCTATTCTATAGCCACACAACTAACGTGCACCATTAAACCTATATGGATAGTTTATATGTGTATGAATCATGGCACACTTATCTATGTTTATTTTAAAAAACGGATACTTGAACATACACTTTGTCAATACATATATGTCGACATAATCCTATAGTATTCACACCCGATTGTTGGTATCTCTTCACTTGGTATTACAGATATTTAATTTGAAGTAGATGTTACAACATTCCCCTACATGAAATAAATTTCGTCCTCGAAATTTATTTACCTTCGTCAGTTTGAAAATAAGTGTGGGTATTGAGAGCGCATTTCCTCTTCTCTTTCCCACGTGGCTTCTTCTATTGCATGGCTTTTCCAGAGAACTTTTACGAGTGGTATCTTCTTCGTTCGAAATTCTTGCACTTTATAATCTAAAATTTGTACTGGGAATTCTTTATATGAAAGGTCTTCCTTCAACTGTATTTCTTGCGGCTCTATGACATGAGATGGGTCTGGAATATATTTCCGAAGAGTAGAAATGTGAAAAACATCATGTATCCTTGCTAGCTCAGACGGAAGTCGAAGACGATATGCTACATTGCCTATTCTTTCTATAATTTCATACGGACCAATGTAGCGTGGGCTTAGTTTTCCCTTCTTTCCAAATCTGATTATACCCTTCCAAGGAGATACGCGTAAAAATACTTGATCACCTACTTGAAATTCTAAATCTCTTCTTCTCTTATCGGCATAACTTTTCTGCCTATCTTGTGCAGTTTTCAAGTTTTTCTTAATTTCTTCAATTTTCTCCACTGTATTTTGTACTAGTTCCGGTTGGACCAATTTACGCTCTCCTACTTCATTCCAGCAAATAGGAGTTCTGCATGCTCGACCATAAAGGGCTTCATATGGTGCCATTCCAATACTCGCTTGATAGCTATTATTATAAGCAAACTCCATAAGCGATAGATGTTCATCCCAACTATCTTTAGAACTTAATGCACAAGCTCTGAGCATATCTTCCAAAGTTTGAATAGTCCGCTCATATTGTCCATTGGTTTGTGGATGAAAAGCAGTACTGAATGTTAATTTTGTACCATCGCTTTGTGTAAACTAGGCCAAAATCTAGAGGTAAAGCGAGGATCTCTATCAGACACGATTGAAACTGGCGCTCCATGTAACCGTACTATTTCATCCACAAAAATCTTACCCAAGCTCCCAATGTATAAGTCATATTGACCGCTATGAAATGAGAGGATTTAGTTAATCTATCAACAATTACCCAGATTGAATCATGACCTCGACGGGTCCTAGGCAATCCAGTAACGAAATCCATGGTAATATGTTCCCACTTCCACTCTGGTATTGGGAGAGGTTGCAACGCACCAGCTGGTCGCATGTGTTCTGGTTTAGTTTGTTGGTAAATCAAACATCTAGATACATATTCTGCAATCTCTCTTTTCATTCCTGACCACCAATAGCATGATTTCAATGTTCTATACATCTTTGTACTTCCGGGATGCATTGTGTTTATAGAGTTATGTGCTTCCTCAAGAATTTCAGTTCTAAGCTCCGCAAGTTGTGGGATGCACAGTCTTTGCTTGAAAAATAATACTCCATGTTCGCTTATTGTGAAATCAGGCAATTCTCCTTTCTCCACTTTCCTTCGCATTCTTTTAATGTCTGGATCAGATTCTTGAGCATCTCGTATTTTATCATATAGTATAGGCCTAACTTGTAGAGTAGCTAACAAAACTCCAGAATTATGTACTGTCAGGTTTGCACGTAATCCCCTCAATTGTGCCAATAATGGGTATCGATCACTCTTTATATATGACAATCTACCATTAGATTTTCGACTAAGAGCATCTGCTACTACATTCGCTTTTCCGGAATGATACTCAATAGTACAGTCGTAATCTTTTATCAATTCCAACCATCTTCTCTGTCTAAGATTCAATTCTTTTTGAGAGAATATATATTTCAAGCTCTTATGGTCAGTGAAAATTTGACATGTCTCACCATATAAGTAGTGCCTCCAAATTTTCAAGGCAAATACTACCGCAGCTAATTCCAAATCATGTGTAGGATAATTTAGCTCATGCGGCTTAAGTTGTCTGGAAGCATATGCAATCACCTTTCCATTCTGCATTAAAACGCATCCCAAACCTTGACGTGATGCATCGCTATAAATTATAAATCCGCCATTCCCAGAAGGAAGGCTAAGAATGGGAGCTGAGGTCAGACGATTCTTAAGTTCTTGAAAACTCTCTTCACATTCATCCTCCCAGACAAATTTTACTTCCTTTCTAGTCAATCTTGTCAATGGCGCTGCAATTCTCGAAAAATTCTCCACAAATCTTCTATAGTATCCTGCTAAGCCAAGAAAACTTCTAATCTCAGATACGCTAGCGGGTTGTCTCCAGTTCAGAATTGCCTCTATTTTACTTGGATCTACAGATATACCTTCTCCTGAGATAACGTGTCCTAGAAATGCAACCTTATGCAACCAAAACTCACATTTATCAAATTTTGCAAATAACTGATGGTCCTTCAACGTCTGTAATACAATCCTCAAATGATCTTTATGTTCTTCCTCTGACTTCGAGTATACCAAAATGTCATCAATAAACACGATCACAAATTTATCCAGGAAAGGACGGAATACCCGGTTCATTAAATCCATAAATGCAGCAGGAGCATTTGTCAACCCAAAAGGCATCATCAAAAATTCATAATGTCTGTAACGAGTGCGGAAAGCTGTTTTAGGGACATCTTTGGCTTTAATTTTCAACTGATGGTAGCCTGATCTCAAGTCTATCTTAGAGAATACAGAAGCCCCTTGCAATTGATCAAACAAATCATCTATTCGAGGAAGAGGATAATTATTGCGTACGGTCACTCGATTCAACTTTCGATAATCAATACAAAGTCTCAAAGAACCATCTTTCTTTTTAACAAAAAGAACAGGAGCCCCCATGGAGAAATACTAGACTGGATAAATACCTTATTCGTTAACTCTTGCAATTGGATCTTTAGTCCCCTGAGTTCAGCCGGAGCCATTCGATAAGGAGTCAATGCAATCGGGGTAGTACCAGGTATTAAGTCAATATTGAATTCAATTTCTCTATCTGGCGGAAGTCCCGGTAGTTCATCAGGAAATACTTCAGGAAATTCCCTCACTATAGGAATATTTTCTAAACATATAGATTCTGCTTTTGTATTGTATACAAGAGCAACAAAAGACGAATATCCCTTCCTGAGTAATTTATGTGCCACTATACTAGAAATGACACATGTTGGGTATACACTCCTTTCTCCATAAAATGTAAACTCTGTCTCACCTGGCATTCGAAAAATAACTTTCTTCTAAAAGCAATCTAGTAAAGCATGATATGATGTCAAACAGTCCATCCCTATAATGGCGTCAAATTCTTTAATTTCCATAGGGATAAGATTCACAATAACCCGACCTCCTCCTATCTCTATCAAACAATCTTTAAAGACATTCCAAACAATCTCAGGCTCTCCTTTAGGTAAGGAGATTGATAATGCATGATCAAGTATACCCATTTCTTTATCCGCAAATACGGAGAATCTTCGAGAAATAAATGAATGACTGGCACCAGAATCAATAAGAGTATGGGCATTTCTACCAAAAATAACAGTGGTACCTGAGACCACATCGTCAGCAGAGATGGCTTCTTGTAGTGTCATTGCAAAAGCTTTTCCCTGATTTTGTTTAGTTCCATTTCTTGGAATATAATTTCTCTTTTCTTCTTTCTTAGTTCGGGGTTCTTGAGGTAGGGCATTAGTATGGATATTCTGTTGAGCTGGTCTCCTTACATTTCCCCAGTTTGATATAAGATTTGGGCAATTTCGACGTACATGACATGTCTGTCCACAATTATAGCAACCTGACGATCCACTGCGACATTCTCCGGAATGACGCTTCCCACAGATGGTACATTGAGGATAAGAAAATCCTGCATTTCTAGAATTTTCTGGAGCAAATATACCCATTTGATTTCCCCTATATCTTTGAGCAGATAAGTTGTATTGCCTTGGATTTTCAAAATTTCTTCTAACTTTGTTCTCGGGTCCTCTCCATGGTGGTCTTTCCCCAAATCTTTTCCTACTATGATCATTACACCTTTGCCTTTCCCGCACCACACGTTCAGATCTACGGGCAGCTTCCACTAATTTACCATACTCAGTATATCCATTGGCTGAGACCATTGACTTAATATCTATATGGAGTCCATCTTCGAAACGTCGGCATTTATCTTCTTCAGTCTTCACTAAAGAGACCGCAAACTTTAATAATTCGGTAAATCGCTTCTCATATTCATCTACCGAGAAACTTCCTTGAGTAAGAAACAGGAATTCTTTACGTCGATCTTCTTGATATACTCTTGGATAATATTTTTCATTGAATTCTTTTTCAAATATCTGCCATGTAATCTCGGATGGATCCGTGTATTTCATCTTCACCGATTTCCACCAGTCATCAGCATTTTCCTTTAATAAAAATATTGCATATCTCAACTTTTGTACTTCAGTACACTCCATCAATTCAAATATCTTCTCCATGTACTCAAACTAGTCTCTTGCCACCTTCGGATCCGCCGTGCCTATAAAATCTTTTGCACCTAACTTCCGAACATGCTCAAATGGCAACTGATTTTCAAATTCAGACGGTTTCATCGATTGAGCAGCCATGCTTCCCAAGGTATAAGCTATTAATGCCAAAGTCTCATGCATATTATTATTACTACTCCCATCATGTCCACCACTTGGTCCTTGTGAGCTCTGAGAAGGTTGTTCAGCTGCTACTGTGTCCTACATAAATAAAATTTCTTAATTAGCTCTTCCAAATTTATAAATCCTCAAATCTCATGGTAAAAAATAGATAAATCCTCAATAACAAGAACACCATTATTCCAATATCATTTCCATTTCATATTGAAATCCAATACATAAATCGTAATCACATATGTATTCATATATCAACTTCGAATATCAAGTTTGATCAAATTTTATAAACCATTGCTCTGATACCACCAGAATTGTCACGACCCGCCCCGCTAGCTGAGACGAGCGCGACATTTAAAACAATCTGATCATCTTTATCGTAATTAGCATGTCTAACAAAAATTTCGACAGCAATTCCTCTATATTATGGACTCCCAAACGCTACCCTGTAACTGAAACAAATCTTATAAAACTTTTGAATAAAATTCTCCTTTAACAATTAACCACCACAACCATCCAAAGTATAATCCACATTCGCAGTACCAAACACATACATTGTTTCTTATGTACAACCATCATCTACTATTATAAGTCCAGATACAACTGTTCTTTTTACTTCACAAAACATCATGTCTTTTTGGATACTGACTATTTATCTGTAGTACAAAAATGTGCTGCAATGTCACAGGAATAGAGTGAATGTCCCAACACTAGCCGCAAAAACATAATTCATTTCCTCGCCTCTTCTATGCCTCCTTCTCAGATGTGTCTGTAAATAATATTTAATAATAGAGGGTTGAGTCTAAACTCAAAATGAGCTTAGACCCAGCGAGTGGGTCTCAAGCACTCGGTAAGAAAATATATTTGCTATTTTGAAAATAACTTTGATGGCTGTATAAATAAAATGCAATGCTATAATTAGGCAATTTCAAAAAAATAAGCTTTGTGAAAAAAATGATGTTGTACAGAGATTTAAATATCAAATTGACAAACTAAAATTAATATACTATCTGGTTGTCTAACATCTTGCAGAAATGAAAATTTTCTATTTTCTAGCTGTTATAACAACACCACTGTGGCTAACATACTACGTCCATGAACACTGAAACAAATTAAGTCATACGCGTAGACAGCCCCAAAGGCTAAAGACCATTCTGCATATGGCCCAAAGCCTATGTGTATACAAAATGCGGACCCAAAGTCCTCTGAATTATATCTGACGGTTACCATATCTGATGGCATGTTTCAGGATCATATCTGATGACATCACCATATCTGATGGCTAGTTCATGACCATGTTTGAGAGCTACTGTGGTGGTAATTATTTCTGACATATTTTCCGATCCGTAGTAATAATATTGTAAGCTGAGCAATTTATGATCTCTGAATCATATCATCATACTGAACTTGTCTGTATTTATCTGAAATCTGCTGTAGTATTAAACGACATAATTGAATACTGAAATATAGAACTAAACTTTTCTACCATACATTAAGCTTGCGTAAAATACCAACTTCACTAAACTGCTATCATCTTGGACAAAAACCAGCTTATCTGATTATCAAACTAAACTATACATGTACATAGCCTAATCAAAAGGCATCACAAACTGTAATATCGCAATGTATCTTTGAAAATAGGGGTTATGTTTTAAAATAGGCTTGAAACCACTCACCTGAGGTTTTCATAAGAAATCCAATCTTTAGAGTTAAGTTATCACCGCACTTCCACTAGTAAACAAATCCTCGAAATCTCAACATTTTCTGTCCATCATTCTGTCTAAGTCACAATTCTATAGTCAATACACTGGAGTGGCATTGCAACTCATATAACTACTTACAGACAAAACTTTCCTCCTAAACTATGCAATATTACTATTATTATTATTATGGGTTTGACGTCAAGTGCAGTGTCTCAAATTTGTACTTTATTATGGGTTTGACGTCAAGTGCAGTGTAATTCTTTGATATCCAAATAACATCAATTAATATATTATGCATACATACTACATAATCTGTGGAACTTAAGCCATTAGATATATCCCATCTTGACATATTATATCAGGTAGGATGAACAACCTATAGAGATAGATTACTCGGCCCGTGATTGGTAATATGAAATAATGCCATAAAAATTTTAAATAGGTAACGAACCTGGAACATAAACGAAGAATTCCCAGTCTGCTCCGAGTGGAATACGACTCTCTTTCACTTCTACAGCTATGAGTTCCTCACTATAATATACTTGTGTTAATTTTATGTATGTATATATACTAACCTCTCACGATAGTTGTATCTTCACCGACCTTCACCTTGGCTTCTCAAAGCTAACACATGTATGTACACGTGTTCACTTCCTGGTCCCTTTTTTTATAGGCATTATCCACCTCAACATTTTCCCTCCTAATAACAATCCTATTCTATAGCCACACAACTAACGTGCACCATTAAACCTATATGGATAGTTTATATGTGTATGAATCATGGCACACTTATCTATGTTTATTTTAAAAAAACGGATACTTGAACATACACTTTGTCAATACATATATGTCGACATAATCCTATAGTATTCACACCCGATTGTTGGTATCTCTTCACTTGGTATTACAGATATTTAATTTGAAGTAGATGTTACACGGAAGATGCTGACCACTTTTTCTTCAGGTGTGAAAGCTCAAAGAAGGCATGGGAGTTATTAGGGAACCATGCGATCAGCGTAGATGGTGTCTCTGGTTTCTGGGAATCCATTGGAGCAAACTGGATTGGTTCAGAGAGGGAAAGATCGAGCGTTTTAGCTATGATTTGGGCAATGTGGCTTGCCAGGAATCATGTGATTTTTCGTCACGAGCATTGCTATGTAGAGAACATTGTCGCGCATGCTCGAGCATTAGCGGAGCATTGGAGCTTGTAACTTCTTTCATGTATCTAACCTGTATACAGGCGTGTACTCTTTCCGGTGATTAATGATGAAGTTTTTGGGCACTCATCTATATGGTGAGGGCCCTTTTTTCTTTTAAAAAAATAAATTATTACCTTCTAGGGAACATGTATGGGACTGATTTATTTCTATCCATGCATTAGTTTTCATTTAGGGTCTTCCTAATTGAACCTAAAAATCAAAAGTTAATAAATTAAAAAAAAGGTGTTTACACTTGTGTCCATCGAAATTCTAGATTTACAGTTATGCCCCTATTTTTTACAATAATACTTGTATCATGTATTCTTACAAAATTTATGATATTGTCCTTCTCTTATTACACTTGTACACTTGAATTATTTTTGCAAAAATAACTAGGTTCAAGTGTTATTGCTAAAAAAGATAGGAACATAATTGTAATTGCAGAATCTCAGAGCGGTACAACTTTAAAAAAAATCCTTAAAATGATTTTTTTTCTAACAACTAATTTACTTAACAGTTTGGTTTAAAAGGCCACAAAAGATGGTTTAGGTTTATAGTTTGCAGATTTCTTAAATTACACAAAAAAAAATCACTGAAGTGGACCAAATATCATACGTATCATTTTCTTCTCCACACTCTAGTATTATTTTTTTCTTTGACTTTAACTCTATTAAGTTTTTAAACGTCGCTCATGATATTAATCTCCGTTCTGCTATGTTTGCTGAAAGAAAAGTATAATCTATGGTTAATTTTTGTTCTAATGTAACATTACATGGTGGTTTATTATCAAACTCATAACATATAGTTGGATCGAGTGTACCGAAATTAATGTTTTTGGAGACCAAATCAGATTTAGTTAACTCGTAATCAAACTAAAAAATTTTACGTTATGAAGTACTGTTAATGATTTAATTCCGATTAACAGTTTTAAGCTACGTAAAAGTCTATTTTGGTTCATACCGAAATTAAAACCGAAATAAATCATTTTCTTACTACATCCAACAATTTATTAGCTTCGTCTCTCTGAATCGGATGAGAGATAATGAATAAGGTAAGATTGAGAATGAATGAAATTTATCTTTAGTTCTTGTTCGATTGGTACGAGGGATAAGAAAGTGATAATTAATATTGTGATAGTGTAACATTATAAATGTTGTTGTCATATTGTTCTATATAAGAATAACCGTCAATAGATCAATTTTTACAGGCATAGCCAAAATAGGGTCGCAAACCTAACGCCAATTCGAACATGACCTATATAAATGGGTCTAGATCAAGATCTACAACATCTACAATGACGTAAATATTTGAATCTGTCATGATATCATCTAACTATAAATATATAACAATGAATATTTATTAATTGTAAAAAAATTTATATGGATGGAATTAAAAAGAAATGGTATACATAGCTTTATCAATACCGACAGACCATGGACTATCGTCTCGGCTGCCTACAAAGTATAATGATCTGTCCATTTAACGCACATGCTATAGACTTCCATCGTCTAATATAGAAATATTACAGATAAATAGAAATAAAAGTAATTGTCTTTTAAACTTAATACGGATAATATTTGACATTTTCCATCGTTTTTTTCATTAGTAATTATAAGTAATCCAGCAATTACGAGTGGGAATGAAAACGATCGGATACGAATATAGGTATAATCATGTCCTTATCGATTTTAAAATAGGAATACGAATGCAGATATGAACATTAACGGATGTAAAAAATGTGTTACTATATCCTTAAAAATGAATATGAATATAAAAGAATAATGATCGGATGCAAATAATAACATAAATTTTTAAAAGATTAACTAAAATATACATATTTAGGATGATTAGATATACCAGATATGAGAAAAGGGATCCTACTCCATTGAGTAGGTAACTTACCTACTCTATTTTCTTCTTTTTTATTTTTTTATTTTTTTTGAAAAATACTTCCATGAATTTTCATAACTATATCCCTCTAATATGTCATTCAAATTTTTTCAGAAACAGAGACTCCTACGGCCTCCATCCAGACAGTCATTTTTAATGGTCACGGATTTGCTGTATTTTTCATGTTTTGGATGGAGGCCGTAGGAGTCTCTATTTCTGATGAAATTTAAATGACATATTAGAGGAATATAATTATGGAAATCCATGGAAGTATTTTTCAAAAAAAAATAAAAAATGAAAAAAAAAAGAAAGTGGAGTAGGTAAGTTACCTATTCCATGGTGATTTCACAATAATTATATTAGCAACGGTGAATGCAATCATAAAATATTATTACACACAATTATAAATAAATTTATTACCATATTTACGTATGAAAACGAATATACGAATACGAATGTGAATATTAGCGAATGTCAAAGTGATATCCATATCTGCATCCATTTTAAAACAAATACGAAACAAATGTCAAAATATGTATAAAACGAATACGATAGCGGATCGGATACGGATATATCCACATTCTAAAAATTCGAGATATATTTAAATATTAACAATATAAATAAAATAAGTCGAGCAAACTCATGTCAATTTAGGCGCTAAAATTAAAGTTTAAAGTCCAAAAAGCATCGTGTTCTACTATAGGATTGGGCCAATGTATGTTTTTTTATAAATGGGCTCAAGTACAAAGGTTTATTATAAGCTTGACCTATTCAAGTCAAGTGCTCATGATTTATTGTATGTCCAGCCCAATGTACATAATTTTTATAATTGTGATTTGATAATGCTCATAAAGTCAACTTGTTTAGAATGTGAACAATGGACTTCATAGTCTTTAGAGTTTAAATACTAGATAACTACGTTCAATGTTAAATTTATGAACTATTATTAGAGAAACAAAGATAGATATAGAACATCACCTTGTGACAGTTTAATCATGCTTTTAAATATAAGTCGAATTCTACTTAAACCATACATGACTAATTAATAACTGCACTCAGACGTACGACAACCTAACTATTATAAGATTAGGGTCAAGGATTAGAACCTTAATCATTCAAAGACATTGTTTTCATTTCAATCTTCAAGTAATCTACCACATATAGTCTTGTGGAGCTAACTAAAAGCTGCCTCTTCTCCCTTAAACTCTTCTATCGATTCAAATCGTGCTAGTAATAAAAAAACCCATCTTTTTTTACCATTTCTGATACCAATGATGATATGAAATTTGGTTGCCAGAGATTTGATAGTAATGGACAATCATGTGGTTATCTCTCTCTGTCAATCCTCCTCGAAGGTTTACTATTTTGGCACTCACCAATGAGCTTCCCATGTGTCACCTAAACTATATATTTGGCGGGATGCCTTTTAATATGTATGTATGCGTGTGTGCGTTTTACAACCAAAGCTCAAACGAAAAACAAAATTTAGAGTATACATGCAAATAGTGCTGCATCTCATCTCCAAGAACCAAAACATTCCTTGTGAAACAAAAAAGGCCATAAAAATGCAAAGGAATTATCCCTTTACTTCCTTGTCTTGAATGCTAAAGTGAATATTTAAAGTTTTTTGATAAAACAGAAAATTTTAGATAATCCACCCTCATCAAGCTCCATGCTTCCTTAACATTGTCGTAGAAGAATAGATGATCGATGATGTCCTCCTCCTCGCAGTAAACATGAGAAAACACTCATCGGGGATAAATCGAGTCATGGTGATTCTAGCCGTAATGATTCTCTTCTTATTGAAACCACACAAATATCGTAAACTTCGGGGGTGCCTACACTTCGTAAATCAACATATAATTCGGATTGTTTCCATATCCCTTAAATTGTGTGCGTTTGTAAAAAAGTATATATTTTTTCACCATGACATCCTCATGCCAATCACAATTATCTCGTGAGCTCAAGAGCCTTCACCATCTTCCAACTCTTGAATTACCCAACTAAAAACCAAAAAAAATGAAAAGTTTTAATCCATTTGATTAACATTGAATCCACACATCAACACCAGCACATAAAGTGGAGAAAAATATATTGGAACATCTATTCGCACGTGGTTTTTCCCTGTTACGTCGGTGGGGATTTTCATCTAACATGTGTTCTTCATGATTGCTTACTTGTTGTTGATTACATGTTTGGATCATCTTCGACAAACATGTACTAAAGCTTTTGGTAATTGTGCACTTCACATGAGGGTCTCATTTATATTTTCATGGTTGGTGATTTCAACTTCAGCTTTGAGACTTCTTGCAATCGATCAAATATGAATCAATCCAAACCCACTATGATGACGAAGTTTGAGATCGAGAAGTTTGATGGCAATGTCAACTTTAGCCAGTGGAAAGTCAAGATGGGGTCGACCCTCATCCAACAAGGCATCAATAAGGAGTTGAAAGGCATCGAGAAG
This sequence comes from Ottelia alismoides, assembly GCA_037367405.1. Classification (NCBI taxonomy): domain Eukaryota; kingdom Viridiplantae; phylum Streptophyta; class Magnoliopsida; order Alismatales; family Hydrocharitaceae; genus Ottelia; species Ottelia alismoides. The sequence continues at coordinate 297,536 of JAZKJV010006856.1, read as the reverse complement.
ATGCTTGCAATGTTGGGTCAAGACAAAGAGAACATGGATGCAAAATCTACAACAAGCATACATATTTGCCTCTCGGATGGTATTCCTCACGAATTTATGAAGGAAACCTCTAAAGCTGCTATGAGGTTAAAGTTTGAGAGTATATACATGGTGATTGCTCTCACCAATTGCCTGCCTTTCAAGCAACGGTTGTTTTTTGTCCCATTGTTTCTGAGTTAGAAAATATGGAAGAAGATATGAGGGTGAAGATCAAGCATTCCTTATTATTCTATTCATTACCGTTCTCGTACAAGTACTTCAGAGAATCCCTATCTTATGTGAAAGATGAGATCACACCAAATGATGTGAAATCGTGTCTTCTCTTGAAGGAGTTAATGGATCATGAACTCGAGGGATGGCCTTCAAGCGATAAAAAGGTGCTTCATGTGAGGGGTAGATACACGAAATGAATGGAGTTTGACAAGTTATAAGATTAAAAGAAAAGGGACAAATCAAATTTTGTCGATACGTCAAAAAGTAAGAGCATACAAAGGAGGAATGATGGAAAATCCAAAACAATGAGAAGGACCAAAAGCAATATGGAAAAGATGGTTCTATGGCATAAGCGAGTTATTAAGAAATTGAATGTATAAAATGTGGACTATGTTCTGATGGCTAGTACACCATACAGATTGAGATGCATGGTCCTTAATTATAGTTGCTCCTACCACATCACACCAAATCTCCATTAATTCTTCTCATCCAAATCAGTTGACGGAGGACTTTTGTTACGAATAATGATTCACAATCCAGGGCTATAGGGTTGGGAAGCATTGAAATGAAGATGCACAATGTGATATATGTCACATTGATAGATATTCGCCATGTTGCTGATATGATGAAGAACCTGATCCCTTGGTACGCTAGATGATATAGTTTGTGAGTATGTTATAAAAGACGATATTATGACATTTACCAAAGACAAACATTTTCTTATGTATGCAAAGAGATCTGGAAATATGTATACATTGCAGGGACATACTATTATAGGTCTTTCAACCGTTTCCACCAATTTGATGGCTGATAACACCATATTGTGGCATCTTAAGGTTGGGGCATTAAGCGCCATGCATGAATGCCCTTTGTCAGAAGAGGATTGTTGATAGTTAATGCATGTGCAAGTTAGACTTATTTGATCATTGCGTTCTTAGTAAGCGAGCTTGGAAGAGTTTTGGTATCACTAAACATAAAACAAAAGCACTTTGGATTATATTCACTATGATCTATAGGGTTCGTCTCAAGTTCCCTCAAAAGGTGATGCATGATATATGTTGACATTCATTGATGACTATTCGAGAAAGATTTGGATTTATGCCCTTAAATCAAAAAATGAAGTATTTACACACTTCAAGTAGTGGAAGGCACTCAAAAAACCAGACGAGGAAGGCATCAAGAGGCCATAAACAAACAATGGCCTAAAATATTGTTTCATAGAATTAAATGCTTATGCAAAAATGAAGGCATTGCTAGACATCATATAATCAGACACACTCCACAATAGAATGGAGTAGTAGCGCGCACAAACATGACCCTACTAGAGAGATCCATATGTACGATGTTAAATGCTGGATTGACGAAGGAGTTTTCGGCTGAAGTAGTTGCGACAATAATCTTCGTTGTTAACCGATTACTTTCATCGATTCTAGCCAACTTGACATCAAAGGAGGTATGCCTGATTATTCTGATTTGAAGATTGGTTGTCCTGCATATGCACATATTAGTCAAGGAAAGATAGATTCTAAAATTGCTAAATGCATATTTCTTGGGTAGACATCTAAAGTGAAATGATAAAGACAAAAATCCAAAAATTAATAATTTAGAAGAATATCATGTTTAATGAGTCTACCACTTTATCTCCTGAAAATAGTGCTGATGTTCGCTCTTTTGATGTAGATGTGAATACCAACAAGTAGATTGAGCTTAAGATTGACCTAATTTATGAATTCATAATTCATCTCATTTATTCTTTAATTTTTTTCAAATCTAAAGAAAAATACATGTAAATACTCATTAAGACCCGCCTCTTAACAAAACACATCTTATGAATAAAAAAGTCTTTTTAACACTAGTTGAACAAAATAAAGGATTGAAGAGAAAAAGAAATAAAAGAAAGGTTGTAAAATGTACAAAATACAAAGAATTGATCTTAACCCATAAATCAATACAATATTGGATCGAACGACTAACAATAAAGTGGGAAACATAAGGAATACATAGAGAGAATCACAAAAATAACAAAATTTGTACACAAAGTAATATTCAAAATACCTTATATATTGTATAAATTTCACTAGTTTACTCAGACAACGTATGTAATTATTTCATCGTTGTTCTCTAATCATTGTGTACATAAATTTATATCTACCAATAATAACCGAATTAAAGTCATGAAAGAAAACCAACATGGAAAAAAAAAGGTAAAACCCAACTTCCCTGACCCATATATTTTTTATAGAAATTCCAAATTGATAAACTCACCTTTGAACTTCATCATCCATATACTATTATTTATTAGAAACGCCAAAAAAACCCTGAGAAAAGGTGTGAGTTATGTCTTTTGGGAATTGTTGATCACTTATACAATTACTTAATAAAACTTTCTGATTTTCTATAGAATTAATAGCAACTCCTTTTATCTCATTTTTTGTAAAATGTACAAAAAATTTAGACATATACAAAAATAAAATCCATACTGGATAAATGACAATAGAACTCAAACAGAAAAAAATGTATAGTCTAACTTCCCGATTTATTTCTCTCCGTATGAACCTCAAATTAGGAAAGTCACTTTTGACATTCAAAATGTAAATTTGTCTATCAAACTAAAATGATTTCACTAAAAACAGAGTTATTTTGAAAATTTTTGATTTTGGGGCTAAATGGAATATGTACAATTTGTACACCCATATTAATTGTTATTTACATCTGACTTGTATTTTATCCCGTTCTAAATATTTCTATATTTTATAAATAAAATAAAGTAAATATTACTCATGAATTCATTCAAATAGAATATGCAACACAGATTATACCTTTAAAATACATATATTCTATACTCTTATATTTGTTTGTACCTGTAAATGTACTTCGAAAATATAACAAAAGTATGTGTGTAAAATAAATTATTATTTAAATTAATAAAAATAAAATTTATTGTTTAGTTTCTAAAAATAAATAACTAAAAATATGTATATACGTACTATATGTATGAAATAACTATAGTTTTGTGTTTTGCCTTGTTTCCTCCAATTTAATAATATTGATCATTTTACTATATAGCATTATGTAGATAAAAAGTTTTTATATATTATATATTTTTAAACTTATTTTATCACTTATTTTCTAATTTGTATTATATATAATTTATATAACTCAAGGACTTTTGTCCTTTAGTGGTTAATCAAACATTGGGCTAAAAGCCCACTGGCCATTTTCATTTGTAAACTTTTCCCTTCATCCTCTCCTTTTTTCGGCATGCAGAGGTCGAAACCCAACACCTCCCCATCCGTTTATTCTATCCGATCCGAGATCGAAACCCAACACCTCCCCATCCGTTTATTCTATCCGATCCGAGTCCAGTGATCCATCTCCTCCGCGACGGCACCCGAACCCGATTAGCGACAACTCCTCTCAGATCTGATCCGCAACAACTTCTCCCACCCAAACTTCTCATGCTCTCTTTCAAATCTTCTCTCCTTTCCTATATAACCCCTTCCAAGTTAGGATGCAAACGGTCGGATACGGATACAGATATATGTATTACTATATTCTTATCTATTTTTTAATATGAATACGGATGCGGATACGGATATTGACGGATATTAAAACTATCTTACCATATTCTTAAAAAACGGATACGGAGTAAAATGGATATTGATCCCACACGAGTAATTTTAGAAATACTCTATAGAATCGACTTAAATATATAAAAATTGAATGAAAAACACATGATATTAATTTACTAAGTGTGTTTCTATCATAAAAATTATATAAATATGGTAAAAGGACGTAGACAATTATGTTATTTATGGTTAAAAATAAATCTATGACTATATTTATATAAGAAAACGGATACACGGATACAGATGTTTGCGGATATCAAAACGATATCCATATCCGTATCTATTTTAAAACGGATATGGATACTGATGTCAAAATCTGTTTAAAACGAATATGATACTGGATTGGATACGGATATATCCGTATCCGTTTGCATCCCTACTTCCACGTGCTCGGGAACCAGCTTCTACCAACAACCGCACCGTGTCCATGAGCCACTCGCCTTTGTGTTGAGGCAGACATATCTTCCTCAGGCGATTCATTCACATCTCCAAGCGAAATCTAATCCATGCGTTTCCCTTTCTTCATCCGTAGGTATCGATCATCCTCCTCCGATGGTTCTGCTTTTTTCCCTCTCTACTTTTGCTTATTTTGTTGAAATCGTTTTTCATATGCCCATACCACACGTGACTAAATGCCCGATGGATTGATAAATTGTTTATAAATTAAACCGACCAGTTTTAAATGATGCGTGTGGTGAATAAATTATTACTTGGATCTGAAGCATGTTTGTAGCTTTGAGGAACCATCTGAACCAAAATTCTCTAGTTGCAGATACCTATTGTAATGTGACGCTCATCTGATGCTTCCAAACAGATTCGAGTTATGAACGCTTAATTTTCTAAATTAGTGCTTAATTATACTCCTCAACACCCTCCGCCTCCCCAACGCCCTCTGTGCCCTTGCGTCCTCCTTCGCCAATGTGCCCGCGCGCCCTCATCCACCAGCGCTCCCCCGTGCCCGCGCGCCCTCCACCACGCCCTGCGTCCCACCCCTCCCCTTCGCTCCCTGCACCCTCCTCCGCCCTCGCGCACCCTCCCCCGCCAGTGTGGCCCCCTATACCCTCCCCTCTAAGTGCACACCCGCACCCTCCTCTACAAGTGCGCCCCCACGCCCTCCTCCGCTAGTGCAGTCCCGCGCCGCCGCACACTCTCTTCCACCAGTGCACCACCCCCGTGCCCACTCCCGCACACCTTCCTCCGCTAGTGCGCACTTGGGCACCCGCGCATCCTCCTCCGCCAGTGCGCCCATGCGTCCCTATACCCGCACACTCGCCAGCACTAATGCCCTCCGGCACCAGGCACGCCTCCTAGGTGTTCACCTATCCAGGAATGTCGAACTCCATCTTTTCGGTGTTCATTGCTTTGGAGAGCATGCATGATGTTTGGAGCTTTGCCTCACTCACTTTTTGCTTGGAGAGCAATATTATGTTTGATCTAGAAGAATGAGATCCTAGAGAAGTGTTTTATGCAAGGTTTTAAAAACCGGACCGGACGTTGAACCGATTTCTTCTCGGTTCGGTCGGACCGGGTCGGACCGTTGGTTCGAACCGGTCGGATCGGCAATGACATCAACATGACATCATCTTTCTTATCGACCCAGAAAAAATCGGACGGGGCTTAATTTACTGGTACGACCGGTCCGATCGGCTTTGTGAATCGTAAAAACTGGATATTTTATCTATTAAATAATCTGTCATTGGAGGACTTTACTTTTCATTCAACATACAAAAGAAAAAAGTACCATATCACTTAATACTTTTAACTTAGATATCAACTTGCAAATTTGCAATCCAATAAGTACATAATTTCATAATATAATTCATAAAAAGAGAACCATACACAAAGTCCATTTCAAGTAGACAAATATACTATGAGCATCAAAGGTCAAAACATAAATATCTCAAGATCAACATTCCTCGAGAAAGACAAACATACACAAGGTCCATTTAAAATAGAAAAATGTTACTCTAAATTGCAAGAAAGTTCGACAGTCTATCACCGAGATCATCAATCCAAGCCTCTAAGTCATCAGTGATGGGTACTTCTGGTTCTTCTACCCAATCACCATATAATTGCATGTCTTCTAAATATATTGGATAAACTATATCATTCTCGCATTCATTTTTTCTCCTGTAAAAATATTACAAATCATGATGGCAATAAATTATATAAAATACAAATATTATATGTCACATTCAAGTCAAACCCGAGACGTCGATTAGCATGGATAAAAATCAATTGATTTCATCTTAAATGAAGAAGTTTGTTCCTCCGTGGAGAATGAATTCGCTCAAAAATACTCCAATTCCACTTACATCCTGATGCAGAACAAGTTTGACTGAGAACACGGATAGCAGTGTCCTGCAATACCGGAGTTGCTCCACCATACATTTTCCACCATTCAGCTATAACAAATAAATTGTAAGTTATACTTGAACTAATCAAATTAGAATATTAATTATCTACTACAATTATCTATTTAAATACCTGGAGCCATCTTGGTACAATTTCGAATTGTTGATGGACATCCAAAATCACCCATAGCATCCCTATACAATGAGAACTCCATGGTGATAGAATCCATTTTCTCTTCGCCATTATGAAATAAAGTTTCGACAGTGTCATGAAAGCCAGCCATGATATGATGATTTAAGGACAAGTTTTCATCATTGTAGAAGAATTCGAGGTTCAAAAGTAGTCCAGCTTTGTGTAGGGGATGACCAAGTTGTCTATCCCACTTATCATCATAGATATCAATATATGGTTTGTACTCAGTGACATTGTTATTAAACACAAGTTTAATAGCTTCCCTTGCTCTTTTCATTGCCTCATAGATATATCCCATTTATGGCCTCTCATCACTATCAACAAGGCGCAAAACTCTCACCACCGGTTCAGTTATACCAACAACCACTGCACATGAACTCCAGAATGATGTGTTCAAAATTATCTGATATAGATTTTTTCCCATAGTGGTTCGCGAGATTTTATGGTCAAGACATTCTCTAGATGCAACCATAGAAACCAAGCCATCTTTTTTCTGAAGCAAACTCTGCACAGTCAAAAAAAATGTTGCAAATCTGGTAGCAGCGAGACGAATAATCTCAGAATTGCAAAATTTTTGCATCAATTGAAGAACAAAGTTGTGATTGTGAATAAACTTTGTAATCTTCCGTGCTTCTTCAATGACATGCTTCACTCTTGGAACTTGATTGAACTTTTCTAAAATCAAATCAAGACAATGTGCTGTACATGGACTCCAAAAAATATTACCATAGACCTTGTGAGCATCTTTCTTGCAGTCTGATAGTTTGCAGCATTATCCGTGACAAAATGAATTATATTTTCAGGTCCAACATACTCTACACAATCTTTAAAAAGTTCAAACAACAAGTTAGCCGTCTTTGAATGCATTGAGGCATCAACTGATTTCAAAAAAACAGTGCCAGCAGATGAGTAAACAAGAAAATTTATTAATGTCCGTTGTCTTCGATCCGCCCATCCATTAGCCATGACTGTACAACCATTCATTTTCATATCTTTCTATGTGTATCAACATATTCCTTCACTATCGCTACCGTTTTCTTCAAAAGAGGCTCACGAACTGCATATTCAGTTGGTGCTTTATAACCATGACCAACGGAGGCGATACCATCAATCATCTTCTGAAAACTAGGAAGGCTGATGGCATGGAAAGGAATGTCAGCATCATACATCCATTCTGAGATGAGTAAATCCACCTCTTCAATTTCATTCTTCCTCTGCATCACAGACTTGATTCCTGGTTGACTACCAAATGTGGTTCCAGAAGGGAAAAAAGATTTCAACTTCTTAGATGTGGAATCCTCACTTGTAGGATTTCTTTGCAAAGTTCTCATTCCTATAGGATCACCATCATCCATTTCCACACTGTAGGATTTGTTGGATGATCCAACTGAAATATTTTTTCTCTTTTCTGTTTTAAATTCAGTCAAGTTCTCCTACATCAAAACTTGAATATGATTGGGAACTTTTTTAAATCCCACTACTTGTCCTTTTTTTTGCCAGGTGCTCTTTCACTCTATGTATTCCTCCTCCATGGAAAACTTTCAAACAAAAAACACATTTTTTCGATCCATCTCCCGTCAAAGTGACATATTGCCATGCTATGTCACTTTTTTGCCTGACACATGTTATGATTACATCTTCTGACCCGTCTTCAACAACAATATTTGGTAAATCTGAATGGACATTTTGATCATCTTCCATCTAAAAAATATTCTTTAAGTTACAATCAATAAAATATGCATAAAGAACATAAAAACTTCTATATAACACATCCAAAAAATATATCTAATGATGAAAACGGGTGAGATTAGCAACCCATCTAGATTTAGCTCCTCTACGGATAGAGCAACGCACATAATGAAGGGTCAACATCTCATCTCAACCATAAAAGATTAGAGCATGACAGTGTAATAAGAGGAGGTTATTGTATTGATACATGTGTAATAATCTTGGCTTATTGCTGACACACCCGGAGATTGGTGCCTACATGGAGCTAAATTTATAAAAATCACAGATGGGGTCTTTAGGGATCTGGTCACTCCTTCATTTCATCAAAATCTAAAAGTCACAAAAGGAGCCTTTTAGGGGAATTAACAGCAACTGAATATAAAACTAATTTCAGATTCTTCATGTCTTGATAACATTTCCTAATGGCCAATCAGTTTTTTTCCATAGGAAAAAGGTGCTCACCCAAATGGTACCCACCCTGCTATATATATATATATATATATATATATATATGTGTGTGTGTGTGTGTGTGTGTGTGTGTTAACAAATCGCGGACACAAAAGTTGCGAATCCCACGAATCCAAAAGAGCATTTGCATGAGTAGTCATAACATTCTACATATAATCAACCACAGGGTGCATATAGTCTTTGAGCAATATTGTCCTCAACAGCTTCAATTTGGCATAACCACTAGCAGCCAATCAATGCATTTTCAAATCTTAATGGAATATATGCAGCATGAAATGCATATTTCTCCTTTGGGCAATATCTATCTCAATAGCTTTAATTAATGCAGTGACGGATTCCTTTTTAACATAGATTGATAAACAATTGTATCAACTACAAGACAACAAAGGACCCAATAAGATCTACCTTGGAAGTGGCCGGTGGTGGTGACGGAGGCGAGGCGTCAACAGATGAGTCTGCGCGAGAGACGCAGCAAGGGACAAGGCGGCGGCGAGGGACGAAGTGGGGGCAGTGATGGAGTGGTTGGCGGAGGAGAGGCCACAATGGATGACTCGACGGCGAGGGACACAACTGGACGAGGCGACGGCGGCTACGGACTGGCGGGTGGTGGTGATGGAGGAGCGGCGGCTACGGATGAGTCGGCGGCGAGGGATGCAACAAGGGATGAGGCGGCGGCGAGGGACAAAATGGGGCTAGGGATTTAGGATTTGGGGGTCGAGAGGGGCAGGTCGAGAGGGGTAGGGGGATTTCGGGGTCAATTTGGGATTTGGCCCATTTGGGATTTTCAACTTGAAATTTGAAACATTTGAAAGCCAGCCATCAAACCGGTTTGACCCGGGCCGAATCGGTCCGGTTGAGCCGGTTCGGACCGGCGATCGAACCCTATTTTTTATTTTTTTTAAAAAATATATTCAAAGAACCGGCTGAACCGACCGACCCAGGACCGGTTCCCGGTCGGACCGGTCCGACCGGCCGGTCCGATCCGGCTGATCCGATCCGGTTTTTTGTACCCTGGTTTTTTGCATCCCGCGCCGTCAACTACCTTTTTTATGTCCATCTGATAATTCATTTAGAGGGATATTATTGTGTCCATTATGATAGAGAGGGCTGCAAAGGCTTTACGCGTCTCATCTCTCATCTTAAAAGAGTGCAATCCTCTAGTGAAGAGCGTTGTACCTTATTGAAGGAAGCTCTTCAAAAACACTGTGACATATTTCTTGTTGTGGATGAGACTTTCAAGTTCCTTGATCATTGGTTATGTGCGAATTGTATGAAAATACATGCAAGGAGTCGTACTTGCCATCACGATGATGGTATTACTCGGGTCACTAAGGAGACGGGAGAGATCGAAAGTCATATTGTTGACATCATTAAGTCTCTCCAGAAGAGTCTTGAGATATCTACTGTTATGGAGGGATTGGTCCTTGATGACGAGCTTCTTAATCGGGACTTTAGAAAGACTAACAATAAAGAGCATCCCTCTGAGTTGTCGACTTGTCTTCTCTCTGTTTTAAGGACATATCTTTATAAAGTGATCACTGAGTTAAGATCCATATCTTCGTGGGTAATGTTGTTGCTTCTTCCACGTTGTACTTTGCAGGTGTTCCTTCCTCAAAACAAACGTGATTATAGGTCTAGTAATAAAAAGGTAATACAACGTCTTAACCTTAGCTCATTCTCTATCTAGAGATAAGCCGATGTCATTGCTAAGCTAGTGGATCAGGTGTTGAACACTCATGTGCTTGGGGCTATGGACCATAACGGTGGTTGCTCTAAGGAGGGAGATAAAAAATTAAATCTCAACATCAGAAATGCCTTTGCAAGGTTGCAAATGATCATTTTACAACAACAATAAAAGTTTTATCTTCATTCGGTGTAACACCTTCCAATGGAGATATCATTAATGATTTGGAGATAGAAAATGCTTACAATCCACCCTTGTTCCAGCTAGATTATCCCCTTTCTGAAGCTCCTCTTATTGCAGATGTTGACACCGTTCTTGACAATATCAAGTCTTTCTCTAAAGAGACTTCACACCTCCTTGATGTTATGGAGAGGGGTATATCATAGACCTTTTACATGCAATCACTCTTGTGGCAAGTTTATAGTTGGAGGGAGATATCCCTTGTGCTTGTCAGAATTTATAGTGTTTGCAACACTTACTCCATTGCTTAAACATGATAATAGCGTTCGTCATGTTACAATTGGTGCCATTTGGAGTCGATTAGTATCTAAAATTGCTACGGTGGAAGTAAGTAAAAATATGGACAAATATTTGAATGACTTTCAGTTTGCAGTGGATATTTTTGTGGAGTTGAGGCTATTCTACACAGTGTCAACAGAGTGTTGAATGCTCGTTATAATGATGGTTCACTTTTCATGCTTATAGTGGATTTTTTTAATGCATTCAATATGCTTGATATGGTTGATAGTTCTACCTTATTACACAAAGTGAGAGCAAGATGTCCATCTATCTCTTTATGGATGGAGAACTAGGTTATACATTGAAGACGAACATATCTGGTCATCTGTTGGAGTGCAACAAAGTGATCCTCTACGGCCACTTCTTTTTGCCCTCATATTACATCCACTTATCCATTATATCAGGGATAATTGCAAGATACTTCTTCACGCATGCTATCTCGGTGATGGTATGATTATTGGGGACACATATGAGTGACCATGGTTAAAGGTATCATCCAACAGAGTGGGTTACACTTGGGTCTACTTTTAAATTTTAAAAAAATGAACTCTTTTGACCTACATGTGATGGTAGGAAGCTTCATAAAGGGCCGTTCCCAACAGGTATTGGAAGACCTTCATTAGGCATGAAGTTACTTGAAGGGTCAGTTAAAAGTGATAAAAAAATTATTGAAGGTTTGTCAATGGAGAGGGCTGCAAAAGTTGTGAAGCTGATACATCTTCTTCCTCACGTAGGTGATCCCTAGAGTGAGCTTCTTTTACTCCGTTCGTGTATGAGTATATCAAAACTTTTATTTGACTTGAAGACTTATCAATCTATGTACATGGAGAAGGCAACATTATTATTCGATAGAGTCCTACGAGAGTCTACTGAAGGCATTGTTATTTGTGGAGGCTCATTTTTTTATACCTCCAATGGAGAATGGCTTCATTGCCCATTTGGCTTAGTTGTTTGGGGCTACTTTTATCAGTTGAAGCTTCTTCGTATGCCTTTGTGGCTTTCTGGCCACTTTCTTGAGAGCTTCAAAATCATATCTTGCGGGACAATTAGATTTACAATATGGACTCCATCTTTGATTCTACTCTTCATCGACTTCATGACACAATTGCCTCATTTGATCTCGATTGTTTCTCTAGAAAGGACATAATCCCTCTAAAGACCCAAAATATTTTGTTGAGTATTTTTTTAGCAAAATAATTAAGGACATAGAGGTGAAATTTGACATGACCATTAGATGAAAGACAATTTTTCGGTATCTTCAAACTGATCATGCTAAAGATTTTCTCCTTTCTATTCCTATTGACGGACTTGGTTTGCACATGCCACCGGTGGAATATCACAGTATCCTCAGATATCGTCTCATGATTTATTTATTTCCTTCTAATGAGATATTCCCAGCTTGTTGTAAGGCATGCTTATACACTTTTGGAGATCATGCAATCCATTGCAAGGAGCTTCCGGATTTTAAGTATAGACATGATCTTGTTAGACACGTTTTATTTGATGTACTCAATTATGTATGTGTTGCTGCTAAGAAAGATGCACCTGCAAACTTTTTAACTGATATGTTGCTGATATTTTGATTTTTAGATGGGTTGGAGGGAAACATACTTGTGTAGATTTGACAGGAGTTCTCTTTGATGGTGGGGTTGAAGAGTGTGACCTTCACAGCGGGGTACGCTGCCCTTAAAGCTACTTCAACAAAAGTGGTGAAGTATGAGAAAGCGTGCATTGAAAATCAACATGCCTTCATCCTTTTTAATTTGATACTTTTGAATTCTTAGTATGAGAAAGCATGCATTGAGAATCAACATGCCTTCATCTTTTTTGATTTTGATACTTTTGCATTCTTAGCACCAGAAGCTATTGAGCTTTCGAAGAGGGTCCAAAAATTCATGAGCAATAATGTTATGGTTCTTAGATTTATGGATGTAGTGTTTAGAAGGACTGATTTTGCAATTCAAAAAGGACTAGTAACACAGATCTCGTTGCCCGTTTATCTCCTATTTTAATGTTTTGAAAGATCTTTCACTATTATCATATAACTCTAGTAAGGGAAGAAGCATGGAAGGAAATATCGGCGATATATCGCTGATATATCAATATCGACATGGGACCGATATGGACAACGATATAACGACATATCCTGATTTTCATGCATTTTCTTCACAAAAGCTCGTTGATATGGGTGATATTTCGGCGATATATCGTCGAAATATCGTATCGATATGATATCGATACAACCTTCCATGAGAAGAAGATTACACTCGGATCCATATGAAACGTAGACAAAATCCTCTTCTGTAACGTAGTCGGAAGAAACTAGGTTATCGGCAACTCCGGCCCTATCCCTTCTTCAAGCAGATGTAACAGCCGTAGACATCTATATTACCAGGAGTGGCGATACGAAGCTCGTACTCGCTAGAGAAGAACGAGATCGGAGCCATCGCCGGACCCCTGTATCCTATATCTCGATCTCCCCATTGTAATAAATGGATCCGTTCTTCGCCGGAGGAGCGTTGCCTGAAGAACATAGCCCGGACACTGAGAAACCTGAAGAAAATTGTTGCACAGTCCTCCGTCACATCACAACGATTCAACGGTCAGATTGCATCTGTACAAAATCATCTGAGCCGTTAGTTTATAATATTGGTGCAACTACAACTTCATCGTCAGATCCCATCCATTCAAGCACTGAAACTTCGATTGAGGTGTTCACGTGCAATGCACGTGAATTGTGGTTAATTTGCAAGCCGATCTTCCTTTTACTCTTAAAACATTTTGTATTTTTGAAGGGAGTTTTGGTTTTTGCATTGTAGTTCATATCCAGTGAGCTTTCTTTTCTTTGCAATTGTGCCCTTAGGGATGTTTACCAAACGGGAGAGGGGAGAAAAAAATTTACCGAAATGGAGACGGCGTGAAAATATTTCCCAGAATAGGATATATTGGCAAACGGTTTGCCGTGGTGCAGCAAATCGTTTGTCGCGCTACATGGACGGACGGGTTGACGGTCGGGGTTCCAGATTTTCATTGCGGTCGCAGATTTTGACCGTCCATGTGGCACGACAAACCATTTGCCGCATGCGGAACACGAAGCGGCAAATGGTTTGCCGATATATGCCCATTGTGGGAATTATATGGCTTTCCTCCTCAATCTGCACCACGGTTCAAGGGCCACGCCCCCATCTTCTCGGACCTGGACGCCTATATAGCTTGCACCTCCCCTCCCCTTTTCACCACCTTTGGTTGTGCCACCACCTCATACGCACCCGTCCTTCCTTTTCCAGAGTGACAGCACGAGAGGGCGAGGGCACATTTTAGAGCGTGAGAGCCCCCAGGTCTGGCGAGGATTCCCTCAGCTCCGCCATGAGGAGCATAGCCTCTGGCACCGCCGTTCATTGAGGCCATTACCCCTGTGGACCGTCATCTGCACCCCCAGGCGACTCTGACCATCCTTAGGTACTCCATTTCCCCGTTTATTTCCTTTTGAATCGATCATTCGTCCGCTGCACATAGCATCTCCGACCACCTTATCTCGTTCAACCCCCACTCATCCGGCCTCCCTTTACTTCTACATCACACTCCGCAACCCCTCTCTTGATTCCAATCATCGGAGGAGTAGAGCTACAGGTCGACTCCATCATTCGCACATGTCTGGCCCGTCCACCCTCCCCGTGGTTTCTGGCCCCTTTTGATGCTCTATCCCTCACCGGAGCACCCTCTCCGAGCGTACACCTTCTCCTGCAGGGCTGGTGCACGACCATGCCTCAACTAGAGGTCCAGTAATCACCCAAGCAGCTCCAGGACCGCCGTGCCTCCTTAGGACCCCTCTCTTGGTCCTGGGCCCTTCTGAGTTCACCCATAGCTGTGGAACACCTTCACCGATGATTCCCTCATCTCAGCAGCTCCTGACGATGCCGGACCCATGCTCCATTATTGATTGAAACTCGCCGGAGGCGAGTTCATCCCTGTTCATCTAGATAGCCTCACAGTCGTTCGATCAGGCATCTCTCCTAGTTTTGATCTTCACTGTCCATCTGAGGCCCGTGACCATCAGATCCATATAAAGATCTCTTCCCCGCAGTCCATCGCCGAAGGGGTACCAATGCTTCTCGACCGTTCATCTATAAGTGGAACGCCTTCAGCTGTTGGATCGTGCCTTAATTAGGGGTAAACTTCACTTAGGCCTCCCTCTGTTTTATGTTTTCTACTTAATCCTGTAAATATTTGTCTTTGCTTAAAATACCTTGGTTTCTAATTGCACCCTTGTTATTTTCCATATTTGTATTTTAGTCCTCTGTGTGCGAACTCACATGCAATCCCACGTGCTTTTTGGGGTTATTTATATGATTTAGCCTGGATGTTCTGTATGTTATGCTTTGAATGGATAGTTTCTGATATTTGCAAATCTACCCCTATGTGTGGTTTATTGAGCATGTGTGTATTTCTCTAGACATTTTGCATCTTTGACCCTAGGCTTTTCATCTGCATTATTATTTGGCCCCTGGACTTTATTATAATTGCAACAAGGTCCCTATGAATTATCTGTCTTATTTCTAATCGAATAAATATCAAATTCAACCCAAAATTTTTATAAAATTTACTGTTAGCTCCTGCTAACACCTAATATTTATGATAATTTTTATGGGTTAATTAAGTTCCGTTTACTATTTCTAAAAATAAAAAACCTTAAAAAGTGTATTGTCTGTTTTAGAAAATACATAAAAAACTCGAAAAATAACATTAACAGATCCGTAAAAACTTCTCTGTGTGTTTTTGTTTGTTTTGTTTCTAGTAGTTGTTTTGTTTCAAAAGCCCTCGTAAAAATCCTAAAAATTACAAAAGACCTAAAAAGTTATAAAAATCATATAAAATTATAGAAAAATAAAAAATACTATATCAGTTCCTATTGATGGGTCTTTTCATCTATTTTATCATAAAACTGCACCCTATGACATTAGGACATTTAATTATTTTTAATTTGCAATATTATCCTGGCTATACGTTATTTATATTTTTAGACCTTGTTCAATTTTTATAAAATCCCAAAAACAATAGAAAATACCCATAAAATTACCAAAATACTATAATATTTGAAAAACCCAAAAATATTTTATTTGAATTTTTGAGCACTTTAGTTCTGAATAAAAATTGAAAAGGCTTCATTGTGTGCCTTGTTTCCTTAGTTTCTTGTTTTTGTTCCTTAACTAAAAATCATAAAAAGTTGCAAAATTAAAACCAATAAAAATATGCACTTTATTTTCTTAATTTTGACTACTTCGTAGGATTTCTTGTGCTCCTTATGTTCGACTCTGGTTGCTATACAGGTAAAAATAAATAGCGGAGACCATCGATATTTTTGCATGTTTGATTGATTTATTTGATTTGAGTGGTCTCTCTCTCTTTTTGTTGTTGACTTAGCCTTGTGATTTGTGTCTCAACGACCCTTTGCTTATCTGATTTCCTAACTCGAGTCGCTGGGCGCGTTATCAGAGTGGCGCCATTGTTGGGGAGCACAACTTAATAGTCGGCTTTTCAGAGTTTTATATATTTTTATCTCTATTTGATATAACTATTTTCTGACCTATCTCTGTTTCACTTTTTGTGTCGAGGAACCACCCGAGGACACTTTGGATGAGACCACATCCGAGGAGGAGCAGGAGAAGAGCAGGAATTAGCCATAGCTTATAGAGTAGAATAGATTAGTTTTATTATTTCAGCAGACTTATTATTGTTGTAATAATTTGAACCTTGGACTTGTTGGACACTTGACCTATCAGGGTCTGTTTCGTCGAGCACGGGTGTGTTTGGGGGACCTCAACGAGTTTTTCGCGGTTTTGTTTTAATCACCTTCTTTCTATTTGATTCTCGCAGATTTGGCCCCTAGACTTAGGATTTTTGATTGATTGTGACGTAATAACTTAAGGCCCAATCCCTGATTGCTTGCTTGCACCTATAGAGTGTAATTGGACCTTATAATAATCAATAATAAAAAGTTAGTTTAATTGAATTTGAGACCTCGGTCTGATTAGCAAGCTACTATTCTTCACGATCATTAGAAATTGCTCGTCTAAAGTCAATTTCTTCGTGCATCATATAATTAGTTATATTTCTTTCTTTTAATTTATGTGCGGATCACCCTGCAGTAGAGTTTTGGCAACAAGTACGTATCTCTGTCTTTACATGCATCATAGTGTTTGATCGTGCATCGACTTTTTTGACTTCCTCTCCTTATTTTTGGACTTAAAATAACCCTAGGAAATCGAAAAATTCGTTAGGCGTTGTTTCTCTTTGAAAAATATCTAAAAAAGTTAAAGCAATAAAATTTGGGATTGTTAATGTAAACTTGACTCTAAAACCCACCTCACTTAAAAATATTTATTTTGGGGAGAGTCACCCCCTCATTGGTTGGTTTACTTGAGCGAGAGAGTGACCTGCACACTAGGCTAGAACCATACTTGAACTTCTATTAGATTACTGGTCTTGGGGTTAGTCATTCTCTAGTGAGATCTCTCCGAGTAGCCGATAAACGGTCCACGACGTCCTTAGCAGATTGAATTGATCGGGTAGCCGATAAATGGTCTGCAATTCATAGTACCTGGGAAAGATCTAACTTTGAGATTGGGCCAGTCTCCTGGGAGCATCGGGTTCCTAACAGCTTGCTTAATCACTCTATTAGACTGATTGATCACCTAAAATAAAATTGACAAGAGTAAAGACCGAATCTTTATGGTCATCAGCTCTCATGTTGAGTAGATGAATTTGGGGTTTGACTGTTGATCTTGTTTGCTTTCCAGATCTCATTCGCACTCATCCCCACATTACGAGATGGGCCGGAGGTCCTAGGCTGCCTTTAGTAGTACTGCTCTTGAGCACTCCGCCTCATTCATCTAGGGAAGTTTCGGGGAGCTTAGACCAACTCTCCGAACTTGAGTTCGATACCGCCCTATTTTCCCTCAACCACCCTTCTTTTAGTCCTGAGGTGCCCGAATAGAGACCAACACATCTATTTGTTCATTTGACGGCACCTGAGTTGGGGTCTTTTGCCTTTACAGAGACCAGCGAGATGGCCGACAGTGAGGGATGCATCGATGAGCAGCCCTGAGGTTCTTCTTATGTTCTTGATTAGGGCATCATCAACAACACACTTCTAGCCTCCCTGGAGACAATGTAGAGATAGATCCGAGATCAAGGAGCATTTATGGCAGAGACGCGTCAGGACTTAGCACGGATGCGAGCAGACAGAGGAGAGCCGCAAAGACCAGCCGGTGGAGATATACGCGTAGTTGGAGGAGGAGCAGACGGATGACCTGAACAACTGTAAGAGCCAACAGACCTACCAGGACGATGAGACAGTTGCACAACCCTGGTGCAACCCTCACCCATCGCTGGATCCAGCTTCCGGAGATTCTGGGTGACTTCAAGATCGGCCCTCGGACGATTCAGCTCTTGCCCAAGTTCCATGAGCTAGCCACCGAAGAGCTACATCTGCACTTACCGTAATTTGAGATGATCTGCAGCTCTGTCCATAACAGATTCGTGGACAAGGACACCATCAAGATGATGGCATTTCCGTTCTCCCTGGTCGACATAGCAGGCTACTAGCTAAAGCATTTGGGGAGATATGTTACCATTTGGGAGAAGCTCCAGACCAAGTACTTGAACAAGTACTATCCACTCGGCCAGACCAATGCTGCCAGAGCACTGATCAAAAATTTCATCATGATCCCCAACGAGCAGTTCCATGAGGCATGGGATCGATTTTGCGAGCTCATCGACCGGTGTCCACCCCATGATATATCCAAGCCCAATCTTCTCTAGAGTTTCTTTTGTGGGATAACACCGGAGCTGTAGGGGCTTGTCAATGCCTCATATGGGGGTTCCTACTTTGCCAAGGATGAGGACCATGTCTGGGCTATCTATGAGGAGATGGCAGAGAACTACACAGTGATGTCTTAGATACGAGTCTACATACACGGGAAGCCCCTTCCCCAGTCCGTGTCCTATTAGAAGATAGCATGGTTTGATGCGGGTCCATCTGCTTCGTCAGTAACAGTAACACAGGCAGAGTCATCGGCAACTAACATGGGGATTATTAGCGAGAAGTTGGACCACATAGAGATTATAGAGAAGAAGCAGTGCCAGGACGTGACACAGATAGACTAGTTGGCACAAACTCTTAGTGACTTGAAGACCTAGATCATGTGTCTCGAGAGGCATAGACGACTTCTCAGCCATGTCTCAGGTCACATACTGATCCTAGTAGCAGCAGTTCTTCCTAGCACTCTGCCCACTACCGACAGGTCCACCATATTCAGGCAGAGCCGATCCAGCCATTGTAGCAGTACTACTCTCAACCACCACCGTCTCAAGACACTCAGATGGTGGTGTATCAACATGATCAACCCCAGGTAGTTCTTCCCCCTTCCCCGTACGAGTAGGATACGTTGATGGAAGTCAACGGGATTTAGTATGACGAGTAGCAGTCTAGGATCCGTCGAGATCATCCCGGATTCAGGTGGTCTACAAGAGGCACCTCGTCCCAACAACAGCCTCCAGCTCAGGGTGGACAGAGCAGCCAGCAACAACAGCACCCGTACTCCTAACCACAACAGTATTACCAGTCAGGTCCTTGTCCCTACCATC
The DNA here is from genome assembly GCA_037367405.1 of Ottelia alismoides. Taxonomy (NCBI): domain Eukaryota; kingdom Viridiplantae; phylum Streptophyta; class Magnoliopsida; order Alismatales; family Hydrocharitaceae; genus Ottelia; species Ottelia alismoides. The sequence goes on along the minus strand of JAZKJV010006856.1, from coordinate 278,063 downwards.
AGGGACAACAGAGGCAACAACAACAGCCTCACTAGTTCACTCAACCTCCCCCTCACCAGTTCTAGCAGCAACCTCATTTCCAACGAGGCAACCTATCAGGTTCTCATGGACCTATCTATGAGAACCCAGCCCTTGACGATCTAGCCCGCCTACTCTCAGACCAACAGGAATCCTTTTGGCGGGAGATGGACGAGTTCAGGAAGGAGACGAGGGACATAATAAAGGGCAAGACCACCATACTCGCTCAGATCAAGCCCAATCTGAACAATCGAAAGAGGAAGTCTGAGCATGTATAATTCACATAGACCACCAATCCTAGTGATTTATTGGGTGATATTTCTTCCAACATATTTGATGCTGATTTTTGAACACTTAGAAGTGGTAGGATGCCAGCTGGCGGCGCCTTGTCTGAGCGACGACCCTATGATGATCCAAGAGCACCAGACGAGGAGGATATCAGTGTTGATTCCGCTAATGATGACGATGATGGTGGTGCTGATGCCACCAAGGATGATGACCCACTCGACGGTATTGAGGCTGTCATTTCTGCTGATGCAGTTGGTGGTACTGATGCCACCATTCTTCCTGATGCTGAGCTAGAGGTGGTGTTGATGCCGTGAATACCAATGCCTTAGGGGGTACCGATGCCACCATTTCTATTTCGTCAGTGTTTCCCCCTATTATTGTACTTCAGGACAATATTAAAAAGATTAAAAAAATTAATAAAGGAAAGTTTCTTCATCTTCTTCAAGCCCATATATGTTGCATGATGATCATTTTATGGACTCCATTCCTTCACAGTCGCAGAAACCTATTCCTATCCCTCTGTCTGAGGAGGGCCCAGCTATCCCTTTCCCTCAGGCACTCCCCTTGGCGAAGGGGAATAAAAAAGAAAATCATAAAAAAGACCCATCTATTAGAGTTCAGCCAACAGATGATAGATAGATTTCATATCCAGTTGATTCTACAGGAGGCACTTGAGCACATCCCTCTCTTCCAGAACAACTTGAGAGAGAAGACTACCATCTGTAGGAAGAGAAGGAACTATAATGTAGAGATCCATGTGCTCACTCGTGCCACCTGCTTCGCCATCCAGAATCGTTTTCCAGCCAAGAGGCCAGATGCAGGAGCTCCCTATGTCAGATGCCATATTCATGAGCAGTGGTTTGATCGAACTCTATTAGACAACAACTCTTTTATCAACCTCCTTCCGGCAGCCTTACTCGACCGATTCGAGTTTGGCCCTCTTCGACATAGCAGGACAGTCCTTTAGTTTGTTGATAGATCTGTCAATAGGCCGAAGGGGTTGTTGAAGGACATGGTCGTCACAATTCAGGGCTTGAAATTTCCCCGTGGACTTTATTGTATTGGACATGGGGATCCCTAAGTCTGTGACAGATACCCTGATCATACTAAGACGTCCATTCTTGACCACAACCAAGGTAGTGTTCGATCATGATAATGGGAAGGTGTACTTTCGCTTCAAGGATGAGAGTATACAAATAGAGACGTTTGACAAGACCAGAGCACGAGATTCAGCTTGCTCAGAGCAGTTCAGTGATGAAGAGCATATGACAGAGGCAGAGCGAGACGTCCACTGGGAGTGTGATTTGTGATCACAGATGATGAAGCAGTTTGGTCTGACCCTATTGCACGAGCTCTTGTCTCATCTTCAAACACCACAGATCTAGAGCTTCCAGTAGATAAGAGTTCAGAGAGCACATCCCTGGTAGAGGACACATTCAAGGCTGATGAGCATGCCATGGAGAGCGAAGCAGATTATGTTTCTTGTGATTATACATAGATTGGGATGATTTTGATGATCTTTTACCTTGTCTGATTCCTACAGAGCTGAAAGCTACGGTGGAGTGATGAATATGTGATTCATCACTCTAAAAGTTGAAAATAGAGCTTTTTTCCAAAGTAATCAGATGCATTTCATCACTTATATTGCATAATTATCATTCATGCATGTGTTCATAATATCTGCATTTTAGCACGAATTTTCGCATTAAATAAGAAGCCCAATTCACTTGTAAAAAATATATTAGCTAAAATACCATAGTTGTATATATATATATTTCATACTAACTCCAAATCCAATAAAATTAACTCCATAGTGTATATATTACTCACACTAATAAAGGAAAAATATCAGAAAAATACTAACTTGTAAAATGGTCCAATAAACCCAAATCCAAGTTTGAAACTATGAACCTTAAAACACACATATGTCATACAATATCCGATTTAGGTTTACTCATGTTTAAAGTAATATACATTCAAAGACCTTCAAAACAAGACTAAATTCATTAAAATCAGAGATCGTGTGTGAGACTTGGGTTTTGGGCCCCTATTGTATATTGTACTTATTCATATTTTTACCCTTGTATTTTCTCCCTTCATTTGACCTCATTTCCATTTTTGGTCAACATAAACTTGTAGATCTCATCGAGATCTACAACTTTCATGTTTTGAGTTTTTCCAAATTCGACCATTTTTACCCTCCTTTTTGAGGTCTTTCTTCGACACCACACGACCCATCTCTTCACGCGCCACGCGGCCTCCATTGCTCACCATCCGATCACCACTTTCCCATCCTTATCGACACCATTCATCTCGCTTCAAATCCCAGCCCTTTGATCATGCCCCTGATCGTCGCCGTCCACTTTTGCCTTCACCTCGGCTAGCCACGTGTCGCACCCCTATCTACCCGATCCATTCCAGTACCTTCATCCCCACCGCACACTCCCACGCTTCCCTCAGCCCTTCGATCATACCCATGATCAAACCCCAGATTCCATCTCCTTCGTCCATTATCGCCTAAACCTCAGCTTGCCACGTGTTAATCTTCTATCCGCACGATCGACCTCGAGATGCCTCCATCCCATCCGCTCATCCCTGCTTCATCGTACACCATTTGATTAAGTCTCTGACTCCATATCGATCGTTCGCTCTCGCGTCTAATACGCTCGATGCGTGGCACTCGTTGCGCCCTTTGATTGTGCCGCTATCGATCTAATCTAGACCTTTCATTGGCGCCCGCCTCGTAGCCGTTGGATCGCGAGATCCAACGGCCACGAGACCTTCTCCTACCTCTCGCTTGTACCTTGCCCATGTCGCCCACCTCGTACTTCTAGCACCTCCTTTCTATTTTCCCGACCATATCATCCACCATCACCATTCTTCCACCAAACCACGATGAAGCCCCATCTCCAGCCACCCTCGCGAGAGTCCACGCTCTCCATAACTCCCTCTCCCTCGCACATAATCTCCACGCAAACCTCACCCCCATCACCGGAACCACCAAGCTCTCTCTATAAATACATCACCTCCTCCCCTTTTCACCCGCATCCGCCCTTGCATGAGAGAACCTCGAGCTCTACCCCCCCGATCTGTGATAGAGATTCAGCCAATTATCGAGCGATGATAGGAATTTTTCCGGCGTGATCCACGATGAGATTTTATCATGTTGCAGCTTCACCTTCGAGATGCTCGAGCTCGTGCATCTGCCGGCCCCAGAGTGATGACCGGAGGCTCCACCCAAAGACTCTAATCCCAGGCAAACTCCGGCCATCCCTAGGTATAATTCTTCTTCTTCTTCTTCTCCGATTCTCCACTTCGTTTTCTCCGATCTTCTCTGAATTTATTCTACCTCCCCGCTCAATATAACCCTCCATTGACCCTTGATTTAGCTTCAACTCGCATCCCTCATCTTCGCTCATCCCTCATCCCTCTGCTCCTCCTCTCGACCTATCGAGATCTCAGGTCACTCCTGACCACTGCTCCGTCATTCATGGGGGAGGAGCACATCGGTCGTCTGCCTATTCGCTCCACAAGGCCTAGAACCACCCCACTTCATCTACGATAACAAACGCACCACTCTTAGTCTACACGCTAACGTGCAGGTACCTAATTTGTCATCGGCCGGAGCTGTCATTGGAGCCTCCTTGGAGAGCTCTAACTCTGACATTCAAGGGAACCCAAGACGCTTCAAGTACTCGAGATGCTCCGCTATACTATAACGAAGACAACTAGCTAATCAGGAGCGGCTGAGGATCCTCTCCGAGCAAGTTAGGAGGAGGTGGAGCAAGGGCACCTTCACCGGAGTCCAACCAAGCCCGCCACAGGAGGTGGCAGAGCCACCGTTATCTAACGGTTCACAATTGGACACGTCTCCCTCTTCGCGGTTCAACAGGAGCCACCCGATCTCTAAGATACGATGGCCAGGAATCATCCACATCGACATCCCGAACCTCCGCTCCGAGCCTCTCCTAACCTCAGCTTCGGGTTCCACCAAAGCACCAGTGGCAGCCATGTGTAGGCATGTTCCGAAGCGACCGCCAAATCAGCAGCTCACGAGACTTGCACATATGGGCGGGGTAATTTGCAGCCGTACCCCTACAAGTTCTGGAAATTACGTTCATGTCCCTGCCAGTCAATATCGCATGATGTGCACGTGATCCCGTGTGTCTTTTGCATCGAAGTCCTCATCAATCTTGGTAATTTCACTTTAGTGCTATCATCACATTTTCTTTAATCAATTTATTTTCTGTATTTACATCCATACCTCTGGGTTTGCATGTTTATTTAAAAACTTATTTAGCATCATTTCTTAATTCTAAGAATTGCATATTGTAGAAAATCTTAGACTATATCATTGTGAAGGCTTGTTATATTTTTGTGAGCTTCTTGGTATTTAATATAATTCTTTTTCTTAGAAAATTGCATATTTTGCCCAATGTATGCCTTTAATTGATTATTAAATTGATTGTTGCTCCAAAAATCACCAAAAAATCACATCTAGTTTAAGTAATTCTGCATTGTGCCCAAAAATCACATAATTTACACGCATAACGAGGCCTTAATAAATTAATTGGTACATTGCTTAATTGATTTTTAATAAATCTAAAATTAACCATTTTTGAGGTCTAGTAATATTTCTAGATTCCTCTCACATAGAAGTATCTTGGATTATTTTTATATCTGAAAATAAGTTAATTTGATATTTTTTAAAAATAATTTTGCAAAAATCACCCTGTATTCATTTTTAATTCGTAGTTAATTCATATATATTTGAAAAATTCCAAAAAAATACAGTAACTTAATTTCATTGCATTTAATATTCTGGCCAAGTTTCATAATTGTTGGACTTAATTTGACTATACTTTACATTTTAACCTTCGAGGTTGGCCTAGATGGCATCACATTTTCTTTATTGCATAAAAAATACCAGAAAAAATATTCTCCTGAAAACCTAACATCCGAGTTGACTTTGAATTCATCTAAGGAAAAAGTTGTATCCCTGAGTTCGACCTTGGGCTTGCATAAGTAAAATAAAAAAATTGCCGCTTGCGTTTAATTAACATATTAATTCAAGTGGTTTTGATAAGTCCGATTTTACTAGACTACAACGAACATCACTAAATTTAATCGTTAATACGGTTGAACTAAGAAGGGTAATCTAGGGTTTTTCATGGAGACAGAGCCAGTACCGGTTGCAGACACACCAGCAAGGCTGTTTTCACCAGATTTTCTTGTGCAGCGAGAGTTTTGAAATTCAGATATGGTTGCTTTCACGCAAACATTCCAAAAGCCATACTTATTGGCTCCCATTTGCTCAGAACTGAAGCCTTTGTTGTAGTCGCTGAAGTTAGGTTCCTTGTAGGTGAGCCGGAGATGTATCCAGTCATTATCTCAACGGGTTTGACTAGTGAGCAAGAATCTCATTTGATGGAGGTTCTTGAAAGAAACCACAATGCAATAGGATGGAGCGTAGTTGTTCTCCAGGGGACAAGTCGGGCCCTATGCTCTCACCATGTCAATCTCGAAGAGGATACTAAGCCATCGCATGAGTTCTAGCGACGACTGAACCCGAATCTTCGAGAGGTGGTCATGAAGGTGATATCCAAACGGTGGAGCGCCGATTTTATCTACCCCATCTCCGACTCCAAGTGGGTTAATCCACTACATGTGGTGTCCAAGAAGACGGACATCACTACAGTCGTGAGTGAGTCTAGAGAGGAGATCGCTACCCGGGTACCCACTTCTTGGAGAGTCCGTGTGGACTATAGATGATTGAATCAGGCCACCAAGAAGGATCATTTCCTGCTACCTTTTATTGATCATATTATTGAGAGGCTAGTCAGGAAGAGTCATTATTGCTTTCTTGACGAGTACTTCAGATATAATCAAGTGGCCATAGTGCCTGAAGACCAGGATAAAATGACCTTAACTTGTCCGTTTGGGACTTATGTTTCCAGACGGATACCCTTTGATTTATGTCATTCCCCGGTTACATTCCAAAGGTGCATGTTGTCCATTTTCTCGAACATGATGGGTGATTGCTTAGAGGTCTTCATGGATGATTTCTCGGTCTACGGTGATGGGTTTGATGTTTGTCTTGACTGCCTAGATCGAGTGCTTCAACGTTGTATTGAAGTCCATCTTGTTCTATCTTGGGAGAAGAGTCACTTCATGATGACTCAGGGGATGGTGCTTAGTCATAGTATTTCCAACAGGGGCATGAAGGTTGATCCGACCAACGTGGATATTATCAGGAAACTCAATCCGCCGTCCAACCTGCGGCAGTTGTGGTCTTTTCTGGGACATGTTGATTTCTACTGGCGGTTCATTCAGGACTTCAGCAGGATTGCCGAACTGCTTATTGATCTGCTGACGAAAGATACCGAGTTCATTGTAGATGATAAGTGCCTTACGTCCTTCAAGACTCTCAAGAATCTAGTTGTCAAGGCTCCTGTCCTTCAGCCGTTTGATTGGTCTCTCCCATTCGAAATCATGACGGATGCCTCCAATTTTATCGTAGGAGTTGTGCTAGGACAGAGGAGGGATGGATTGCTATATGTCATTCACTACGCTAGCCGTACTTGGATGCTGCTCAACGGAACTACATTGTCACAGAGAAATATGTGTTAGTCGTAGTCTATTCCCCAGATAAATTCAGATCGTATATTCTTAGATCTAAAGTGATTATTTTTACAGATCATACCGCCATCAGGTACCTCATGAGAAAGAAGTATGTCAAAGCTAGATTGACCAGATGGATCCTTCTACTCTAGGATTTTGATATTGAGATTAAGGATAATCCTGGAGTTAAGAATGCGGTGGCGTATCATCTCTCCCAATTGGAACATCTTGAGGAATATTAGCAAAATGAGCCTATTACAGAGACCTTCCCAGATGAGACGATCCTTGCTATCACCTCGCTTCCATGGTACGCCGATATTGTGAACTATCTTATCGCCAATAAAGTTCCACAAAGTTGGCCCAGACAACGACTTGAGACCTTCCTTGTGAAGGCCAAGTCGTACTATTGGGAGGATCCAATCCTTTATCATGAAGGAGGGGATAGATGATAACCAGCTCCCACTACCCTTGTTAATTCTAGCAAATTAATGTTCAAATTAATTGATATTGTTCGTTGCAGTCGGATAATGAGAGCAGATCAAAAACCACTTTCAATTATATTCAAATTAATCTCGAGCGGCAAAATTTTTTTACTTGGTGGAAGTCCAAGGTCGAACTCAAGGAGGCAGCTGTCTCCTTAGGTAGATTCGAGGCAAATTTCCAAGGTTTGATTTTCAGAGGAGATATTTTTGGTCTTTTTCGGTTTTTTATGCAAGATGCATGCAAAATCAGGCCAAATTAGAACTTAATTCATAAAGATGATCAAGTTAATTCCAAAAATTATGAAACATGGCCAGATGATGAAATATGATGAAATTAAGCTACCCTAATTTTTTTAGAATTTTGTGATGCACGGATAATAAAAAATGCAGACTTTAGTGAAAATGATTAAACCAATTTTAATAATTACCAAACGATGATATTTCTCAGAAACAAAATTAATCCAAATAGGTCTAATTAAGAGCTATCCAAATCAACTTGAATTTACTTAAAATACTTCACGGTTGATTAATTCAGAATTGATTAAGGTTTCCACTAAATAATTTTTATAGGACAAACTATAAGTGCAAATGGGATGATTTTTGGATATGTTGTAGCATAGACTTAGATCTATCAATGATGATTTTTCAGAGATTTTTCGATAAGCAAATATTGCGCAATCAATTAAGCAATCAAAATGGACAAAATATTGTAATTTTCACCAAGTAAATTTCCATAAATATTCTGCAAATCATAAAAATACAAATAAATGCTAAAATGATAGAACAAGAGTTATGCTACACAATGCAACTTTTGGAATAAAAAATGGATGACAAAATGACGACTAAATAAACATGTAAATACAGGGGTATGAATGCAATATAGAGAAAAGAAATATGAGCTGAAATGAGAACAGGGACTTCCATGCAATTACCAGAAACTTGAAATTTTTTTAAAAACTTGTAAAGAGGTGCAAGTGTCCCCTTTGCAAATTCCCTTTTATCTTATTATCTGATATGAGCTTCTCTGTTCCTTGAGACAGGGGAGTCTTGAGGAGCTTGAACTTGACGGGGAGAGGGCGGCTGGCTTGCTTGATGGCGAGAGGAGGCACGTGAGGAGGGTGGCGGCGTCGGCAGAGTAGTTGACAACGGCTGGAGCGTGATGGCGTGTGGGCGCACGAGGAGGGTGAGGGGCACGGTGCCCCTTTGTGGCTGGAGGGGACTGCTCGCTACGACTGGATGGGAGACAAGGCTGCGCGCGGCCTTGCGTGCGAGGGGGGGGGGAACGGTGGCTGCGTTCGACGGGGGCCGCGAGCGGCTGGTGGATGTGGCGCGATGGCGGCCGGCTCACGTGCCTGGAAGGATGCGTGGGTGCTGGGGACAGGCCGCGCGCACGCGGTGGAGTGGCGATGTTGACATCAATGGAGGAGGCGGTGAGGCGTGCGCGGACGGGCGGTGGCGTGGGAAAAATAAATGATTAATCGGTTGATGAAAGTTCGCCCAAAAAATAAATAAAAATCACCGTTGCATTCGCAACGTGTGATTTGTCTGTGAAAGTGTGATTTGTTTTGTGAATCGATGAATGGAGCAATGATGGATTGATGAGAGAGAGTGTGTGTAGAATGAGGAAGAAGAAGAAAGGGAGAAGAAGATTACCTGGAGGTGATGGAGGGAGTGCCTGGGGATGGGTTTTTGAATGACCCTGGATCATTGCTCGACGCTGCGGCGGTGCGGAGCTCAGCAGTGCGTGGATGCAGCTGCAACGGCGAAGATGTCTTCGCCGGACCACGCCTAAAGATAGGTCGTCACTACTCAATGAGACTCCATAGTTGTCACCTGTGGAATCTCAGAGCTGGGCCCTCTTCTTCTTGACTGGCGGATGGGGATGAATGGAGGAGTGGAGGAGAATATAAAGAGGAGGAGGAGGTGGTTGGAGAGGAGATGGAGAAGGTGGAGGGGGTGGGATAGAAGTTGGAGGTGTTGAGGCTTCCTCCTCCCCAAGGCAAGGAAGAGTGGGGTGGAATGGGTAGATGGAGGGTGAGATGACGCCACTTGGTGTGCTCGGATGGGGACATGTGGCATTTATTTAATTAGTAGCCAAAAATCATGGGGTGACACGTGGCGGCTTCCGGAGCCACCATGTGTCGCTCCCAGAAAAATCCAAGGTTAAATACAAAGAAAAATCAAAAAGAAATAACAGAAGAGGTTAGATCAAAAGTGGCCAACACAAAAGATGCCCGTCTCAACGAGATCTACAACTTTCGTGAAGGGTCGAAAATCAAAGGAAATCGTCTGTACAAATTGTATTTTTGGGTGGTACCTTATAGATATAAAATACCGCTTTTTATCTTTTGTATTTTTTTGTCATTTTTCAATAAAAATAAAAATAAAAATAGAGAAAATATGAGAAGAATATTTACAACTTAATCTATTTTTTTGGATTTTTAATAATTAAGAAAATGAAATGGTATAATGGAAGGGCATTTCGGTCAATATGTCCAATATACAAAGGGGCCCAAAACCCAAGTTTTGCATACGAGCTCCGATTTCAATGAAATTGATTTTTTTCGAAGGTCTTTTAATGTATATTACTTTAAAAGTGAGTAGACCTTAATCGGACACTGTATGAGAGAGATATGTGCATTTTAAGATTCCTAGTTTCAAACTTGGATTGGAGTTTTATTGGTTAATTTTGCAAGTTAGTACTTTTTTGATATTTTTCTTTACTTAGTGTTAGTAATATATACATAATAGAGTTGGTTTTATTGGATTTGGAGTTAGTGTAAAATATATACAAATGGGGTATCTTAGCTAATATACATGTGAATATTTAAAAGTGAATTTGGCTTCTTATTTTATGCAAATATGAATGCTAAAATGCAAATGTTATCAATGCATGCATGGATGCTAATTATGCAATATAAGTAGAAATATGCCTCTAATTACTCGGGAACAAAGCTCTATTTTCAACTTTTAGAGTGATGAATCACAGATTCATCAATAGCGTCTGGCATCGGTGCATTCCTCAGGAGGAGCACCACAACGTCCTCACTTACTGCCACAAGCATGAGGTAGGACATCATTCTGGGGGGAGATCATAGAAAGTACTCCAATCCAGCCTATGGTGGCCTATCCTCTTTAAGGATTCTGATGAATTAGTGAAGAGGTGTACTGACTGTCAGAGGATGGGCACTTGTGGACAACGTGATATGATGCTGATGCAGCCCATTCACTTATGTGAGGTTTTTTACGCATGGGGCATCGATTTCATGGGTCCATTCCCTAATAGACAGGGATTCGAGTACATTTTATTGGTTGTTGATTATATGAGTCGTTGGGTTGAGGCCATTCTCGCCAAACCACAAAATGCTAAGACTGTTTGCTGATTTTTAAGGAGAGATACCATTTCACAGTTCGGGGTGCCTAGAGTTTTGATATATGACGGGGGGTCTCATCTATCAACGATAAGGTAAAGGCACTTGCTAACGAGTTCAGCATACACCATCGAGTAGCCACTCCATATCATCCTCAAACCAATGATCTTGCTAAAGTATCGAACATGGAGATCAAGACGATACTGTAGAAGGTTGTCCATCCAGACTGAAAGGATTGGTCATAGCTTTTGGAATCGGTCTTGTGGGCATATCGGACATCCTTCAAGACACCTTTGGGTACATCGCCCTTTCATCTCGTTTATGGCAAGCCATGCCATTTACCTATGGAGATTAAGCACATGTCACTATGGGATGCCACTAAGATATTATTGGATCCAAAGAGTATAGGAGATCCGAGGAAGGTAGAGTTGGCATCCTTGGAGGAGCTTAGAGATACATCCTTTTCGAGTATCCTACAACACAAGGAGCGAGTAAAGATATGGCATGATTCTCATATCAGCCATAAGAAATTTGAGCCTAACCAGAGAGTATGGTTATTCGATGCCAGACTGATATTATTTCCAGAGAAGTTGCAGAGCAAGTGGAAGGGACCATACTTGGTCCAAAAGGTGCATGACAATGGTAGCATTGATATATCTGAGATGTCATCTGAGTCCACCTTTCGAGTTAATGGTCAATGCCTGAAGACTTATCTAGATCATGATTTGCTGATCGTTGACGTCGCCCCTATTTATTTTGCATGAGATGTGGTCTTTGACTCACATCATTTGCATCTCATGCCTGATTATCACTTCCTTCCATAGCTGTATAGATCCAGTTGTCCATATCGCACATTCTTTTGTCTAACGCCCCATCTTCATGTTATGATTATGCTATACTTAGGATGTACTTTACCCTAAGTATAGGGTTGTGTCAGATTTTTTATTATTCTTTTGATTCTTTTTACCTCTGTTTTGCTACCTATACTTAGGGATATTTCACCCTAAGTATAGGGGAGGTAGATCCTATTCATTCTTACCCTCGCTTCTCCCCCTTGTGTACAATCTTCTATACTTAAGATCACTTGATCCTATGTTTAGGGGGATTACCAACATCTATTCATTATGTTCTTTTATTTGTCGTTGTAGTATAACCCTTCTTTTCACTTCCAAACACTCAGCACGAGTTATGTCTTCCTTCATCGCTCTGTCACTCCGACGACATCGTTCGAGCTATGTATGGGGGTACCGTATACATTGTATATATACTATAGCCATAACTTGTACTTTGAGTCAGTGTATTAATAAATAAAATGGCTAAAAATACTTCTAAAAATCACAAAAATTTTAAAATTCCTTCTTGCACATACATGTCTGTAAATAGCTATTTGTAAAAACTATTTTCGTAAAAATGATTGTAAAAATGTTTTGCTTGTGAAATGTTTGTAAATATGATTGTATCAAAATTATGTTTATCATATACAATTTTTGAAAAAAGTTTTTAAAATTACTAGTTTGCAAAACCCATTTGTAAATATTTGTAAATAGTTTGCAAAATATTCCTAGAATCCTTGCATTCAAACATTTTAAAAATTTTTACATGTTTTGGAAATTGCATAAAAAAAGAGTTTGTATATATTTGTATATTCTTCTGAATCATAGTCGACATCTAAACTAGTCTAAAATTAAATTGGAAAATGGAGCTTGGTTAAGACCTTAATCCACCTAATTCTCAGAGGAAACTTAGGATTTGGGTTAAGATTTTTCAGGTCCATTAGTGACTTAATTCTTTGAGTCCACTAGGCTATGTTCACATGTCATCTTAATGAGCTTAAGTAGAAAATTTAATAACGCACGCATGATTCTCATAGACAATGGCTTTACTTGGACCAACACCTTACACATTGAGGTGGTGAGGAGACAGAATCCTTTGGCTTGGGGTAGAATACGAGGGTAGTACTTCTAGGCGGAACCTCTTGTCTTCATATAAGGAGGGATGTGCATGTCAACTTGGTCTGGTGGTGTTAGGTCTAAACACAGGAGTTGTGGGTCGCAATAATACTTTAAAAGAAGTATAGTCTATTGCCTCAAGAAGAAAAAGTCCTTATGTATATGCTGCACCATGTATATATGTTGTACATATGCACATAAAAAAAGAGCAAAATCAAGAAAAACTTCAAAAAAGTGGACATGCCTGATTGAAAATAAAATGCTTGTCGGAGTGTGTATAGCCAAATAAAGCAAATCTTATGTATTACACCTTCTAATCTCATGAAGCTTGCAACAGGAGACTTATCTACACTAGTTGGGCTCCCAGGGATACGTGGCTACACTAACCACGGTCCATTCTCTTCTTTCCCCCTCTTCTTGAGCTGGTTGTACTTGAACTTCGAAGGGAATACCCTGCTCCTCGAGGAAAGAAATGCTGGACTAAGGAATTAGAGTTACCTTGTTGAGGGATGTTGTTTCTTTGTCATTTCTGAGGTGGAGAGCTACATATCACTTACACAGTACAAGGAAAGATACATGGTCATTAGAGTTTGCGTATGTTGACTTATACTGATCTGGATTATTGAGGAGTCTTGACCATAGAATGGTGGAAATTAGAGGATGTTGAGTCTTAAACCTAGGTCCCAATAAGGTTCCGAAAAACTAATAATTCAAAGGTCTGGCTGAGCTCCATACTTCAATTTAATGATGATAAGTTTAATAATCAACCTTGATTCTCCTTCCTTTTCTTTTCTTTCTTTCCACTTCTTTTTCAAATAATTGTTGCTAAGGGACTAACGAAGGTAAAGTATAGGGGGGTGATGAATCCCTGATTCTCACACTTTGTTCTTTTATTTTAGTTATTTATCTTAGCAAAGCATCATGTAAATATGTATAAATACAATAACTGACCAATCAACACGCATTTGTTTATTGCATAATTAGCATGTTTTTGTATAAAAATAAAATAATAAAGGAAAATAAAAAGGAAAGATATTTATAATAATTACAGAGTGACCCGAACCCCCAGAGAAGGTCAAGCCTTGATCTGATCGCAAAATAAAATAAGTAGAGAGAGATAGGATCTACTTTATGTTATACATACTACCTATATTTGTAAATAACTATTTTTGAAAAAATAAAACCAAATTCACCTCAGTGTACATATTTCTAGTAATAATATAAAAATAAAATAAAAACAAAAATAAAAATAAAACCTTCCATTTATTGTACAATACACATGTACATATATCATATCCTCTATTTATCATGTATGATCAACGAATTCATAAAAATAAAATAAAAATTATTTTGTACTCCTAAAAATATGTTTAAAATAAATAAAATATAAAATAAAGGTATTTATATAAAAATAACAAATTAAAAAAATACTTGTACATAATACATCGGTATTATACCTGTATACAATATTATACATTGTATATAAACTAATTTATTTTTCATAAAAATAAAAAAACCACATAAAAATTCTGTGAATAATAATAAACATTTTTCATTTTATTCATTTTTAAATTAAATTCATTTATTATTTCTAATTTAAATTTCTTTATTGTTCTTCTCCATTTTGTCCTTTAGCGTCTTTTATCCTTTTCCCAGATCGCTTCCGATTGGGCCACCGAGGATTCGTTGACCTCGGTCAACTGGTCCCTGCCAGACCGTTCTCGCCCAAACCGTGTTTTGGCCAGATTTCGCCCAATTCTTCAGACCCGATCCGATTGACTTTCCATCCGATCTCCTGCTCCGATTGTGAGGCGTGGATCCCTAATCCACGCATGATACTTTCTTCCTCGATCTGCACCTCGGTTCGCGGGCCAAGCCCCCATCTTCTCAGACATGGACTCCTATATAGCCTTCGCCTCCCCTCCCCTTTTTGACCACTTTTGGTTGCGCCACAACCTCCTGCGCACCCATCCTTCCTTTTCCAGAGTGACATCACATGAGGGCGAGGGTGAGGGAACCTTCTGGAGCGTGAGAGCCCCCATGTCCGGCGAGGATTCCCTCAGTTGTGCCATGAGGACCATAGCCTCTGGCAGCGCTGACCATTGATGCCATTACCTCTGTGGACCATCGTCCGCACCACCAGGCAACTCCGACCATTCTTAGGTACTTCATTTCCCGTTTATTTCATGTTGAATCGATCACTCGTCCGCCGCACATCACATCTCTGACCACCTTATCTCATTCACATCTCCGCCTTGTTCCGACCGTTAACCCACACTCATCTGACCTCCCTTCACTTCTACATCACACTCTGCAACCCCTCTCTCAATTCCAATCACCGGATTGGAGTAGAGCTACAGGTCGACTCTCTCATTCGTGCGAGACCTGGCCCGTCCACCCTTCCCATGGTTTATGACTCCTTTTGCCGTTCTAACCCTTGCCAGAGCACCCTCTACGAGCATACTCCTTCTCCTACAGAGTTGGTGCATGACCAGGACTCATCTGGAGGTCTAGTAATAACCCAAGCATCTCCAGGAATGCCGTGCCTCCACAATACCCCTCTCTTGGTCCTGGGCCCTTCTGAGCTCACCCATAGCTGCGGAACACCTTCGACGATAATTCCCTCATCTCAGCAGCTCCTGACGACGTCGGACCCATGCTCTATCACCGATTGAAACTTGTCGGAGGTGAGTTCATCCTTGTTCGTCCAGATAGCCTCACAACCATTCCATCGGGCATCTCTCCCAGTTCTGATCTTCACCATCCATCATCGGGAGGCCCGCGACCGTCAGATCCATCTAAGGATCTCTTCCCCATTGTCTTCCCCACTGTAAGGGTACATGCGCATCTCGACCGTTCATCTATAAGTGGGGCGCCTTCAGCCGTTCGATTGCGCCTTAATAAGGGGTAAACTTCACTTAGGCCCCTCTCTATTTTATGTTTTCTAGTTAATCTGTAAATATTTATCGTAGTTTAAAATACCTTGGTTATTTTGCAGTTGGACCCTTGTTATTTTCCATATTTACATTTTAGTCCTCTGTGTGTGAACTTATGTGCAGTGCCACATGTTTTTTGGCGTTATTTGCATGATCTACCTTGGACATTCTATATGTTATGCTTTGAATGGATAGTTTCTGATATTTGTAAATCTACCACTGTGTGTAGTTTATTGAGCATGTGCGTATTTTCTAAGGACATTTTTCATCTTCGACCCTAGGCTTTTCATCTACGTTATTATTTGGCCCTTGGACTTTATTATAATTGCAATAAGGCCCCATATGAACTGTCTGTCTTGTTTCTAATTGAATAAATATCAAGTTGACCCCAAAAATTTTATAAAATGATTGTTAGTTCCTGCTAACATGTAAATATTTATGATAATTTTTTGTCGGTGAATTTAGTTCCGTTTACTATTTTCTAAAAATTAAAAACCCTAAAAAAGTATACTGTCCATTTTAGAAAATATATATGTGTTTTTTCATATGCTTTGTTTCTAGTAGTAGTTTTGTTTCAAAAACCCTCATAAAGACCCTAAAAATTAAAAAGACCTAAAAAATTATAAAAATCATATAAAATTCTAGAAAATTAAAAAATTACAATTTCAGTTCCTCTTTATAGGTCTTTTCATATATTTTATCATAAAATTGCTTCCTAGGACATTAGGGCACTATAATTATTTTTAATTGGCAATATTGTCCCGGTTGTGCATTGTTTATATTTGTAGGCCTTGTTCATTTTTTATAAAATTCCAAAAACATTAGAAAATATGTAGAAAATTATCAAAAATACTTTAATATTTGAAAAATTGAAAAATATTTTTATTTGAATTTTTGAACATTTTAGTTCTGAATAAAAATTGAAAAGGCTTGATTATGTGCATTGTTTCCTTAATTTCTTAAAAATCGTAAAAAAGTTGCAAAATTAAAATCAATAAAAATATGTACTTTATTTTATGAATTTCGACTACTTAATAGGATTTCTCGTGCTTATTTTGTTCGGCCTTGGTTGTTATAACAGGTAAAATAATTAGCGGAGATCGCTGACATTTTTGCATGCTTGATTGATTTATTTGATTTGAATGGTTCTCTCTCTTTTTCTTCTTGACTTAGCCTTGTGATTTGGGTCGCAACGACCCTTTGCTTATCTGATTTCCTAACCTGAATTGTTGGGCGCGTCATCAACTTCATTGGTCTTTTTAAAGCATAAAGTCCCTTTATGACAAAGAGAGTATTCCTGCGGTATCTTCGAGGTGGATTCAAGTCAAGGTAGAGACTTGTTGAGATATGACTTGAAACACCAACTCGATTACAATCTTATTACGTTCCATAAATGGATCTTGGCTAACCTAATTAATGTATGGATTTTCAGATCCATTATGGTCTTTTTACCGGTTACACTTATATATATATATTAAGGTTAAGGTCTGAGTCGGTTGAGAGCCTCATTCCAAGAGAGTCGCGACCTCTTAAGCTTTTGTACATGTAGTCTTTCCTTCATAATGGAACCTATTTTTGCCTATTATTTTTTCGTGCTACACCAGTGTGTTTTTATACGTAAAAGCGTATGTTCTCCATTGTTTCTTTCTTGTAGTTGATTACATATTTGGATCATCTTCGAAACATCTCACTATATTGGTACTTAGTTCAAGATATATAATCACCCAATATATACCATGAATTGGTCAAATAAGTAGATCATCGTTCTCATCTCAGATCCTTCTGACCCACTTGGCCAAAATGCCTAATTTCTCTCTCTAATTAGAAGCATTCCTGAGCCCCCTCCTCTAAGGCCCAGGAACCACATCCCAAAAATAAAAGTCATTTTTTTGCTTTCTTACCTAATGAAGTCATCTAACAAGTGCATCCAATCTTCACCACAAAATCTTCACATAATATAATGGTAGATGTAAGCAAGATATATGCAAATGTATCTCTAAAAGCAACCCATGAATTGTCATGATCAATAGTATATTAAGTGCAAGCGCACTGGTTACAATAACCAACACAAGCAAGATGAGTGGACACCCTTGCTAATATCTTGTAGCACCTAGAAGTAACCCCTAATTGGATGACCATTAGTTGAGACTGAAAGTGATGTGCAGTGACATGCCATTTTATTCATGAGATCCACACATTAAGGAAGTCTCTCTTGTGAAATGATACTATGATTCACACAATCATAAGCCTTCGATATATCTATCTTTTGTTATGGCCTAGAAACATGCCAATACTACCAATTAGAAATGATTATTGAAGTGTAACCAATATAACTACCATTGATCTTCTAGGAACAAAAAATGTATGAAATGGACTTCAGATTGATGACAAAACACCCCTTAAGATGATTGGCAAGGAGCTTTGCCACAATCAAGTAGACTACACTTGATAAGACAATGGATTGACAATCCTTGATGCTTATTGCTTTATCCATCTTTGACAATAGAAAATCAAGGTTCGACAAAGGTTTAAAAAACTTGAATTCTCATCCTAGAACTTCGTCGACACATCCAACTTCTCTCGCATCACCACCATCCAAAATCCATAGAAGGAGATTGAAAACTAATCCAGATATAGAGGGCCACTCTTCCCATCATATATTATGAGAACATGTTTGTTTTTCAATCCTCCTTAGCATCGCAAATTATGTTGGACCGTTAACTAGGCTACCTCTAACTAAGGTTCGATTGTCGTCTACCAAATATCTTGGAATGGTCGGCCATCATACTTCCTACTCGATCATCACCTCAGATAAAATAAGCATCCACCATTATCTCCATAAAATTATTTCTTTTATTTTGTTCACCATCTAAAGAATAAAACATGTAGCATCGCCATCCCTAAGCGCCCAAACACCATTCAACCTCCTTCGTTTGCTCCCCCTCCATTACTTATTGATGTTACATGCTATCTTTACATAGCTAGCAGTTGTCCTCACCATATCAATCCAATCTACAATCTCATTTACTATTGATCTTTGATGTATAGGTTAATAAAAAAATATTCATGGAAGAGTCATAAGTCACCAAAAGGTATGAATGATGTGACACAAGATGTCGAGTCATAAACTTGCCCCAACATGGACTCATCAACTAGTTCTTACATTATCGCTTCAAGAAACAATATGTCTAAAAATTGAAGCATAGCGACGACATGACAATTTTCTCGAGTCCCATATCAAGGGTGCATGATTTGAACTACTTAGAAAACCCTTAACATTTAAAAGTTGAAGAGACTATATTTAGATCACATAAATTAGATAACTATCCATATTTCCAGCATTATTTAAAACCTTATGTTACAACAACTCAATCATTAGATAACTACCTTACTGGAAAGTCAATATCTGCAAGGAAGTGTGGTTCTTAAGAAATGAGTTCTGGCACTGCTTGCTCATTGAATTTTCCAAAGGAATTTTCCCTTAAATATGATTGAGATATTTTGTAGAAGTCGAGTATTCTAAAGGAAACTTCAACTCCATGTGGAAGATTTTTGCGCATCAGCTTATTGTGGAGGTGGATTAACAAGAAAATGGAGGAGTTTAACAACCAAACTTCCAAGTGGTTTTGAGACAATAGAAAAAAAATACCGGTTGTGGAATTAAACAAGAAAAAATTGACCTACGTTTGACTGTGGCTTTGGAGAAGGTGAATTTAAATATCTCACCTTTTCCCTTCCATTGTGGACCTGCTGCAGATTTGCTTGTAACCTCAAAAATTGAGCTGATAAACCCAAAAATTAACAAGCAATTGAGTGGATGAAAAAGTGAATTCATCCCTCTCAAAGCAAACTCGAGGAACTTAGACTAGATGAATTCAAAGTATGGAACAAATGTGCAAAGATCATATCTGAGGACAGCTCAAACACTCACTATGGTCACAACTAAAGCAAATAGGAAGCATACTTTTTTAGACATAGAAACATCAAAATCCTTGATTTCCATCCATAGTGATCTTATAGCACCTACCTCTGACCCCATCTCTCTGTTCTCGCTAAGTGAGTTGGAAGTGCGCATTCAATCATTTAAAAAGAATCAGATCCTGATGCGATCATTATAAAATTTATTCAAAAAATTTGGTCACTCTTGAAAAGGGACTTTATGGATATGATTTCATTGTTACATAAGTGTTGAAGAAAAAGAATAGAATCGTGATCACTATTGAGACCCTAGGGCTCTCTTGTATAGGAGAAAATCCCTGGGTAAATTACACGAGAGGTACATGAAATAAATATAAATAAGAAATAAATATAAATAACTATAAATATCTCAACACACCCCCTCAAGATGGAGGATATATGTCTATCAAGCTCAGCTTGGAACATCTCTGAAAAGGGCCTCTAGGAAGGGCCTTGGTGAAAATATCAGCTATCTGATCTCCGGTAGAAACATGAGAAGTGGATATGAGACCATTTTAGATCATGTCTATGATATAGTGGCAATCGACCCCTATATGTTTGATTCGTTCATGAAATGCAGGATGATTGACAATAAAAAGAACTACTTGATTGTCACATAAAAGCTGCATGGGAAGAGGAACCTCAACAACAATATTAGTCAAGATCGATCTAACCCACATCATCTCTATGCTCACTTGTGCCATGGCACTGTACTCGGATTCTGCATTGGATCTAGCAAGTAATGTCTGCTTCATGCCTTTCCATGACACGAGAGGAATCCCAACAAAAGAAAAGTCAGAAGTGGACTTCCCATCTCTAGGGCATCATGCATAATCTACATCTGCACAAGTTGTCACCTCAAGAGATGTACCTCTGTTGAATATAAGATCAGTAACAGGTGAATTCTTCAAATATCTCACAATCATATAGACCGCATCCATATGAACCTTCCGGGGCTACTCCATGAATTGGCTCACCTTGCTCATAGCAAAGGATATGTTTGGCCTGGTGATAGTAGCATATATGACTTCCCAACAAGCTCCATGTATCTCTTCTTATCTACTTCCTTTGTGTTATTGTCATATAATCTTATGCTTGGATCCATAGGGGTTGCAGTAGGCTTGCACCCTGTCATACCTATCTCTAGTAGAAGATCAGTCAAAAATTTCCTCTCGGTCAACACAAGACCACACTTGTTCCTGGCGAACTCTAATCCAAGGAAGTATCGAAGATTACCAAGGTCCTTGGTCATAAACTGATGATTTAGGAACTCCTTGACCTTTTGAATGCTTAGATCATCATCATCCATGACAATAATATCATCAACATAGACAAGAATAGCAGTAATGCCTCTCTGTGTCCTCTGAACAAAAAGTGAGTCATCCTCAATGGAATGTGAAAACCCCTGGTGCTCTATCAACTCTAAAAGCTTTTGGTACCAGGCTCTCGAACTCTGCTTCAGGCTGTAAATCGCCTTGTGGAGTCTACACACCTTCTGAGACTCCCCCTCAGCAGCAAACCTTGGTGGCTATTGCATATAAACCTCCTCTTGTAAATCTCCATATAGAAACACATTCTTCACATCAAGTTGGTAAAGATGCTAGTCCCATGAAACAACAACTGCTAGAAGAATGTGTAATGTCGAATGTTTGTCCATTGGAGAGAATGTATCCTAATAGTCCATCCCATAAGTCTGGGTGAACCCACGTGCTACAAGCCTTGTCTTGTAACGATCCACACTGCCATCTGCCCCACTGCTTCACCGTAAAGATCCATTTGCACCCCACAACAGAGGCATCTTAAGGAGCAGAAACAACACTCCTGAGACTGCAAAGCGACCATATCCTCCTCCATGGCAAGTCGCAAACTGCTATCTTGTATGACCTCCAGATATGTTCGTGGGATAGTAACAGTTGAGAGTTCCATAACAAACCTCTTGTACTCCTCTGAAAGATGGTCCAAGGAAACACAGACAACTAGAGGATAAGTAGCACAGTTACGGTGCAACTTCCTCAAGGCAATATGTACATCGAGGTCATTAGCCTCTCTATTCCATGATATCAGCTTCTCATGTATAGTATCTCGTGGAACAAGCATATCACCAGTGCCATCAGTAGAAACAATGTGTTCATTACATACTTGAGGTGTGCTGGATGACGGATAAGGTGCATGAGAAGAGGGGCGAGTAGAGGACCTACAAATGTAAAACTGTTGTAGGACTATGTCAGGGTAGACAGAGGTGGAGGTGGTGGAGGTAGAGGTAAGTGAGACTCGACTTGGGGAGTTGTTGGTGGAGATAACATAGGTGGTTGAACAAAGACATCCTTGCCAGAGTCAGCATTAGACAACCAGTCACCTATAGGAGAAAAATACATAATAGACTCAAAAAATATGACATCGATACTCACATAATATTTTCTCCCTACAAGATCAAAACATCTATACCCTTTTTGGGTACGAGAATGATTAATGAACACAAATTTGGCAGCTCTAGGAGAGAGCTTGTCACGACCAGGAGTAAAATTGTGGACAAATGCCACAGGCCCAAAGACCCTAGATGTAAGGGAATCTTTGTTTTTGTATGGTATCAGGACCTCTACTATTCCATCTAGATATGTTTCTCCTTTCACGCGACATCTTCACTTTGGACACCTTCCTCGACAGAAGCTGTGTCGTATTCTCACTCAGATCTCTACTCGTACTACCTTGGAGTGTGAGGCATGTCATCTTGAGAATCCCCATTGTTCTTCTTTTCTGAGTCGTTAGAGTCGTCATAATAGTCAATTGTTTGAGTTGGTTCCTAGTCGTATTCTCGATTACTAGGGACATTGGTTCTATATGGTTGTTGTGGATGATTTCTCTAGATTATCCTGGGTTTTCTTGTTGAAGAATAAGTCTGAAGCCAGTCTTGTTATTAACTCATTTCTTATTGAGATTAAGAATATTTTTTCTGCTAATGTAAAGTTTATTCCTATTGATATGTTGTGGAGTTTTCTACTTTATAATTGTCTGACTTACCTAGATCTCTTGGTATTGTTCATCATACTTCTTGTGCTTACACTTTGCAGCAGAATGGTATTGTTGAACGCAAACACCGTTATCTTTTGGATGTTACGAGGACTCTTTTAATTTAGAGTCGAGCTCCTCATTCATTCTGGGGTGATGCAATTATCACTGCATGTTACTTGGTGAATTGCATGCCTTCTACTATCCTTGGAGAAAAGGTTCCTTTTTTTATTGTGTTTCCTAAAGTTCTTCCTTTTAGCTCTAAAAATCTCCATTGTTCTCCTCAGCAAATAGATGGCTTCAATAATTGAGCGACATAACATGAATCGGAATTGAATTTATTTTACTTTAAAAACATGCCTCAATCTTCTTTCGATCACACATTCTCAAATTTTTATAGTTTGAATCGTCTTGATACCTCTATAATTTGAACAATTTTGAATGTTTCCTTTGTTCTTATAAAGAGGCACCACGACACTCCTCCAATTTTCATGCATTTTCTTGATTCATCAAATAACATTGAATAGATTCGTAAGCCAAGCCAAACCATGCTCACTTAAAACTCTCCATACTTCTTCAAGGATGTCATTCATCCCTACACCTTTCCTAGGTCTGATAACCTTCAAAGCCTCATTTACTTCCTTTCTTTGCATTTGTCTATAGCTTGTACAATTCAAGTAACTTTCACTACTAGCTAGATCACCGAAAGTGATCTGTCTATTTCCTTCCTCAATGAAAAGGTGGAAATACCGCTCCCATCTAGTCTCTATATCATTCTGAGTAACAAGCACGCGACCTTCCTCATCCTTAATGCATCTCACTTGAGACGTGTCTCTGGTCTTTCTTTCTCTTACTTTGGCGAACCTGAAGATATCTTTCTTACCCTACTTAGAGTCCAGATTTTTGTTGAAAACTTTACAAAGCTTTTGGCTTAGCTTCTCTTACAGCATTCTTTGCTTCCTTCTTTGCTATTTTGTAGTTTGTGATAGTTTCCTCTTTTCTATCCTCAGACTAGCTTTAAAGCATGCTCTTTTAATTTTTAGCTTCTCTTGCTCCCCTTCACTCCACCACCAAGCCTCCTTTTTACATGGAGCTCCACCCTTTGACTCGCCTAGCATCTTTTTGGCTACCTTTCGGATACATGACTCTACTGCCTCCCACATCTCGTTTGGACTTCTGCTACAAATCCCAAGATAAGTCTTGTAAAATCTTCTTCCCGAATCTTGATTGCTTTCAGTTAAAGATTCCACCATCTAGTTCTAGTGATCTTAGGAACCTTCATTTTCTTTACCAGTCCTTTTATTTTCATATCCATGACTAACAAGCAATGTTGGGTTGTCAATCTCTCTGCTGAGATTACTTTGCAGTCTTTACAACACAACCGATCTCTTCTCCTCAATGCGGAGTAATCTATCTGTGTTCTAGTTGGGCCACTCTTATAAGTAATTAAAAGCTCCTCACTCTTCTTGAAGAGTGTTTTCTATGAAAAGATCATATGGCCTTACAAAATCTAGAATGGCTTTTCCTCTTCATTTCCATTATCGAAACAATGGCCTCCGTGAACACTAGCATACTTTAAAGCATCATTTCCCACAAGTCCATTAAGATCTCCACCTATGCAAATCATATCTCTTTGTGTGATTCCTTGTAAAATTTTATCCAGATCCTACCGAAAAGCTTGTTTAGTTCTTTCATCTAAACCAATTTACGGTGCATAAATTGAGATGATATTCAGAATTTCTTCAAGTACAAATTTTAGAAAAATAGTCCGATCCTTAAATCTTTGAGACTCAACTAGACAACCACTCCAATACCGTTTCTTCCCTTATCTTTACTTGAATATCAAAGTTTAAAGCATGTCTTCTCGATGACCCTTGCTTTCTCTCCAGCCCATTTAGTCTCTTGAAGACATAGTAGCAGCTCATATACTATGTTGGAGAAAAAGAAAAGAATCTTGATCATTCTTGAGATCCTATGGCTCTCTTATATAGGAAAAAATCTCTAGATAAATTACAAGAGAAGAACATGAAAGAAATAGAAATAATAAATAAATATAAAGAGTTATAAATACCTCAAAAATAAGGAGCTTCAGCATTAGACTTTTTCATCATCTCAACATCACAATTATAGCGTTGATTTTAGAAAAGAGACACCTAATGAGACCAAAATTTTCTGACCTCTTAGCCTCATAAACCAATCATTTCGTATCAAATCTAAACTCCTTGCTAATCTATGTGCACCAGGTCTTTCTGAAAACATTCCCCCATCTCAATGTGCATTCATAAAGGGTAGATTGATTTTTGATGCCTTCGTTATCACATCTTCAATACTTGATGGGTAGACCGACTCTAAGACTAAGGAGGTTATTTGAAGATTTATTTCCGCATAACATTTGATACTCGATGATGACCTTTCATTCTCAAGGCATTGATTGTATCGGGAATTCCATATACTTTTATTGTTCAGATCCCTGTTCTCTTTGAAACCACAAAGGTTTCTTGTAAACTCAACGACTCTTAAATGGGTTTCCTTCAACATGAATTGGGTATCAACAAGGAGAACCCGTTTTCATTACTTTCGATCCACTCCCTTTCTATGTTCGATGTGATATTGTCCTAGCTTGCGAGTGCAAAAAAATGTAGATGATTCTCAAGACAAGGTCCGCAAACGATGATTACAAATACACAATTTGTTGATGACTTATTGTTGTTTTTAGAATACAGTGATGATAAACTAAAGAATGTGGTGTAAATTTTTAATATGTTTTCTAAGCTTTCTGGCCTAAAAATTAATTCAAGCCAATTGGAATTCTTTCTAAATCTCCATCCAGAAAGATTTGAGAGTTGGAACTATTTTGGGTTGGGATCAAGGTTTTATCCCATTATGCTTTCTGGGTTTCTTGCTTTCAAATAAGAGTTTAATCAATCAAGGTTGAAACCCCTTCTAGATAAATTACCCCTAAATACAGGGTTGGAAAGCGAAAATTCTTTTTCCTCCCGCAACGGTTTGTCGTTTAAGCTCTTTGTTTTACCTCCCTTGCAACCTAGCTTCTATCTTTCCTAAAAATGCATGGTGGGATTTTCAAGAAGGTGGACAAGATCCATATTTCTCTAGAATGGAAACATATCCAACCAGGTCGTTGCTAAAGTGGCTTGTAAAAAAGTGCCATGGTTGAAAGACAATGATGGATGGGACATACTTGATTTGCATTTATTTAATGATGCACTACTCACAAAATCATAGATTAACGTTATTGAGCGCAAAAAATCTTGGATATTTAATATAATTAGTGATTGCTCTTTTCATGATTGCCCAATTATTTGCACAATGAAACCTTTGAAAAGATATTCTCCTATATATATCATCCACTTAAAAAGAGGGTCAACGGGGCACCACCTCTGAAAAATTCATTATCGTTAGGACCTGAAACGCCAAAAACAAATGGTTCAAGAGTCTTGAATGAAGAATACCAATATGTTTCATTGGAGATATCATCGAGCTTCAAAATACCTTGGATCATGATTTAAAGCTTGGGATAATTTCTCTATTCTTTCTCTCGTTTAATCGGAGTAATGCTAAATGAATAAATAAAAAAATTTACATCATTTTAGTTAAGGAAGGGATAAATTTGTCTTTTCATGCGGAATTTCGGTTGAAGCTTTTTTCCGAGGGTGGCCAACTTCTTTGGCTTGCACACCTTAAAATCAATATTCAAAACCATCTTTCTAAACAAAATATTACCTTGGTAAATAAATTCTATTCATGTAAAGAGGACTCAGAAAGCTATAAACATGTCTCTGAGTTTAGGTCCTACTGTTACAAAGTATATAGGAATTGTGAAATCCATCCCGAACATATCAAGTTCAAGTACCTTTTCTATTTTGTCTCTGATTCTGGTGCAGATGACTCGCCCTGGAAGATGCTATGCATCATGGCACTCTTTGGTGGTTGACTTAGAATGCTTGATTCCTGAATGCATTTCAAAATATCCCTATTGCTTGCGAAAAATATCATTCAGGAAGCCTCTCAAATCTGTTTGGTGCAATGATGTAGTCCCATATGTTCAAACACCACCCGTCACACCCCTTGAATGAGTGTTTTATCTAAATTGTATCTACTATGTTCGATTTTCCGTAGCTACCGCGAATCCTGAGGCCACACAATCAAGTGCACCTCCCTTCTTTGAAGATCACCTCCTCTGCTAGATAGATGTCCCAAGAAGTTTCCTATTATGCTCCTTGAATGAGCCTAAAGCAATGGAGATCTAATGGAGCCCATTTTGTGTTGTCCTAGAAAGTTGAGCTCTTGTGATTTGTTTCTAATTTGGGAGCTCCTGGTCTCTTGACTGTGTAGTCGATATATTTTGGACAAGTTTTTGGAACTTTTCTATAATGATTTGCCATGCGGATGTGCAGGCTTTCCAACTGGATATGTAATCTCAAATCTGAAAAAAATAGTCACTAACAAATTCTTTTTAGGATCAAATAGTCCATGTATATACTGTAGAAAGGGAAACAAAAAGTCATCTTATTATCTAACCCTATAGCTCTCTTATATCGGAGAAAAGCTCTATGGATAAATTACAAAGACATGACAATAGAAGAAAACAAGATAGAAAGAACATGATAACACAAATATCTTAACACCCCTCCTCAAGCTGGAGCATATATATCTATCATGCTCAGCTTAGAACAACAATGATGAAAAGGACCTCTAGCTAGAGCCTTAGTAAACATGTCTGTAATCTGATCTCCTGATGCAATATAAGATGTTGAAATAAGCCCCTTTTGATCAAATCACGAGTGTAGTGACAGTCTACCTCGATGTACTTTGTCCTTTCATGAAATGCTGGATTATTAGCTATAAATAAAGCTGCCTGATTATCACATTTGTGTTGGAAATGCGAGCCCACGGCGAGCCATTATGCAATAAATGTTATTGCACATATCATTCCCTGATCTGAAATAAAGAATGAATAATTTGTATAATAGGTCCCTTAGTACAATTAGGGTTATGTACCATGGCCATCTTAATAATCATACAGCTGTTGATTCAACTATTGAATCATAGAGGCTGGTGCTTGGATGAATATCTAAAGAGTTAGATTGAGGACTCATCAAGCACCGTCAAATGATTGTTAAGAGATGATCTCCAGCCTGAGTAGGAGATGGCAATCCTTATCTCTGAAGGCTGATATCTGACCGACCTCTTGATGCAGGTCCTCTGCATAGGAATAGAGATTCGGAGGTGTCAGATTAGTTAGGTCAAAGAGTTGACTTAACAAGATCGAGATAACCAAAGTCCTATATCATATGCTGTCATGATATAGGCACACATCCTCTGACCAGAGACAGATGTGTTGCTATATGTTTAAGTATGTACATTTGGCAGACCAATAGGTTGATGACCTAATCAAGGTCTATACACCGGCGCGCTGGTGTGCATATAAGGGCATATGAGTAACACGATCTCTCAAAGGGATCATACAGGTTCAGTTACTGAACCGGAAGACATGAGCTCACTCATGAGATATTGGGATGAATCAAATTCCATGCGCATGGTCGTCTCGCTTTGGAAGCTTGACTGAATTTGTAGGTTTGATATATACTTTTAGTATATGATCAAGACCTAGGTATGATATACACTTTTGGAAAGTGTATGATCGATACCAACTCCCAATGATCGAATGAGAAACTTAATGATAAAACCATGAAGTAGACAGTATAAAGTTGATCCGATACTTCGGGTTTAGTCTAAGTCTTCCAGTATGCAGGATGTACAGGTATTGGGAATACCTGAGGGTGATTTGATCATAAACGGTTGTATAACCATGACGCTTCCATTCCTAGGGAGTGATGAAACGGGTCTGGATTTTAGTGACTCCTCTCGGTAGAGAAGTAATCTTATCTTAGTCCAAGTGTTGGACATTGATCTGAATGTGATTCAGATACAATGAGAAGATTAGATTTACGGTCTTGATTTAATCAAGCATCTATGGGAGGCCCGCGATCTGGATTTGAGATATGATCTCAATATCCATGTCACTATACGTGGAACAATACAATCGCCCTGTCCTTATCTCCAAGTATCTGCGGAGAGATTGCATTATTCTTGAAGGGTTCAAGAATAATTCCATACGATCTAAGCAATGAAGAAATAATGATTAAATGTGATTTAATCATCTTGAATGTGTGAAGAAATTATCCAATTTAATTAAATGTGATTTAATTAATGTGGATAAGAATAATGTGGATAGAAATATCCAATTATTCATAATATATTATAAATGTGATTTATAATGTATTAGAGAGAGCTAATTATAATTTATATGTGTTGATTAATTATTATGTGTATTGGATACACATTGTGTAATTAATTAACAATATGAATTATGTGTTGTTTTGGGTTGTGAATATGATTCACAATTTTTTCCATGGCAAGAATGCAATATTCTCAAAGATAATTGTGAATTATTTTTGGAGAAATAAAACCCAAATTATTTTGTTGCAAATAAATAAGAGCTGGATTACATGGAGATTACAATCTCCATGCAATCCATGGTGGACGGCACACCACTCCTAATTGGAGTGGGTGTGCGCCCACATGGAAGGCACATGGAGATGAAATCTCCATGTGTCTTCTCTCCTTATTTGTTGGGTTAATTTAGGAGCAAATTATATTTGATTTTATCAAATATATTTTGACCTAAATTTGTTGCTTTTGACAACAACAATCTCAGCCATTGGATGAACATAAATCAATCTCATCCATTGATTTTATGTGTCCCATGGATTGAGATCCATGGATCCCAAAACCCTATAAATAGAGAGGCATTCTATGCTCTCTAAGAACTAGCAATATTGGAGCTCTCTCTCTCTCTCTTTCTTCTCTACACACGTCAGCCCTCTCTCCCTCTAATTGGTGGCCGACCACCAAACCCTAGAGGAGAGAACCGTCGTCGCCTTCGCCACCGCGCCGCCGCTTCGACGTTCTTCGGTTCTCCGTCTTCTTGGAGAGTTCCTCTCACGAAGGAGACGTTTGATCTCGTGCGACGAGATCAGGAGCAACCATGCTTGGATCATCTTCTTGGATTGCGAGGACAACGCGGTTCATCCCCGCGCTCGCAAGCGGTCTCGCCGACGATCGGACTTGAGACAGGAGGTCTCTTTCCTTAGAGACTTGATCAACCACGCTTCAAGAGGTATTGCATTATACTTGTTGTGGTTATAGATGAAACGATCTGAGAATGGTTCTCGGATCATGTGGTTTCATCGAATAAATTTTTTTAAATTCCGCTGCACCGAACAACTAGTACGACTAGTCGTTCTTCGTCGTATCCGATACGACGATCACGCTTCCGTGATGCGCTTGAGGATTTCTCCAAATCCTCCAAGTGGTATCAGAGCCTTAGGTCGACGGTTTCGAATATGATTCGAAAAATCGAGGACGACTTGGGTTCGTTAAGGTCGCGAAAGTTTTTATCGCATTTGATTTCGCAGATCTGTTTAGTAAATAAATTCGGCACTGTTTAAATTGTTTAAACACGAATTTAATACTTGTATTTTGTTCCCCATCAAATAAGGAAACCATAGGATCTGAGTTTACGTAAATCGGATTTCGTATGCTCTAGATATGGTTGTTTTAATGAACATGTAGGCACTGTTGCGGGAACTGTAGATCTGAACGTGATTAAAATGTTAATTACTGTTTAGACTTGCCTCGAAATGCGTGTAACATCACTTGGATTCTGTCCTAAATCAAATTAGCAATCTATGAAAATTGATTTTGTCTAATTTGGATTTAATATGATTGAGATATGCTAATTTTAGTAAGAAGGGGTCACTGCTGAAATTACAGTCCTAATCAAGAACCAAGTGATTGTCAATTAGTGAAATTAATTGTTAATTTCGTGAAATAATCATGAAAAATATTTGTGAAATATTTGAAGATGATTATTTACATAATTGACTTGGCCTCATCCAATTAATTGATTAGATTTGATCTAAATCTTAATTGGAAACACATTCATCAAACTTAATGTTTGATTGGTGATTGTCATTTAATCATTTAGTGAAATTAAATTGTTTAATTTCCTAGAATAATTGTGCATAAATATTTGTGAAATATTTAATGATAATTATTCCCTTAAATGACATTGCCTTAACCAATAATTGATTAGGATGTGATCTAAATCATAATTGGAAACCACAATCTTTCAAACTTGATGCTTGAATAGGATTTGGAAATTTGTCTAGCAAATTTCCTTATAATCAAAAATGTTTTGATTATTACTATATGGTACAATTTCGGTTGAAGAACCGATGATCATCTCAAGTACAAATTAATCAATTTGGCATTATCCTTTCCCGAGGCGGATATGGTGCCTAGTCGGAGAGCATTGGGGTTGCGGGTTGCAACGTATGTGGTCCGTCCCACTCTCGTCGGTACTGGCCATGACAGCGGGTAGGGCCGGGATAATGTCCGAGGGATTAAGATGTATTTTTCTAATTATTAAAATTCGAATTAATACGTATTTTGAGATATTACCATATATGTATTCAAGTAAAATAATCAAGTTTGATTGATTGAATTGGATTGATAATTAATTTAATATGATTAAATTGATTATGTCCAATTGAAATACTCTAATATGATTAGAGTTATTAATTCCCTTGGAAGAATTAATTATGTGTATGTGATTCATAATAATTAATTAAAATTTGAATATGATATGGAGGATCACATAAGTGACATCCATGGTCTCCCGTCAAGGCGGAGGGTTCCGTCGCCAGGGATTGCATGTGGGAGACGCCTGTCCGAAGTGACAGCTCCTGTATGCAAGTGCATCTGGATCGGGCTCGTCGCTTCTTGAAAGAGTAAGGACGTATGCGTAGTGACCCCAATATCGGGTCCTCATATTATTGGGGCGATATTGGATTGCGCATAGCGAGTTGTATTCCTGTTGACGGTTGGTTCAATTAATGACGGGTCAACATCGCCTTAGGGGTGGTGGGCCCGGGTGTTAAAGACCGAATTGGGAGATGCAAGTTGGACTTGCAAGGTGGAATGTGTTCCCGCTTCTTTTTATCCGAGTTGTAGGTTCTCATATTATTGGGATGCAACAAAGATAAGGAAGGAGATCCCAGATCTTGCTTGAGATATAATGGTAAGTATATCTCTTACATTGAAAGTGATTAAGGGAATGAACTTTCAATGTTGACATGGCAAGACAACTTTGATATAAAAATTCCTAAATCAAAGTAAAATATAAATTTATATATTTATGCAAATTTCTTATTTCAGATAATCCTTCATTAAAACCCACTCAATGATATACTCAATAATAACCAGTAAAATATCATGGATTGGACTCATGATCCAGATATTGTACTTGCAATTGGACACATAATGTATGTGGTTGCAATGTGCAAGTTTCCTCATAATATTGAGGAATGAAAATTAAATAGATGATAGGACTACAACCCTAGGGTTTGTATGTCTCTATAGTCTTGGTATCATCAAATGTACTTTGGAAGTGACATGTTGATGATGATCATAATTGTCATATAATCCTTATAAAATCTAAGAAGATATTATGGCATACATATGTGCTCTTGACATTTATCATGAATGACATGGTTCACTGCATCATGCAGAATGGTGGCTCTGTAAAGAGATGATGTATTCAAATTGTTTGAGTACCTACCTGAACCTTTGTTTTTTAAGAGTTTAAATGGATGTAGATGATGAGTGTCATCATTCTACTGTTTATACTCTAGTTATCCATGAAGCTTCATAATATTCATATTGTATGAATTTAATGAAGCATGTATAAATGTTGAACAACTCTTACTTTGAATTCTTTTGAATTTAAAATAAGAGATCCTCTGTCTTGAGCAATGATTGCTTATAGATAAAGGGAGCGCAGTGGAAGCATGGGTTGGACCCAAGAAAGAAGGAAAGTCAAAGAGTTGACTGGACTTCTATGACTTCCATATGACATCCAAAGAGTTGGATGAATGCCAATACTGCAATAAGTTGATGTGTTGATAGTATGACTATCAAGTCTGTTTAGAATCCTTAGAAAAGGACTCGGATGGAGCATCAGAGTAATCTACATAAATCATTGATATTGACTTACTTATTGAATAAGATAAAGTCAAATAATTGTATCTCAATCTTCTGATGACATTTGCAATGGGTTGCATATGTTTTAGAAGACTGGAAAATTTGATCTTAAAGGTTTATAGTTATCCACGTGAGTATTGATGCAACTGTTGCAACAATCTCTGTTGGATTAATAGACTTGTTAGTTTCAGTGGGAGAGCCCTTAGTCTTAGAGAATGTCTCTGTGACCTAGATATTAGAATACACTCATTGTTTATTTCTAAATGTTGGAAATAAACATGAATTCTGAGATAGAACTATCATAAAGAGTTATGATGGATATATTTCAGATAGTAATCTAAAATCTGGTGGACTCCACTAAATTAGAAAAATTAATGAATGGTTCATTAATATTTCTAAATACTGAATTAAAACCTCTGTAAGATCAATAGGAGGATGAAGATCGTTTGACAATGATCTAGCATCGAGCCTTGGACATTTGTTTATTGATTTGATCAATAGACTAGTAAGAGATGAAACTTTAGAATGTCTAAAATTTCAAAAGTTACATACTTATGAATATTGTATTCAAAGTAAAAATGTCCAATACACCCTTCTTCGGGAATGGTGTAAGATGCCAAGGTATTCAGGATCTCATACATATTGATGTATGCGGATCATCTATATCATAGTAAACATTGTGGATATGTGATATCCATTGATGATTATGTATGATATGAGATTTCTTCTCTTCATCTAAGAAACTTTTGAAATGTTCAAAGTTTTCATTAATTTTGGTTTAGAACCAAAGTTTGAAGGAAGATAAAATGAATTTGATCTAATCTAGGTAGCAAGTACCTACTAGATAAATTCGAAGAATACCTTACGGAGATATGAATATTATTTCTATCTCAATCCTCCTAACACACCTTAACTCAATAGAGTTATAGGTAGATACAATTGGATCATGTGTGACATGATCTTATCAATGTTGAATTTTAGCATAATTATCCCTTAGTTTCCAGGTATATATGTGTAGTAGAGACTACAATGTATATCCTTAATAAGGTTCCATGTATGTTGGAATCTAGCACTTGAGAGTGCTGCTTCATTAGGAAAATAAAGGATGGTATTGGATACCTACTTTATGACCTTGAGATTCTTAAAATATCTCATCTCCGAGAATGTGATTCTTAGAGGTTGAGACTCTTGAGAATCAAGATGAAAATGAAATGTGGGAACTCATTTATAATGAGACTCCTGAAATTGGAAACTAAAAGGACAATTAAAGATGAAACATTAATACCTCTTCAAATGAGTTTGAGGATGGATTCCATGTGTTAGAGAAATCTGACAATGATCGAAGTTCATGTGATGAAGTTTCTGAAGATCATAGCATGGATAGATGGATAGCAATAAAAGTCTAATGTAGACTTCATATACAAGTGTTGTATATGGACCCTCGAGGATCCACCTATATGGGTTAGACCTGTAAAGGTGTAAATGGATCTTCAAGAGACAGGGAACCTGATGAGAAGGTAGAGATCTTCAAAGCACGGTTCGTAGCCATAAGCTACACACTAGAAGAGAAGACATTGCTTGCAATGAGACTTGCTCTTCGGTGACCATGCTTAAAACCGTCAGAATATTGCTAACCTTAGCTACATAACTTGACTATTGCATCTTCAAGATGTAAGTCAATATTGCATTCCTCTATGAATGCCTCGTTGAGGATATTCCTATGAAGTAGCCCCAGGGCTTCATGGTTGAGGAAAGCAAGGTGTGCAAGCTAAGGAATCCATCTATGGACTCAATTAAGCTTCTTGAAGTTGGATCATAAGATTTGATGAAATTATAAATGTTATGATTTCAGATAGAATCTTGATGAACTATATGAAGCTTAGTGGGAGTGCTTTTGTGTTCATCGTGCTAAAAGTAGATGATATCCTAATCATTTAAAAATGATATAAGGATAATAATTAGTGTTTTATAATCTGGTTGTTCCATAACTTGAAATATGATTTCAAAGATGCCTCTCAAGTCTTAGTTCTGAAGTTGTTCAGAAGCAAAGAGAAGAGGATAATGGGACTGTGACATTTATAGTACATCTTGGACATATTCCATTTTATGGAAAATTCCAGTAATGGCTTCCATCCCTTAAGATATGGTACTGACCTATCTAAAGGGATAGCACCTCAAAGAGTTGAGGAAGTGAATGCTAGAACTACTTGCCTTTGGGCATCAGTTCTGAGAAGCCAAGTGTGTGCTAGATGTGCACAAAAGCCAGATGGCTGCCATGCAGTGGGAGTAGTAAACTGTTGCTAATCCTACTATGGAAATAAAACACTTGGTTGCAGTAACAACAAAATCTTCATAGATGACAAGATTTTTGATATAGTGATCTCAGAGTCTTATCTTCAAAAACTTAAGACTTTATAGATAGAGATCTAAAAGATCTTAACTGTGGATACCTTAAGAGATAGTGATCTCCAGGAATAAGGATATTCTGATAAGGATTATGGAAATACTGGTTATGATAATTGTTAAGTTGTAGTGTCAAGGACACTATAACTAATAAGATTGAGTATTGGTTGCATAAGATGCAACATTCGCATTGGATGCGAGCACTGTTACTGGGGATATGCAAGTGCCGTAAAAGGACTTGGCGTAGTCTCGCGGGAACAGAGTGACTGATCAGCTTACCTAGCTATTTTCTAAATAGCTTATGATTGTCACATGAATGTGAGTTTAAATGATTAGCCCATTAATGGCTCTTTGGGCTAGTGGGAGATTGTTGGAAATGCGAGCCCACGGCGAGCCATTATGCAATAAATGTTATTGCACATATCATTCCCTGATCTGAAATAAAGAATGAATAATTTGTATAATAGGTCCCTTAGTACAATTAGGGTTATGTACCATGGCCATCTTAATAATCATACAGCTGTTGATTCAACTATTGAATCATAGAGGCTGGTGCTTGGATGAATATCTAAAGAGTTAGATTGAGGACTCATCAAGCACCGTCAAATGATTGTTAAGAGATGATCTCCAGCCTGAGTAGGAGATGGCAATCCTTATCTCTGAAGGCTGATATCTGACCGACCTCTTGATGCAGGTCCTCTGCATAGGAATAGATATTCGGAGGTGTCAGATTAGTTAGGTCAAAGAGTTGACTTAACAAGATCGAGATAACCAAAGTCCTATATCATATGCTGTCATGATATAGGCACACATCCTCTGACCAGAGACAGATGTGTTGCTATATGTTTAAGTATGTACATTTGGCAGACCAATAGGTTGATGACCTAATCAAGGTCTATACACCGGCGCGCTGGTGTGCATATAAGGGCATATGAGTAACACGATCTCTCAAAGGGATCATACAGGTTCAGTTACTGAACCGGAAGACATGAGCTCACTCATGAGATATTGGGATGAATCAAATTCCATGCGCATGGTCGTCTCGCTTTGGAAGCTTGACTGAATTTGTAGGTTTGATATATACTTTTATTATATGATCAAGACCTAGGTATGATATACACTTTTGGAAAGTGTATGATCGATACCAACTCCCAATGATCGAATGAGAAACTTAATGATAAAACCATGAAGTAGACAGTATAAAGTTGATCCGATACTTCGGGTTTAGTCTAAGTCTTCCAGTATGCGGGATGTACAGGTATTGGGAATACCTGAGGGTGATTTGATCATAAACGGTTGTATAACCATGACGCTTCCATTCCTAGGGAGTGATGAAACGGGTCTGGATTTTAGTGACTCCTCTCGGTAGAGAAGTAATCTTATCTTAGTCCAAGTGTTGGACATTGATCTGAATGTGATTCAGATACAATGAGAAGATTAGATTTACGGTCTTGATTTAATCAAGCATCTATGGGAGGCCCGCGATCTGGATTTGAGATATGATCTCAATATCCATGTCACTATACGTGGAACAATACAATCGCCCTGTCCTTATCTCCAAGTATCTGCGGAGAGATTGCATTATTCTTGAAGGGTTCAAGAATAATTCCATACGATCTAAGCAATGAAGAAATAATGATTAAATGTGATTTAATCATCTTGAATGTGTGAAGAAATTATCCAATTTAATTAAATGTGATTTAATTAATGTGGATAAGAATAATGTGGATAGAAATATCCAATTATTCATAATATATTATAAATGTGATTTATAATGTATTAGAGAGAGCTAATTATAATTTATATGTGTTGATTAATTATTATGTGTATTGGATACACATTGTGTAATTAATTAACAATATGAATTATGTGTTGTTTTGGGTTGTGAATATGATTCACAATTTTTTCCATGGCAAGAATGCAATATTCTCAAAGATAATTGTGAATTATTTTTGGAGAAATAAAACCCAAATTATTTTGTTGCAAATAAATAAGAGATGGATTACATGGAGATTACAATCTCCATGCAATCCATGGTGGACGGCACACCACTCCTAATTGGAGTGGGTGTGCGCCCACATGGAAGGCACATGGAGATGAAATCTCCATGTGTCTTCTCTCCTTATTTGTTGGGTTAATTTAGGAGAAAATTATATTTGATTTTATCAAATATATTTTGACCTAAATTTGTTGCTTTTGACAACAACAATCTCAGCCATTGGATGAACATAAATCAATCTCATCCATTGATTTTATGTGTCCCATGGATTGAGATCCATGGATCCCAAAACCCTATAAATAGAGAGGCATTCTATGCTCTCTAAGAACTAGCAATATTGGAGCTCTCTCTCTCTCTCTTTCTTCTCTACACACGTCAGCCCTCTCTCCCTCTAATTGGTGGCCGACCACCAAACCCTAGAGGAGAGAACCGTCGTCGCCTTCGCCACCGCGCTGCCGCTTCGACGTTCTTCGGTTCTCCGTCTTCTTGGAGAGTTCCTCTCACGAAGGAGACGTTTGATCTCGTGCGACGAGATCAGGAGCAACCATGCTTGGATCATCTTCTTGGATTGCGAGGACAACGCGGTTCATCCCCGCGCTCGCAAGCGGTCTCGCCGACGATCGGACTTGAGACAGGAGGTCTCTTTCCTTAGAGACTTGATCAACCACGCTTCAAGAGGTATTGCATTATACTTGTTGTGGTTATAGATGAAACGATCTGAGAATGGTTCTCGGATCATGTGGTTTCATCGAATAAATTTTTTTAAATTCCGCTGCACCGAACAACTAGTACGACTAGTCGTTCTTCGTCGTATCCGATACGACGATCACGCTTCCGTGATGCGCTTGAGGATTTCTCCAAATCCTTCAATTTGAGTTGCATAGGAAGATGTACTTCAATCATTAAATCGGTTAGGACAGACTTGACCCACATCATTTCAGTACTACCTTGGGCCATAGCCTATATTCTGATTTTGCACTGGAACGAGCAAGAACAATTTGTTTCTTACTCTTCCATGAGACTAGTGAGCTGCCAACAAACACAGTAAAGTCTGAAGTAGACTTCATGTCATTAGGGCATCCAGCATAATCGACATCTGCACACCCTGTAACTGCGAGAGACGTATCTCTCCTAAACAGAAGATCTGTACCTGAAGATGACTTTAAGTATTTCATAATCATGAATACTGCATCCATGTGCGCCTTCCTGGGTTTCTCCATGAACTGACTTACTTTACTCACAACAAAAGATATATCATGCCCAATAATAATGGCATACAATAATTTCCCTATCAGTTCTCTATAGCGTCTCTTGTCCACCTCCTCAGATCCGTCATCATGAAGCTTCACATTAGGATCCATCGGAGTAGTAGCTAGTCTACATCCTATCATTCCTGTCTCAGATAGAAAATCAGTAAAATACTTCCTTTGTGTCATAACTATACCCTACCGATTTCGTGAAAAATCTAGTCCAAGGATGTAACGAAGCGTACCCAAGTTCTTGGTAACAAATTGATGTCCAATAAATCCTTTGCTACTTGAATTACCTATGCATCACTGTCAATGATAACAATGTCATCAACATAAACCAAGATGACCACAATACTTCGCCAATCTCTCTTTACAAAGAGAGTATGATCTGCAGTAGATCTGACAAATCCCTTTTGTTCAATCAATTCTAAGAGCTTCTGAAACCAAGCCCTCGGACTCTGCTTAAGGCCATATATAGCCTTATGAAGACTTCATACCATACTGGACTCCCCCCTCAACAGCAAACCCAGGTGGCTGTTGCATGTAGACCTCTTCCTGCAAATCACCATATAAGAAAGCATTCTTGACATCCAACTGGAAAAGTGGCCAATCACGGACCACAACAACAGTAATGAGAATCTACAAGGTAGAATGATGCACCATAGGAGAAACGTGCCATGATAATCCACCCCATATGTCTGGGTAAACCCACGAGCAACCAACCTGGCCTTGTGTTGGTCCATTATACTATCAGCGCGCTGCTTCACAGTAAAAACCCATTTTCTATCAACAACAGACGCACCTGGTGGAGGGTTGATGACACTCCATGTACCTCGCGAATGTAATGCAACCATCTCTTCCTCCATAGCTAAACGCCACTAACTTCTCTGCAAGGCCTCCTGATATGACCGTGTATCTGCACAGCTGACAAGCTCACACAAAGTGCTGAAACTTCTTGGACATACACTCCAAGAAAACATGAGAACTAAAGTCCACCCCATACTTGGGGTTCATCGTACGTGCATGCTTCTGCTTCCGAAGTGCAATAGGCATATCCAGATCATCAACAGGAGTAGTAGATATATCATCTGCACCCTGTACCTCATTCTGTACCTCATCAACAGGAGTAGTAGATATCCGAGCCATTAGGAGAACTCAAATGCTTAATACATACCTCAGGCGTGATGGATGATGGAGGAGGCGCATGAGCCAGAGGCCTTCGCTAGTAGACCTTAGGAAAGAAAGTAGGAGACGGTACTAGTGATGGTGGTGGTGGGT
Source organism: Ottelia alismoides (assembly GCA_037367405.1). Classification (NCBI taxonomy): domain Eukaryota; kingdom Viridiplantae; phylum Streptophyta; class Magnoliopsida; order Alismatales; family Hydrocharitaceae; genus Ottelia; species Ottelia alismoides. The sequence goes on along the minus strand of JAZKJV010006856.1, from coordinate 238,377 downwards.
ATAGAGTAGAACATGGCAATGACAGAGGAGGAGGCATATCGATATCTTCTCCATCTTCTGGAGGAGCAAGCCTGTCACCTATGGGAGAAAAATACATAATAGACTCAAAGAAGGTGACATCAGCACTGACATAGTACCTTCATCGAACATGGTCAAAACAATGATATCCTTTTTGGGGTTTGGAATACCCAACAAATACACATTTGACATATCTGGGAGAAAGCTTGTCAAGACCAAGAGAGAGTGATGAACAAATACAACCGATCCAAAGACACGAGGCGTAAGCGAGAAAATATCCTTCTCGGGAAACACAATCAAGAACGGGACCTTTTCCCCTAACAACAAAGAAGGCATACGATTCACCAGATAACAAGCAGTTAGAACCGCATCTCCCCAATAAGAATGAGGAGCACGATTCTGAATCAAGAGGGTTCTGGTAACATCCAAAAGATGGTGGTGTTTCCTTTCAGCCACCCCATTCTGTTAGGAGGTATATGGACACGATGTCTGATTCACAATGCCATGAGACTTAAGAAATTAAGAAAGTTGAGTACTGAAGAATTCTAGAGCATTGTCAGAACGTTTGTGCATGATTCTGGCAGAAAAAATGTTCTTCACTTCATTAATAAAAGAGTGAATAATAGGACCAGCATCAGACTTGTTCTTAAGAAGGAAAACCCAACATAACCTAGAAAACTCATCAACAACAACAAGATAAAATCTGTGTCCCTTATGATATGGGATATGACTAGGACTATAAATATCAAAATGAAATAACTCAAACAGACTATGACTATTTGGAACCTGACGACTCCGAAAAGAGGACCGATGATGAATCCCAAGCTGGAAGGCCCGTATTGGAAAGTGGAGCGAGGAGAAATCTATGGAAACATGAACCAAATTTTGCAGAGGAAGATGACCAAATCGCAGATCCACATATACAGAGAAACATAACCAGTGTGTAGAGAAATGAGACACCAGCATACGGAGACTGCACAAGTCTGTAAAGGCGGCCGGTTCTTATCACTCTGCCCATAAGTATATCCTAAAACACAAGAGCATATGGATCAAATATTGCACAACAATGTAAATCTTTGGTGATTTGACTGATTGATAATAAATTCATAGAAAACTCAGAAGCATAGAGGAAATTAGGAAGCCGCAAGGTAGGAATCAACTACACCTCCCCCTGACCAGTGATGGGGGAATGTGTACCATCTATTATCAAAATTGATTGTCTAGGCTTGGTAGGACAAAAATACTAAACTGACCTCTGTCACCACGGAGAAGATGTAATGCACCTGAATCCATGATCCACTCTGACAAGTCTGCTCTGTAACAAGTAGTAAAGGCATATACTGTACCTGAGGTAGATGTTGAGACAACCACTTCTAAGGATCCTGAAGGAGAGCTAGTGGATATCGATGTATCAGGAATAATCTCTCTCAGTCGTGCTACAAGCTCATCAAATCTTTGCTTAGATGTAGGATATGAACTCCCAGTCTGTTGTGTCTGCTCTGCGACCCTGGCTGACGTAGGGAACCCATGCTTAAAATAGCAGGTTTCCTCAAAATGGCATGTCATGTGGCAGAAGGTGCATGGTCGACCCCGACCGTCGCCTCCTCTACCGTGGTTGGAGATTCCCTGACCACGATATACTATATGGTTGCCTTTACCACGTGAAGCCATCATAGCTGAAGATGTTTGGTGCTGCAGGTACTACCAAAGGATATGGATAGTCTGCTCAATCTTCGATATTCCTCCTCCATAGGAGGTATGGTAGCATCAGTGAGGATCTGGGCACGAGCTGCGTCATACTCCGAATCCATGGCTTCTAGAAATACCCAGTCATCACAGAGTCTCTATATGCCTTGAGTTGCTCTGGTGTAGTAGTCAAAGGTATGTAACCATGTAACTTCTCGAACATACCCCTCAAAGAAGTATAGAGGGTGTGAAGTGGGTGACCATTCTGCTTCGATGTGAAGATATCATGCTGGATTTGGAGTATCTTAGACTCATTCTTTGTCAGAGAATAAGTCACGGCAAGAATGTCCCACATAGCCTTTGCAATAGGCTGACTCAATATATCTTTGGCTATCTCGGTGGATATGGTCCCAGATAGACATACGCGAGCATACGCATCATCCGCCTCCCATGAGGCATTTGTCCCAGTCTTGTCATGTGGCTCCTCTGTTGTGAGGATGTGCTTCTTGCTGTTACATTGCATCAAACTCATGAACTGCATAGCCCATAGTTCATAGTTGGTTCCATCTATTTTGACAATGGGTGCTGGACCTTTGAAGGCACCCAGGGATGGGACATCCACCTTGTTATCGGTCATGATGACAACTATCTTCAAGACTAGGCTAGCAACAATAGATACCAGCATCTACACTGACATACATGAAGATGGTTGTGGGTGTAGACTTATACCACAACCTCTTCCATTCTTCTGATGTTCCTCGGGGAAACTAGGGTGTTTCTAGATGTTCACGTTACACCCTAGGTATCCAAGGATCCACAGGAGGGTGATGCGAGGATGCGTGGATGTGTGGGTGGCAGTGCTTGGACCTTCGGCGGCGACAGGCGATGCCTTCGGCAATGGAGAGAGACCTTCGGCGGCATAGCTGAGGTTGGAACCTGCGGGCAGCGACGAGAGAACCTGCTGGCGATGACGCGTGGATCCGAGTGGTGGTGTATTAGACCTCGGGGCCCGCAGTGGCTAGGGCTTTTGATGGAGGTTGGGTTTTAGGGAATAGGCTCCAGTCTAGGACCGTCGCTCTGATACTATGTAGAAAGTTAAATAAAAAGTCATCTTATTATCTAACCCTAGAGCTCTCTTATATAGGAGAAAATCTCTATGGGTAAATTACAAAGACATGACAATAGAAATAAAAAAGATAGAAAGAACACGATAACACAAATATCTTAACTCATACCAAGTTAAGGTCTTTCTTGGTAAATCATGATGCCACCTCCTACTTTAAAAGCTCTTACAAACTTGCCACCTTACCCACTCTTCTTTTTCATTAACTCCTAATTCATTATTATGATTTCTCGATTGCTTCGCCATTGAACAGACCTCCTCCAACCAATTGGCCCTATTCTCCCTTACTGGCGGCTTGACACCAACCTCTAATCTAGTTGTTCAGTCTATTGATTTGGGTTTTTGCAGTCATCTGATCACTACCATTTGCATATGAATGATGGTGCTTGTGCATCCCTTCGATGTTTTTCACCTTTTTGTAAACAGAAAACCTCTTCTTGATCTTCATTATAAAATGAGAGGGACTCTCCTTCATGCTACACATTTTTCAGTCGTATATTCATTCCTCTAGACCCACTTAAATGGTTTAACGATGGCGCAGTGTGCCTACCACCCAAAATTCCAGGGTTCAAATCTTCCTTATGGGGGTGCGGTAGGTAGTCGACAACCCGCGTAAAAAATAATCGAATCTTTCAACATGGATTTGAGAAAGAATCCATGTAAGTGACAATACTTATAGCAGGAGAAGACTTCGCCATTTACATTCACTCTCTTTAGCACTTGTGCATATTCGATCATTTTCTGAACTGCTCCAGAGACATTGAGCACTCCTTACAATCACTATTGATCTCTCACTTAGCTTTCATTGCATGCACTTCAATTCTATTATGCGCTTCAATTCTGTTTCTAAACATACTCTAGTAAATTAATTATTCACTAACCAAGTCTCCTACAAATTGTTGTAAAATAGATATTTGACATGTGGCTCTTCCTCAGTAAGACAGGTGAAATGACAATATTATGGTTCTAGATTAGATCATGTAGACCTAAAAGCATGTATCCAAGTAGAATATACTCTCAAACAAGGTCTTCTCCCCCATACGAGATTCAAGAGACCATATACTTTAAAATAATCTCACAGAGAGCATGGTGAAATTGTTGGGTAATTGCATTCCAGCCCCAACTTTGGGGCAAGGGCTACTTTGATATTTGCCAAGATTTGCTTTGCATCCCCAATAGGGGGAACCCATTCCAGGAGCGATCAACGCCCCATTTGCCCAGCCCTATTTTTGGTGCCCTATTCCATTCCATAGAGAAGGGTGACGCCCGATTTTCCCCCCATTCCAGCGGCCAGCAGCAAGGGTTCTTGGAGAACCCCATCTTCTCCGTCTTCCTCCATGCGTGCAGGAGAGTGAGAGAGAAGCCGAGCATCCATGCTTGAGGACAGTAGCAGCCGGGTTCGAGAGGAGCAGCGGCTAGGGCTGCGGTGTTGGTTTTGGGAAGAGCAGTGGTTTTGGGCAAGCTCGAGTGGGAGCAGCCATTGGAGGTCGTTGCGGATGATCTCAAAGAGCCGAAGCCGAATTTGGGTCTCCATCCGAGAGCCCACAAGGGGAGTAAATCCATCTATCTTGTTTTGAGCACACCTTTGGTATTTTGGATACCCATAGATAGTTAGTTCCTTGTAGAAGAACTATCGTTGTGTGTGTGTCTTTACCTTGGTTTTGTGGGCAACAAATTTGGGAAGAACTTTGGCTCCATTTGACCGTAGTGGAATCGTTGCCGGTCTTACCCCGTGGTTTTTCCCTTACTCACATCGAGTAAGGGTTTCCACGTAAAAATTTTTGTCTCTTGTGGTTGCTTGTATGCTTGATTGTGTTTGTTGCCATTGAGTTCCCGTGTGGGGAACATATATTGCATTTGTTTTGCCATCTTTGCTGCATGACAGTTCTAGGGGATATATCCTGGGTTGATTGTGCCCCATTATCCCCAATAAGTGGTATCAGAGCTCAGGTTTGAGCAAAATGGGCAAAGATGATGAAGGCACAATGATCAAACTGACAAGTAACAATTGGCAGATTTGGAAGGCTAAGATGGAAGACATCTTGTACTGCAAGGACCTCTACGATCCGGTGGAGGGTGAGAGCGCCAAGCCAGAGAATATGTCCGCGAAGTTGAACCGATAGGCCATTGGGACCATTTGGAAATGGCTTGACATGTCCGTGTTCCATCATGTTGTCGAGGAGACGAATGCTAAGGAGTTGTGGGACAAGTTGTCCGAACTCTATGATCAGAAGACCGCAACCAACAAGGCTTTCTTGATTAGAAAGCTTGTTAACTTGAAGTACAAGGATGGGACCAAAGTGGCTGAGCACTTGAACGATTACCAAAGCATTATCAACCAGTTGACTTCAATGGGGTTGGTACTTGATGATGAGTTGTAGGCACTTCTCTTATTGGGTTCTTTGCCAGACAGTTGGGAGACCTTAGTTGTCACCGTGAGCAACTCTACGAAGGATGGCAAGTTGACCATGGCTATGGTCAAGGGTAGTCTCCTCAATGAGGAGATTAGACGTCGCTCTTCGGGAGAGGCATCCTCCTCTTCACATGTTTATGCAGTTGAGAGGAGAGGAAGATCCAGCAGCAGAGGAGCATCACAGGAGAGGCAGAAATCCAGAGACAAGTCCAAGGGCAGAGGAAAAAGTCATCATTACCAGAAACCCGGTCACTGGATGAGGAATTGCAGGGTTTGGAAGAGAGAGCAAGCTGAAGCCAAGAAAGATCGGAAAAAGGAAGATGGGAATGTAGCTGCAGTTGTGGCAGATGAAAGTACAGATGAGGTGATTCTCACCATCCAGGACCAGTGCTTGCACGCAGGGAGTAATTTGGAGTGGGTCGTTGATACGGTCGTCTCCTATCATGTAACTCCACATAGGGAGTTCTTCACTACCTACGCTAGGGGTGATTATGGGCGAGTCTTGATGGGTAACGAAAGTTACTATAAGATCAATGGCATGGGCACCATCTCGATCCAGATGGATGTTGGGTGCTCAATGACACTCCAGAATGTGAGGCATGTTCCTGATGTACGTTTTAGCCTTATATCTGGCTCACAGCTAGATAGTAAAGGCTACCATCTGAAGTTCGACGACGGCAAGTGCAAGATTAGCAAGGGTTCTCTCATCATGGCGAGAGGCAGGTTGTGTCACACGCTTTACATGACTAGAGTGAAGGTCATGGACGGCGGTTTGCATGCTAGTGAAGTAGATAATTCAGATTTGTGGCATCATCGGCTTGGCCACATGAGCCAGAAGGGCTTGCAGCTTTTGAGCAAGAGGGAGTTGATCCCCTACCACAATGACATCACTTTGTCTCCTTGTGATGCATGTGAGGTTGGGAAGAGCAGGAGTGCACCATACAGAGCGAGATCCAAGGTGAAGGGAGACCTTCTACAGCTGGTTCACTCAGATGTTTGTGGTCCTATGGACACGACCTCTTTGGGAGGCAACATGTATTTTGTCACCTTCATTGATGATGCATCTAGGAAGGTGTGGGTGTATATGTTGAGATCGAAGGATCAAGTGTTTGATTGCTTCAAGAAATTCCATGCCATGGTTGAGCGTGAGACAGGAAAATTGTTGAAGTGTCTATGCATAGACAATGGGTAGAGTACACCTCCCACAGCTTTCAGGGCTATTGTGCAGAGCACGGCATCAGGCATGAGAGAACAGAGCCAGGTACACCCCAACACAATGGTCTAACTGAGAGGATGAATAGGACCATTGTTGAGAGAGTTCGTTGCATGCTGAAGACAGCGAAGTTGCTCAAGACCTTTTGGGATGAGGCGGTTCGCACCGCATGTTACTTGGTAAACCGATCTCCATCGGTTCCTTTGGGCTTTCAGATTCTAGAGCGTGTTTGGACAGGGAAAGACCCCTCATATGCTCATTTAAGGGTGTTTGGATACAAGGCTTATGCATTGGTACCCAAGGAGCAGCAGAAGAAGTTGGATGACAAGGCGGTGCCTTGTATTTTTCTTGGCTATGGAGATCAGGAATTTGGATACCGTCTTTGGGATCCAAGGAAGAAGACAGTCACCAGGCACAGGGATGTGATCTTTTATGAGAACCAGACGTTGGCTGAGGACACCACTGAGAGTGGTGATGCAGACAAGTTTTCCATGGATGATGATAGTGATGAGGACACGGATCCCTCTCCAGTACAGGGTACATGTGGAGAGGATGGGCAGCTAGAGCAGCACGAGCCAGATGCAGACCCCGTTGATGCAGGCCCAGGGGACCTAGGGCAAAGGGAGCAGCCTCATCCACATGTAGATGGCAGAACCTCAGGTCAGGAGATCTGAGAGGACACGCCAGCCATCATACCGTTATCTCACTTCTAGGTACGTGATGCTCACAGATGCAGGTGAGCCATACACCTTTGAGGAGGCATAGATGCATAAGGATAAGGGTCATTGGCAGAATGCAATGAATGAAGAGATGTTATCTCTCCAGAAAAATCACACTTATGACCTTGTTGAGCTTCCTAAATGGAAGAGAGCCTTGAAGAACAAGTGGGTTTACAAGCTGAAGTCAGATGACAGTGGCAAACAGGTGAAGCACAAGGCCAGGTTGGTAGTGAAAGGATTTGGCCAGAAGGAAGGAGTGGACTATGATGAGATTTTCTCCCCAGTGTTGAAGATGAACTCAGTGGGAATGGTGCTAAGACTTGTTGCTAGCATGGACCTTGAGCTGGAACAGATGGATGTGAAGACGATGTTTCTTCACAGTGATTTAAAGGAAGAGATCTACATGGAGCAGCCACAGGGATTTCAAGAGAAAGGGAAAGAGCATATGGTTTGCAGGTTGAGGAAGAGTCTCTACGACTTAAAGCAAGCCCCGAGACAGTGGTACATGAAGTTTGATGCTTTCGTGGGAAAGCAAGGCTTCAAGAGGACTGCAATTTACCCATGCGTATATGTTCGTCGTCTTCCCAATGACAGGTTCGTCATTCTTTTGATCTATGTGGATGACATGTTGATTGTAGGTCATGATTTCAATCTCATTGCAAAGCTCAAGAGGGAACTCTCCAAAGAGTTTGAGATGAAAGATTTGGGCAAGGCCAGTCACATCCTTGAGATGCAGATTACAAGGGACAAGAAGAAGCATATGTTGTGGTTGTCACAAGAGAGCTATGTTGAACGCGTGTTGGAGCGGTTCAACATGAAGAATGCCAAACCTGTCAGCACGCCTTTAGCCACTCATTTCAAGCTAACCAAAGAGTCATGTCCTTCCACTTCCGAGTAGAGAACAGAGATGGTCAAGATCCCATACTAGTCTGCAGTTGGGAGCCTTATGTATGCAATGTTTTGCACTAGACCCGACATAGCCCATGCAGTGGGCGTGGTGAGCAGATTCATGTCCAATCCAGGGAAGGACCATTGGGAGGCAGTGAAGTGGATCTTGAGATACTTGAGAGGGACCTCAAGTATGTGTCTTGTGTTTGGGTGGTCAGATCCCAAACTATGTGGCTACACTGATGCAGATATGGCAGGAGACATGGATCAGAGAAAGTCTACCTCAGGCTACATTTTTACTTTTCCAGGGGGAGCCATATCATGGCAATCCAAGCTACAGAAATGTATTGCTATCTCGACTACCGAGGCAGAATACATTGCAGCAGTAGAGACTGGGAAAGAAGTGTTGTGGCTGCAACGTTTTCTTGGTGAGTTTGGATTGGATGACAGTGAGCCGGTTGTGTTTTGTGATAGCCAGAGCGCTATAGACTTGAGCAAGAGTACCATGCACTATGTTCGCACAAAACACATTGATGTGAGATACCATTGGCAGAGGGATGCAATTGAACAGAAGCAGCTCATGTTGAAAAAGATAACACAAATGAGAACCCCTCAGACATGTAGACCAAGGCAGTCACTCGTGACAAGCTTCAGCTCTGTAGAGAGTTGAGCGGTGTCACCTCTTCTTGATCTCCATCGCCAAGACAACACCTCTCCGTTAGGGTTGGACGGGGAGGTTGTTGGGTAATTGCATTCCAGCCCCAACTTTGGGGCAAGGGCTACTTTGATATTTGCCAAGATTTGCTTTGCATCCCCAATCGGGGGAACCCATTCCAGGAGTGATCGACGCCCCATTCGCCCAGCCCTCTCTTAGGTGCCCTATTCCATTCCATAGAGAAGGGCGACGCCCGATTTTCCCCCATTCCAGCAGCCAGCAGCAAGGGTTCTTGGAGAACCCCATCCTCTCCGTCTTCCTCCACGCGTGCGAGAGAGAGAGAGAGAAGCCGAGCATCCGTGCTCGAGGACAGCAGCAGCCGGGTTCGAGAGGAGCAGCGGCTAGGGCTGCGGCGTTGGTTTTGGGAAGAGCAGTGGTTTTGGGCGAGCTCGAGTGGGAGCAGCCATTGGAGGTCGTTGCGAACGACCTCAAAGAGCCGAAGCCAAGTTTGGATCTCCATCCGGGAGCCCACAAGGGGAGTCAACCCATCTATCTTGTTTTGAGCACACCTTTGGTATTTTGGATACCCATAGATAGTTAGTTCCTTGTAGAAGAACTATCGTTGTGTGTGTGTCTTGTACCTCGGTTTTGTGGGCAACAAAATCGGGAAGAACTTTGGCTCCATTTGACCGTAGTGGAATCGTTGCCGGTCTTGCCCCGTGGTTTTTCCCTTACTCACATCGAGTAAGGGTTTCGACGTAAAAATCTTTATCTCTTGTGGTTGCTTGTGTGCTTGATTGTGTTTGTTGCCATTGAGTTCCCGTGTGGGGAACATATATTGCATTTGTTGTGTCATCTTTGCTGCAGGACAGTTTTAGGGGATATTGATGAACGCGAAATTCACCTCTTTAATAATCGGTAATTGTACTATAGGAAGTGAATCTCGGTCGATCAAAATACCACAATCTTTGAATGTTGTGGAGTATTTTTTTACTTGGCAAGTGTACCAAGATCGAACACAGGGAACGGTGATTTTTAGTTGCGTTGTCTTAAATCAAATTAAATAATTAATTTAGGCTCGATCAATTTTTGTGTTAAGAAATATACAATGCAATGATATGCAAATCTACAGAGACAATAGTTCAGCACGAGATCTGAGATGAAGAATTCCAATCCAAACAATGATGATCAATTTCCTCTATATTAAATCACAGATCAAAAGCTATCAAATCCAGAAATATGTATCAAATTAATTCATAATGCGAATAAGAGTAAATAGATCTCGGAGTAATCCTGCAATATATTTATCTTTAACTAATTCTAATTTTGATCTCAAAAGTTGCAGTCCACAAGTCAATATATCTACTCAATCTCCTTCATTTAACCCCTGCATAAGATAAATCCTCAAATAATATCTCAACTCCAATAAATCCCTGCAAAATAAATAATCAATTCTCTCAAGGGAAATGTGGCACAAATATGTCAAAATAAGCCTGCAAAAGCCAACAGGTATCCTCAGTAATATTTCTCAATAGATGACCTCAGATCTGTTCATAAGCTATGCATAATGGTAGAGCACGGAATTAGCTTCGAAACGACATATTATATGCTCAAAACGGAGTTCGTATGAAAAAGTTATGCTAATATGAAATTTCAGGGACTAAACTGTAAATAAAAAAAGTTTTCTTCTTCAAAAAGGTCCCTGGGAGGACTTATCTGTAATTTAGAAAACTCGGAGGTCCTCCTCTGCAATTTACCCCAGGCGGGGGTATTTTAGCATTTTCTGAAAGTTACAGGGGGGTCTTCGCAATTTACCCAAGCGCACGTGCCCTGCACGTGTGCCCAGGAGCTTCGGGTACGGGGCAAAGGCTCGGGTGGTCCGAAGCTGAGGCTCGGGCCACGAGGCAAGGGCTTGGAGGTGAGGCAGAGGTTTCGGCGCCGAGGCTCAGGCTCGGACGCCCGAGCCTACGTGGCAGACAGATGTCTCTTCGGGGATCCGAGCCAGAGGCTTGGTCCCGAGGCGGAAGCTCGGTGGCCCCGAGGCAGAGGCTCGGACGCCCCGAGCCTAGAGGTGCGGGGCTGCTGACGTGGCACTTCGGGGACCGTTGGATCAAGGGATATTAGCCCTGATCCAACGACAGCTGTTTGTTGGGGCCGATCTGGGCGGAGACGGCGGGCGAGCTGCTCCTCGGGCGACACACGACGCGAGGGGCGGCGCGGGGCGACTCCGACGATGGCAGAGAAGCACGGCGGAGGCGCGGACGGGGCTCGATCGGTGAGGCTGCTCCTCGGCCGACACACGGCGCGAGGAGCGGCGCAAGGCACGAGGGCGATGGTTGTCGCGGCCCCAGGAGGTGGTGGGCAAAGGGGCGGCGCAGCAAGTCGGAGACGCTCGGAGGTGACGGTGGCGGCCGAGCTCGGGCGGCGGAGAAGGCGGGGGAGCGGGAGCTCCGTCGAGGGCGGTCGGCGACTGGGGTGTGCGGCGAAGATGGTTGACCTGTAAGGGTTAGAACAGTACAGGAAAGGCACGATGGGGGGGGGGGTATCGCCAGAGGCTGGAGGAGGCTGACGCCTTCCTCCGGTGATAGCTTCGAGGAGGTGGCGGAGGGCTCCGAAGCTCGGCAACCTTGCTAGCTGCCACAGAGGATCGGAGGAGTCCTCTGGATCGTGCCGATAGGGCTGCTGTCACCAGCCGTAGGAGAGGGCGGATGATCGGAACGAGCGGAGGGGGGCGTGGCTTTATAGGGGGTGGCGCGAGTAACGGCAGGAGGTGGAGGAGGCAGGCGCGGCGGCGGTTACGATGGGGAGGAGAAATGGCAGGAGGCGGAGGGGCCTGGGTTTTGGGTAACGGCTGGGGAAGATGACGGGTCACGTGCCTAGCACGTGACCCGTGTGCGGCTGGTGAAGATGGAACAGTGGGGTGCCACGTGGCACGCCCTGGAGCTGCCACGTGGCACCAAAAAATTTTCAGAATTTAGAGTGGGAAAAATAGATAGAAGATGACCTCGGATCGAAAAATTTCCTTCACAAAAGTTGTTCGTCTCATCGAGATCTACAACTTTCATGAAGGGCCCGGGAGCGAAAGAGGTCACCTGTGAGAAGTGATATTTTTGGCGGCTTTCCATGTGTATAGAAAACCGTATTTTTGAGATTTTGTATTTTTTTGGTGGTTTTAGAGAGGATAAAAAATCTAGAAAAAAAATATGATAAAATAGAAGAAAATTATTTAAACATTAATCTAATTTTTTGGATTTTTAATGGATAAGAAATTGGGAAAATAAAATAAAAGTAAGAAACACACGACTTTTGTACAGACAGACAACAGACACTTGGACTCGGTCAGTTTCTTTGAATTCAATTTTGATCTGGATTTGGATTTTTGCGTTTCTTATTAAATCTTTCATCAAATGACACAAATGAAAAAGAAATAAAATTAAAAGGGTTAATTATACACATAAAAACTCAGGTCAAAAATGGCAAAAAGTCAAAATGCGCAAAAGAGGCCCAAAATCCAACTTTCACAAATGAGCTCCAAATTTTATGAAATTGGTCTTGTTTTGAAGGTATTTGAAAATGGAGCACTTTAAAAGTGAATTGACCAAAATAGGACAATGTATGTGGGAGATATGCTCATTTTAGTCTATCAGATGTGAAATTTGACTTTGGGATTATTTGACACTTATTGGGGTTAGTAATTTTTTTGTATTTTTTATTTAATAAGATTAGTAATATCTACATAATGGAGGTGGTTTTATGTCAATTGGAATTAGGATGAATTAACTAAAAATGTGAGAAGTTAGCGGCTTTTTGGGCTAATTTATACTGGGGATTTAAATGCAATTATGCATGATGAAATGCATATATTATTTACACATGCATGATGGCTAATAATGCTCTATTAATGTTTAATTACAGGTGAAGGATGGGGGACAGAGCCTAAATGACCAATTTTAGGATGATGAATATGAGATTCATCAGATATATCCTGGGTTGATTGTGCCCCATTATCCCCAACAGAAATATTCTAAAAAATATGTCTTTATAGATCTATTTTATTGCATTGCATTAAAGTCAGATTCCACTAAATCAAGTCAAGCTTTGGTTATATGGATTCTGAGTTCGAGCAACTGAATCCATTAACATCTTGGAATGTTAAGAAATTTCAATGTTGATTTTTAAAATTTTCATTGATTTTGACACTTGATAAACAAAAAAAACTGAAAAGTGAAGGACTCTCAAAGCACATTGGAAGCCGAAAATATGTCCAAAGATATTTGGAAAACAAGCCGAATTGACTTCAAAATTGTCTCTCTTTTATGTTGTCTCATTTCGATGTATCAATTTTCTTCTGTTTCTTAACAAAAGGATGAATTTCATTATGTTTTTATTTGTTAATCTTTTTTTAAAAGGACTTTATCTTGAGATATCTTTATTTGATGCTCAATATCGTCAATGAGATGGAGTACACAACTCTTATAAATCAGACCATTAAAGAACCAAATATGTTTGTATTCGATTCACGATTATCCAGCAGATCTTTCAAATAAAAAAATAGCTCATTTCAATGCAATCGCAAGCATTTTTATCCGGTACATGTTCATCTAAACGTTGGATATATTTGTTTCGTACATGTTCGAGTTTGACAATACAAATATGACTATCGCATAACTAATTTCACTCTTCGTATATCTCGTAAATTTTGTGTTATTTTTTATTGATCGAGCTCATCTGGTTTATATATACAAATGGAATTAAAGGGACTTTTCCCCCTACTTTATAAAGTACAACTATTAGAGATGCAAACGGACGAATATGGATACGGACATAAATATTAACGTATCCTTATCCATTTTTGAATACGAATATGGATGCAGATACAGATATTGACGGATATTAAAATTATCTTACAATATCCTCAAAAAACGGATACGATGTAAAGCAGATATTGATCGCTTACGAGTAATGTTAAAATACTCTATAAAATCGACTCAAATATATACGAGTTGGATGGAAAACACATGATATAAATTTACTAAATGTATTTGTATCAAAAAAATTATACAAATATGGTAAAAGAAGGTATAGGATTATGTTATATACGGTTAAAAATAAATTCATGACTATATTTATATATGAAAACAGATATACGGATACGGATTTTTGCGGATATCAAAATGATATCCATATCCGTATCTATTTTAAAACGGATACGAATACAGATTTCAAAATCTATGTAAAACAGATACGGTGATGGATTAGATACGGATATATTCGTAAACGTTTGCATCCCCAACAACTATATTTAGAGTCGTAGACTTAGCCCAATTATAAATAATTTCTTATTGGGCTGGGCGTGGAACCAAGAGATGGTAGGCCCATATATGGACAAGATATGAAAAACTGCATTAGCATCGCTGCATGTTTATGAACCTTCTCCATGGGATCAACTAAATTTCAATAGTAAAGGAACACATTAAAATAAATCTTAAAGATTTAATATTACATTGTTACTTTCAAAGTTCATATACGACATTGAATTCATGTGTATAAACTTTTTGTAATTTACTTTATCTTATACACGGACAACATGCATGCACCAACTCATTATATGAACCAGAAAAGATGAAGTACATTACCCGGTGCTCTAGGTATGATACAGAGTGTTAGATATGGCGAGTGCATTCTCTGGACAAAACCTTTGATTTTTAAAAAAATGAGCTCATTCCTCCCTCCCCAAATAGCCCAAAGAACTGCGAAAGGCAAAGCGCAATCCCCGATGGAGTTGCCCCCCACCGAACTCCAGAAATCTACAGTACCTCCTGACAAAAATCAGGGGACCCCAACCTCCTTCCAGACCTTCTCGGATGTTGGACATCTGAAGAACAAATGATCTGTGTCTTCCACCTGCTCCCTGCATCTATCACTTTGAGTGCTGGGGATGCTGAACAACCTTTCCCTCCTTACTTTGTCGCACAATCTTCCGCTTCTCAAACATCAAAGGAAGACTTTAAACTGCACGGGACTCTATTAGCCCACATAATTTTCATATCTGTGAGGATATCTGGATCCAGGATAGGCGCGGTTCTTATAAATTCCTTGTACGCCTTCTTCGTCGAGAATCTGCCTCCCTCCCACTCAAAGTGGTCTCTACCATGTGTGATGCAATCGGGAGATGGTATCTTTGACTGCATTCTGACGTGCTCCTTCGAATGTTGGTTAGAGAGGACCAATACGAACTGCGGAGCCCAAGACCCTGCTGCCCCAACATGGACCAAAGAGCACTCCTTCGTTGTCGCTAAAGTAAAAAGCTCCGGGAACCTATTGATTAGCATCCCGTCCCCCATCTAATCATCCATCCAGAATCTAAAGTCCCCCCCATCACCAACCTTCCGATGCAGTCTCGGGGCCAACAATGGTAGAACTTCACCCACTTTACCCCACAATGGAGATTCAAACCGTACTCTTCGAACCTCCAAAGAGACCCGTACACCGTAGAGCTCACGCAAGAGTATGGTCACCAAACTTTCTGACTTACCCCAAATCTGAATGACCCACTTCGTCAATAAAGCCTTATTCATGGACACCACATCTCGAATACCCAAACCTCCTTCACCTTACGATCGTGTGAGCTCTTCCCATCCAATCATTTATGCTCGATCATTGTTGTTTGCCATCTGACCAGAAAAATCTCCTCATCATGGTTTCAATCTTCTTGCGTACACCCAATGGCATCAATCGAGTAGAGAAAAAGAAAATAGGGATTGTTGACAACACATGCTTCAGAAGGATTAGCTTTCCTCCTCTAGATAGAGTAATTGTCTTCCACCCAGCTAACCTCCTCTCTAGTCCATGCAGAACCATGTCCCAATGTGACCTCTTGAGCTTGCCTGCGGTAAGGGGAATACCCAAATAAGAAATCGCAACCACTCTCAACTGACGATCTATCTATTCCCATTGGTTATGTTTTGTTGTTTCTATTAAGGTCATTGTAAATCTTGCCTTGTAGCAATGTTGCCTGCACAACAGCCCTCTTCCCATGCTCTTGTGTTGCTTGGTGACACTTGCAAGCCGAGTTGTAATCACATATTTTTTTTATGATAATATACGAATACAGATAAAAAAAAGGGCGGAACCTTTGAAACATTCTTTCCCATAATAATAACCAGAGTGGAACCCGTGCTAAAGCACGGGTAAGCAAATATAGGAAGTAGTATCATCATCATGTAGTGAGAGAGGTCGGTATAATGGCATGTGAATCTCTTTTAAATAAATTAACAGAGGTTAAAAAAGCAATATTTTATAATAACATAAGGAACATAAAGATAGGGAGCATAATTATGTTTTGGTACATGATGCAACCATGGGTCATGTATAGTACATTATGCAGCTTTCCATTACATTACATTTCAAGAGAGAGAGAGAAGCAAAACCTGGAAAATACAAAAAAGAGCATGAGTTTAAACTAATTGTCCCAAAAAACTACGATATTAATTAGTGTTCTTGCCAAGGGAAGTTTCGATTGACATCATTTGTTTGTCTTCTGAAATAGATGAATATCACTGATTAGATGTTGGGTTAACCTGCGATTTTAAAAAATAAAATAATGTTCGATAATTTTTTAAGCTTGCAAAAGACTTATTGGCGTAGAAATCATGTATGAGGATGCTAGTTTTGTTAAATATGCACATATTAGTTGTGATTAGTGAACAATATTTTCGTCACCCAATAAGCGAACACGAAAACGATTATTTAACGAATAAAACATGCTCTTAAGAACGACCTCATCCTTTTGATATTTCGATGACCTATAAATGAAGGGAAGGTCACTGTCTATGCAACAATTATAAGACGTTGAAAATATATGAAAACAAATCTTGGAGATGCTACACAACATCAATGCATGATCAGAACCTCTGAAATATTACCCAATGAACGGACTGGATGGAAGTGCAATCAAACAAAGCACGATGGAATGGTGGATAACCCAGGTACCGGTAAATACATAACGAAACACACAAAGGTGTTTGGGGTGCTTGCCATGGATATTAAGAAAGCAAAGAGAGTTACCAGGGTTTTTATGCTATTCAGAGTTGCTTCCTGTTATTTGACATAAGGTGAGGCGAAATGCTTCTTAGAATTGCATAACTTCAACCAGAGGTGCAGACTTCGATGATGAGATAATTTTTTCTCTCACAGGAGGATGCTGCCTGCATAGATCAGCCGTAAGTGGACGACTCCAAACTACAGGTCTTCCATTAAATTTTCACCTCGTCTCTCTTATCTTCTTATCCAAGTCTCTCTATTTCTTTGCCATTCTTTACAACATAAACCAAACTTTGTCATCCTTCTTGCTTCTCTTTATGTAAAATATAAGATAAGATAGAGTCAATTTGTGTGGAATGGATGTTTTTTCCTCAAAGCATGAGGTTAGTCTTTGTGAGCCAATTTGTCTTCAAATCTATCTACGTGTAATAAATACTCACAACAGAAACCCGTAATTTGGAGTCTTTACGCCTTTATTGATAGATGCAATTTGGCTCCCCATTCCCCTTTGATTGGCTATTAATATGAACTATAAATACATCTCCTCATCTCCGTATTAAGTCATCAACTCACCCCAAATAAAAATCCTACGTTCGATCTCGCGTATTGTCGTCATCTTCGTCTAATTGTTCTTCGATATATGGCCCCCCAAGCAATTGCCGTTTATCGAAACACCACCGAGTGTCTGGTTGCTCTTCGATATATGGCCACCCAAGCAATTGCCGTTTACCGAAACACCACTGAAATCGCCCACGGATGCAAGAAGAAGACCACGGAGCTCTTGAAGGAGATGAGCCCAATGGGTCTCCTCCCCATCGACGACGTCGAGGAGTTTAACGACCGTGCATCGGGATTCATGTGGATCATACAAGAAAAGAAGGCTGAGTGAAATGAATAATGATGGATGACAAAAAATACGTACATTAATCAAATGGTGATTCCAACCCATGCATGTCAAGGGCATCATGTGTGAGTGCTTGTTCTATATCACACGGGGAACATACATGATGGATGCCAAAAGAAGAAGAAGAGGGAAAATGAATGCATCATCCGTCAACGACGCAAAAATAAAAACTATGTTAAAAAAACTACATATTGAATTACTTTCATCAAAATACACAGAACAGATATCAAACCTTAAGGAAAAAACTCAATTAAGAACCAAAATGTGGCAGAATATGTATGGAATAAGAAAACAAACCATGGTTAAGAGAAATCCAGAGCATAATTGCTTCAAATGTAGTTGTTGCTTTGTTTCAAGTAGCAAACACTGTGCATGATAACATACAAACATACCTTAATTCGGAGTTGTCTGTCCCAGATCGATGATCTAAAAGTATTGGGAGGGAGGTACTGCGAGACATGGTTGATCTCCAGTGAACGGGACCCTGCAAAATTGAGGATGAAGGAAACCGGTGGAGTCTCTAAGTGGGAAAGAAGGTGAGGAGTCGAGGGAAATATGTTGTGCATGGAGAACCTGTCCACGTGGTGCACACAGATGACCTTCAGGGGGAGCCTTGCGTGAAAGCATGTGGCCATGTAGGTCTTCCGAGAAAATATGCAATGGCTCCTCGTGAATGATTACACAACATGGCTCCACGTGAATGATTACTTCGTGTATCCTTGGGGATAATTTATGACAAGATGGAGAGGAATTAAATGAAGATAGCATGGGTAAAAATGGAATTCATCAATAAAAAATTAATGGGAGCCGGACGCCCCTCCTTAATATATAGTAATGGATATGTTTTGAAGGTAAAAGGTAAAGAAGTGGTCAACCAATTAATTAAGCTCTAAACCCATGTAAAAGGTGCCTTTTTTTCTTCGGTGGTGCGTATCACCAATGGTTACAATTTCTCTTTTTGGTTAAAGAAGTTGTATGTCAACAGAAGCCATGTAATAATACAATAACAAGTTTTATATATAGAGAGGGAGAGAGAGAGAAATGGGGCTACCCTACTTTATTTTTGGCTATTTTTTTTGTTTTTTTATCATCATGTATTTTCACTACTACATTCCTCTACAGAAATTCATATGCCCTCTATCTAGAACATTTAATTTTAACGGTCTTAGAATTGATGTAATCGACATATTCTGGATTGAGGGCACATGAGTCTTTGTTTCTGACGAAATTATAATAACATATTAGAGGGTTATTGATAAAAATACATTGCAGTATTTTTTAAAAAAATAATAAATTTAGTCGAAAAATGGGGTGGGGGCAGCCCCGTTTTTCTCTCTCTCACACACACATATAGAGAGAGAGAGAGAGAGGTCGGGAGGATGGTACATGTGGCAGTTTCCCCCAATTTTTTTATTTTTTTTCAAAATTAAAACATGTATATTCATATTATATATATATATATATATCCCTTCTACATTCTATTAAAATTTCGTCAAAAACAGAGACTCATATGCTCTCCATCTAGAACAGGTCAATTACAACAAATTTCAGACCGTTAAAATTACTTGTTCTGGTTGGAGTGCATAGGAGTGTCTGTTTCTGACGAAATTTTAATAGAATGTAGGAGGGATATAAAAATGAATATACATGTTTTAATTTTGAAAAAAAATAAAAAAGGGTGAAACTGCCACATGTAGCAGCCACGTTGGCTGGCACATGTAGCAGCGTGCACACACACACGCACATACGCGCGCACACCCACCCATGCACCCACACACACACACCCACTCACGCACGCCCACGCGCACGCACACACGCACACAATGTTCGTATTATAATGTATAGTTTTGTATGTATTTTTGTATCTATAATGTGTAGTTAAAATACAAGTTGTATGAGTATTCTACTAAAGTCCTCGTGTTTTCTACAAAAGAGGGTAAGTTTCCTGAATTTAGGAAGGATGCATCCTATTGGAAGTACACCCTATATATATATATATGGGAAAATGGAGTTGCCCCTTAGTTAGCTCCCCCGACCTATTTTTCTTATTTTTTTGAAAAATGAATCTGTAGAAATTCATCAATATATACTTATATCATGCCATTTTTATGTTTCGTGTGAAATAGAGTGCGAAACAGAGACTCCTACTGATCCATCTAACTAGTAAAGTTTTTTACAGTCGCAGAATTGCTAAAATCGACCTCATCTGGATGAAATGAAATTTAAATGACATAATTTAAAGATATAATTATGAAAATCCATAAAAGTATTTTTCAAAGAAAAACGAAAAAAATAGGATGAACACACACGCACCCACGCACGCACACACACAAACACACACAGCCTTTCCGGAAATTCAAAAAGATACTACCAAATTTGTAAATTATGTCACAATTTTGTAAAATATAAACTTCATATGATGATTTTACTGTTTCGTAAAATATATCATCCATATTATAACTAACATTTTTTGGTCAAGTATAATAATATTTTCATAACTCTTTCTTGATATATATAATACTAACAATTATTATTAAATTTATAAAGTTAGAAATTATAAAATAAATAGGAAAGATACTTAAATTGACATGACTTTCCATGCAAAGGAAATGCTCACCTTGTTGAAGATATTTCCTCTCTCTATATATATAAATATAATGTATAGCATTCCAATTGAAAGCTCACAGGAATGAGAGCAATTCCAATGGGCGGATAGAAATAAATGGATGATGAGCTGCCTTGTTTTTATGCATATCCATTGATGAGCAAAGAGATTCTCTCATTCCCAATCCTAAAAAAGAGAGCTATATATAGAAGGGTGGATTTATTCCTATAGTAAAGAGAAAGAGACATGCACATTGCACACACACCTTGGAAAACATCAATATTTACTTATTTCCCCTAATGTAAAAGGTAAAGCCATTTATTTCTACTTGACACTCGGAGATTATCACTTCCCATTAAGCTTAGAATAGGACATTAATTGTGGCAAGTATACATTTCTAGCTATTTTTTTGGCCAAGAATCATCTTTAATCCAACCACCATCTCATCTATCATCTTTCGTTAATATAACAAATATAATTCCTAAAATTCGACAATTATATATTGAAAAGGTTTTCAAAGATGGAACATTTGAGCAATCACTTTCACACAAAATGCGTTAACATGATAAGAAATTGAATCATCATATTTATTTATTGTAATTTTGGTGGTTTTGTAAAATCAAGGATTGCTTATTATATAATAAATGGTGGAGTGGAATGCTTACTATGTAGAATGTACATTGCACTCATTTAAAAGGCTACACATGTTATGGAAATGAACTTTTCTTTTTAAGAAAACAATGGAAACTCATTTTCAAACTTAAAAATCAGCATTAACGGTTTAAAATAGTGTTCGTTGGATATTGACCTCCTTCTCGACTTACTTGTTCCTAGCATATATGATATTCTTTGCTTTTCGCATCCTACAACTCTGATCTTCTCCTTCCCTTTATCTCAACTGTGACTGGAAGTTGACTTCTCTTTCTTTAATAGTCTGAAATCCATACTTGCTTTGTTTGAAGATTAGTTACTTGCATTCTTATCATTCTTTGAAATGCGAGAGAGAGAGAGAGAGTCAAACTAGAGATTAAAAGCATTGGTGGCCTTTTGCAATCAAGTCTAGTCTTGAGTAAAGTTGATGAGGACAACCTACACACAAGAAAAGGTAGTGACATAAATGAGAGGATGGAGCGAATACAATACTAGCTAAGGGTTGTAAAAAGCACAAGGTCGTCCATAGCAAAGGAAACTTGTGCTTCATCTCTTCTTTGACTTCATATCCCTTAACCATCGTCAGATTTATCCCATCGCTAGTCAGTTATAGGCTGATGGAAGCATACTACTTTCGAAATTTGCAGGTAGACTAATTTTTCTTGAAAAAATTTCCCTTTATGAGTTGAAAATGACTCTAACCCAGATAGGTACTCTAGATTGTCAATGGATCCATAGATCAGATCAACCTTAATTGACTATTGAAATCAGTATTCCTTGATCACGGTGCGAAGTTAGGAGGAAAGAATCATAGATCCGAAAGTACAACACAACCGCTAGTCTGGTCACGATAAAGACACCACGATCTTAAGTGAGGGAGGTTTTATATATATCATTGATCCTATGGAAAAGTCATCAACTGAGTGTGATTGGTAAGAAGTTGACTACTGCTATATGAGTATTTCTCACTATCAATATATATAGCTGGAAATACTATGGAAAATGACATTCATACGACGTCTTACAGCGAGATTGGTGGAAGACGAGTAACAAGTTGTGATGTCAAGATTGCAGGGTAGCCATCATTATATTTGTGAATTGCTAAAATATTGTAGCATTATAATTTCTTGCCGCTACAAATCATGTGGCAAGAACTCATTTGACTTATTATCAATTAATTGGTATCCTGTCCTAATCGAGAATTTCTATTATTCATTATCTTTTTGTGATTTAGGGATCTCTTTCATCGACTCAAGTGCTTAATTATATGGAATATGATGTGGGCTCGTTTTAATACCAGGAGAAGCGAATCTTTTTTTCTTTATGAAATATGAAAAATCCAATTTTCGTTTTAATTTCGAAGAAGGGAAATGGGCCAACAGACAGAGAACAAATAGAGATTGGAATAACATGTAATGCAAAAACAATATAACTGTCTTTCTGCTTAATGTTATCAGTGCCATAACGTCATTAACTGACAAATATATAATATCATGACATGCTTAAACATGAAATTATTACTTATATTAAAAAATGTAATGACAACAAGTCTAAACTAATTCTATAATTGTGGTAACAAAAACTTTGCGAGCAAAAGAAACAATTCATAGTTGCTAGGTGTTTTGATGAAGCATGTACCCGATGAGCGATCGTACGAGCCAAGATGGTATGGCTCGATGGACGATATTCCCTCGAACCCAACGGAAGGGCGGGTCCCTTTCGTTGGGTTAGGGAGGTGGGGTCCAAATTCACGTGAGATGATAAAGGGCGATCGATGCTTTCCCCATATGAAAGCCATCATATATAGCCATGATTGATTGGGACATGGGCAATTGCAACTGCCTCTTCTTTTCCTCTACCAAATTGTGGGCTCATTGGTCGACCGTGTGGGGCTGTTGGAGGACTGCGTGTGCTTCTAGTGGCCTCAATTACCATGGCTACTTTATTGTAGCATGGTTTGATGGGTAGGAGATGCACTATTTATGTACCTTATTATGTTTATGCGGATGCATGGAGAACATCAAGGACACGGAGGGACCATATGATGTAGGCCAGCATGCAATTTATCTATATGATTCTATGCTAAAGTGCATCGATATCGGAATTAATTAAGCATAACAAGATGGAATTGTCGTATATAATCATTAAAACATGTCAGTTGTCGTTTTTGTTTATGTTTTAATTCATGATGTTTTTTTTAAAGGTCGGAATTCAATTCATCAAAATAAGGTAGCAAACTAGCAAAAAAGATAGAGTTTACGGGTCCAACACAAACAAAGCAGCAACAAAGAAAAGGTTCCCAGGGGGTCCAACATTTAGTACACCTGACCAACGCCCAAGGAGAGC
Organism: Ottelia alismoides; assembly: GCA_037367405.1. Taxonomy (NCBI): domain Eukaryota; kingdom Viridiplantae; phylum Streptophyta; class Magnoliopsida; order Alismatales; family Hydrocharitaceae; genus Ottelia; species Ottelia alismoides. The sequence continues at coordinate 215,113 of JAZKJV010006856.1, read as the reverse complement.
GTAAAAAAGAGGGATAATGTTCATAGTAAAGTAGGATGAAGATAGAAGTGCAATTGATCAGCTGTGACAATGAGCGTGTAGCATTCAACTCTTCATGGACAAGTCAACTTCTTGTAGCACGATGACGGCAGGTGCGAGGTCAATGACTAGTGGCGCTGTAACGGCCAGTATTTTGGGAAAAATTCCAATAATTACAATGCTACCTTATTTGCCTTATTAATTGGTAAATTAATCGGATTTGATTATCACATTAATTTTTACCAATTGATTACCTTAAAAACTAATCAGATCCCATCTCACGTCACATTTTCTCTCTTGACGTGAGTCTTGAGAGAGAGGAGGGAGGGAGAGAGAGATTGAGAAAGAGAGTTAGAAAGAGAGGAATGGAAGGAGCTTACTGGGCATCCTCCTTCATCGCAAGGGAGGACAACGAAGGATCAAGGGAACAAGGAGTTTGACGGCATGGATGTGATGACAACCGAGAATATCACGGCTTCGAGGTGCTCGATTCGGACATGAGGTATGCATCGGTCTAGGTTTTCGTATAAATATTGATTACATTAAAATAGATCTCTCGTATTTATCGGATTTAGGTTTGCGTAAAAATGTATTGGCATGGAATTATCGTATACAAAAGGACTTGATTTTGGATAAGATACCCAAATGTATGTATCGTTTTTGTAGGATGCCACACATACCTAACCATTTGATTCGAGATATGACATCTAAATATATTTGTGTCGGATCTTTAAGTTAACATATGTGCACACGGATTTGATTAAGACTATATCTCAATCTATATGTGCTGGACCCCAAGATCGACACACACGAAAATCAATCCTATCTGGAATAAGATCTCAAGTGTAAGTATCAAACATGTATATTTTTGTCCAAGTTGACAGTACACACATTCATTATATGTTCCACTTCACATGATTACAAAAGGTTATGAAGTGGATGACTTGTGTAGTTATATTATTTCTTTTAGATCTCAATATTATGTCATTACAAAAAAATAGAAAAAGAGAAGATTGGTATTCTACAGACTTAGACCTTCCTTTTTTGTACAATACAATATATTCTCTAAACATCCCAAGCAGTATGTTATATTGCTAGTATTATCTAGAATTGGAAATGGCATTAGTAATTTATGAATATAATATAAATTGATTTTTAATCAAAATCATTAATTTTTATTCTTCAATAACTTGGTGATCATGCGTTACTATAACGAAGCTTACCATTTGCATAATAAAAATCATGAGAACTTTATTTAACTATAATGATGACGTTATGAACATTGACAGGTTACCACAAACGTGGAAATGCATAACCAAAAAGGTAATAACAATATATAAATTAATTAGGATTTAAGAAGTTATAATTTTGGTTATACGGTTACGGTATAAAGAGAAGACTGATGATCGTTGAAGCTTATATTTTAATAAATTCACATATCGATGATGGTTAAAACATGAAGGGAAAAAGTCCAGATTGGCTTTATATGGAAATGTCAATTATGAGTCCATGTTATATATGTTTGTGTAATCAAAAATTAGTAATTTTATGCATGTACGCTTTTTAGATGGCATCTGCATTAATGTGTATTCTTGAAATATGAAGCCACGATCTTGATGAAAGAACAACAATCAGAAAACCTTAAACATGGCTTAAGGCACAGACTCGTGAAAGAGTCACATAGACGACCGCAAGGGGTCATGTAATGCCGCAAGGGGCAACGCCGCAAGGGGCGTATGGTTGCAAGGAACCAAAGAGGCAAAAGCTAAGTCCTCTACAGTTGTACCTACACTGTCATGTTAATGCCGCAAGGGGCAACGCCGCAAGGGGCGTATGGTTGCAAGGAACCACGGAGGCAAAAGCTAAGTCCTCTACAGTTGTAGCTACACTGTCATGGACCGCAAGTGCCAGCGGTTGAAAATGTATAACAAGATACGTATATGAGAGTTATACAAGAAAATTGATTTATAAAGGTAAACTATTATGAGTTATGCAAGGAAATGGTTTAAAAAGAGTAAACCATTACATGTTATACAAGATGTGGTTTAAGAAAGTTAAACCATCAAAGTCATGGGGGTCAATATGCAAAATTATTTATATGGTTTAAGAAGTATGTAAATTGCTATGTATATTATGAAATAAGCCCCACAAGTTAAAAGAAATGATTGTCATAACCACTTATGCAATTTACATGCACATCCATGTTTTTTTTAAGAAGTCAAATTATACATGATAGGGATCGAACTTAGACATGCATGGGAAATATGTAGGCACGTAATGATGTGTATCCATGAAAATCCAAGTCCATGATTTATAATGGATCAAAGACCGTTAGAATACCCATGCATGGACCCCGATGCATACTGGGCATTAGGCTCATGCAAAAATTATTTTTGTCAATTTCAGGTAAAGATCATGGTGGGCTGTTTAATGAGGATCGTGCTACAGATTTCTCGGATTCCTGACGTGGTATTATACAAGTCGTGAAGATTTAAGGATATCTATATGCCTACAGGAACCATGGAGATGTTGTTTTACATTCTTAGAGTGGTTTTTGCAAAAATACCCCAGTTGGACTTGTTATAATGGAACTCTTTATTGAATCGACTTTTTATGAAATTGGTGTTATCTCTGCTCAATGATTGCCATGCATATTTTTGGTAGTGGTTCGGTCGTGCGATCTAATATCGCATGCTTCCGCCGGTCGTCACGACCAGTTCCGTTACAAATGGTATCAGAGCTAGAGTTCCTCTGGGCATAGGATATCCACAACTAAAGTGACCCAAGACTTAGAAGGATAAAGTAAAACTTAGGTAGTACATACAACTAATTGGCCTTTTGATTTTCTAACTTAGATGACCTCTCATTGTGGAATTTAGTGATCAAAGGTCGTGAGTCATCACTCGGATTATGAAATTGCCAAGGATACACACCAGTAATCACTAGAGTTCATAACAACTTTGACTTAATAGTGAAAGTTTCATGCACAGAGCTTTGATGGATATTACTGAAGGCCTTCATTCTCAAAAATCCATTCATCTTTAAGGCAAATATGTTATGGAGAAAGTTAAGCATTGGAGGCATTAGGTGGAGATAACTTTTGAAATTATAGACTACATAAAGAAGAAGAATCGTTGGGATATTTTATCTAAAAGATTGAATAAAGGAGTGACATATGGAACATAGTATAATCCTCTTTTCTGAGATGTTTTCCATTGAGTGAAGTGATTTTACCTTAGACATTGTAGTAAGATGATCGAAGAGTAGGTGATTATGATATGGATTTCGAGGAGTATGAGAAGCAAGTGAATTGTTCATTAGGTACATATGATCATCTATGTTACATCACAAAAAAAATATTCTGCTAAGGTCTTTTCTTGACGACTTTTCATATTATCGTTCAATATTACCTTCTTATAGAGAATTGGATTTCTCCATTGATGTTACCCAATAAACTACAATAATTTCAGAAACTTCTTACATACCACTTACTTATTTGAAAGAACTAAAGGATCAATCATATTGAAAGTGGGATAAGAAAGTTTTCCCTTGTGATCCAATGAATCTCCTTAAAGAGCACTTAATCTCCTTATGAGAAATTAAGATGGGTCTTAGTCTATTCATTGTTTATTAAACTGTGAATGATGTAACTTTGAGAAATTAACATGTAAGGCATGGAATCAATGATTTGTTCATGTGACTATTGGAAAAGATCTTTTCTAATCAACATGGAATAAAGGAGGAGGACATTCTAGAAATAGTTTCCTGACTAAAGATTGGTCATTGTGAATTCTTTTATCAGGTATTTTGATCTCATAAGTGCTCTTTCATCATTCAAAGAGTTTATGAATAGGATTTGTATGAGAAGATCATGGTAGTTTATGATCCTGTTTGAGGATGATATTGTTTATATACTTCAATGATATGGAGAAATACCAAGTACATCTCAATATTGTGTTCGAAACTTTTTGTTAGCATTTCCCCTATGCAAGTGCTCTAAAAGACGCATTTGAATTGAACAAATCATATTCCTTAGTATTGTCATATTTAATGATGGCCTTGAAGTTGGTTGAATTAAGATGAAAGATATATTACCTTGAAGTTTGTTGAGAAATATTTCAGAGATTCATAGATTTCTAGACTGACGTAGATTCATGTAGAATTTTCTCACATATTACAATAGTATTGAGAAACCTAATTAGAGGGGGAGATGAAGTTCCATTTAGATGACTGTGAACGAGGCTTTCAAAAAAATAAAGTAAAGGTTGACTATGACTCTGATTGTAAGATTACCTTTATGCATAAGAGGTTTTGTGGTTAAATTCATACCTCTAATAAACAAAATAGCAGTATGTTAAATGAAAAAGAAATTGATTTTTTTCATCATGCCAACTAAGATCACAAGAAAGTAGCTATACAACTCCTGATTTGGAATTCCCTACACATGACTGGGAATTAGTAACGACAATATTTTCTCTAATCAATTGATGACATCATTGTTACATAGGAAAATTTTGATAATCTAGAGGATCAAAGTAGCGGAAAAGATTTCGATCGTTAAAAATAATAATTGAGAAATAAAAAGGAATCAAATGATTTTATTAATGGAATCGATGAAGATGTGATATACCATTCAAGATTTTGGATTCTTGGGGACAATAAGTTAAGGTAGGAGACAATATATGGATCTCAGAGATCAGTGTACACTATTCACTCATGCATGGCAAAATGCCTAAAGATATCCATTGATATTAATGGTGATCAACGATTATGATAGATATTGTAGAATTTGTTTCCAAAAGGCTAATATGACAATAGATTGGGATTAAACATCTGAAAACAACAAGCCATGTTCAGCATTGGGAGATAGTAGATTGAAATTGAAGCAAGTCACATGGATTTTGAACTGATTTACCCCGACGAGGATACATCCTTCTAATACCCAAGGCGATGATACATCCTTATAATATTATACATGTTACTGTAGAGGAATTGATCAAATCAGCTTCCTTCTTTCCTACTTGTCGGATAAATTGATGCATAGGCTGGCTAAACCGTAGATAAATGAGATCGACAACATAGATAACATCTTAACATCAATTATGCTAGATTGGGATATAACATACACATCTTACTTCTGAAAAAGTTTTTGAGAAGTTAGGGATACTCAATTTAAGTTAGCACACTTTTACAGGCAGACAATATGACCAATCAGATAAGATCATCCAGATATTCAAGGATTTATTGAAAGAATGTGCTTATGACTTGCTAATAGCTAGGATCGACATCTTCTATGGTAGAGGTTGCTTAAAATAAATAGTTATCATTCCAAAGCAAGGTGGCTCTTATAAATCATTATAGAAGATATTGTAGATCTTGCTCTCATTAGAGTGATGTAGGCGAGATGTAGGCGAGAACATATTTTGGGATCAAAGATAATCCATACCATTAAGAAGAGTGTTGTACACGAAAAAAAACAAGAGGAATTTCATGATCTAAGGTATGTCTCCTTGCTAAGGAATTTCGAGGACGAAATTTTTTAAGGGTGGTAGATTGTAACGGCCAGTATTTTGGGAAAAATTCCAATAATTACAATGCTACCTTATTTGCCTTATTAATTGGTAAATTAATCGGATTTGATTATCACATTAATTTTTACCAATTGATTACCTTAAAAACTAATCAGATCCCATCTCACGTCACATTTTCTCTCTTGACGTGAGTCTTGAGAGAGAGGAGGGAGGGAGAGAGAGATTGAGAAAGAGAGTTAGAAAGAGAGGAATGGAAGGAGCTTACTGGGCATCCTCCTTCATCGCAAGGGAGGACAACGAAGGATCGAGGGAACGAGGAGTTTGACGGCATGGATGTGATGACAACCGAGAAAATCACGGCTTCGAGGTGCTCGATTCGGACATGAGGTATGCATCGGTCTAGGTTTTCGTATAAATATTGATTACATTAAAATAGATCTCTCGTATTTATCGGATTTAGGTTTGCGTAAAAATGTATTGGCATGGAATTATCGTATACAAAAGGACTTGATTTTGGATAAGATACCCAAATGTATGTATCGTTTTTGTAGGATGCCACACATACCTAACCATTTGATTCGAGATATGACATCTAAATATATTTGTGTCGGATCTTTAAGTTAACATATGTGCACACGGATTTGATTAAGACTATATCTCAATCTATATGTGCTGGACCCCAAGATCGACACACACGAAAATCAATCCTATCTGGAATAAGATCTCAAGTGTAAGTATCAAACATGTATATTTTTGTCCAAGTTGACAGTACACACATTCATTATATGTTCCACTTCACATGATTACAAAAGGTTATGAAGTGGATGACTTGTGTAGTTATATTATTTCTTTTAGATCTCAATATTATGTCATTACAAAAAAATAGAAAAAGAGAAGATTGGTATTCTACAGACTTAGACCTTCCTTTTTTGTACAATACAATATATTCTCTAAACATCCCAAGCAGTATGTTATATTGCTAGTATTATCTAGAATTGGAAATGGCATTAGTAATTTATGAATATAATATAAATTGATTTTTAATCAAAATCATTAATTTTTATTCTTCAATAACTTGGTGATCATGCGTTACTATAACGAAGCTTACCATTTGCATAATAAAAATCATGAGAACTTTATTTAACTATAATGATGACGTTATGAACATTGACAGGTTACCACAAACGTGGAAATGCATAACCAAAAAGGTAATAACAATATATAAATTAATTAGGATTTAAGAAGTTATACTTTTGGTTATACGGTTACGGTATAAAGAGAAGACTGATGATCGTTGAAGCTTATATTTTAATAAATTCACATATCGATGATGGTTAAAACATGAAGGGAAAAAGTCCAGATTGGCTTTATATGGAAATGTCAATTATGAGTCCATGTTATATATGTTTGTGTAATCAAAAATTAGTAATTTTATGCATGTACGCTTTTTAGATGGCATCTGCATTAATGTGTATTCTTGAAATATGAAGCCACGATCTTGATGAAAGAACAACAATCAGAAAACCTTAAACATGGCTTAAGGCACAGACTCGTGAAAGAGTCACATAGACGACCGCAAGGGGTCATGTAATGCCGCAAGGGGCAACGCCGCAAGGGGCGTATGGTTGCAAGGAACCAAAGAGGCAAAAGCTAAGTCCTCTACAGTTGTACCTACACTGTCATGTTAATGCCGCAAGGGGCAACGCCGCAAGGGGCGTATGGTTGCAAGGAACCACGGAGGCAAAAGCTAAGTCCTCTACAGTTGTAGCTACACTGTCATGGACCGCAAGTGCCAGCGGTTGAAAATGTATAACAAGATACGTATATGAGAGTTATACAAGAAAATTGATTTATAAAGGTAAACTATTATGAGTTATGCAAGGAAATGGTTTAAAAAGAGTAAACCATTACATGTTATACAAGATGTGGTTTAAGAAAGTTAAACCATCAAAGTCATGGGGGTCAATATGCAAAATTATTTATATGGTTTAAGAAGTATGTAAATTGCTATGTATATTATGAAATAAGCCCCACAAGTTAAAAGAAATGATTGTCATAACCACTTATGCAATTTACATGCACATCCATGTTTTTTTTAAGAAGTCAAATTATACATGATAGGGATCGAACTTAGACATGCATGGGAAATATGTAGGCACGTAATGATGTGTATCCATGAAAATCCAAGTCCATGATTTATAATGGATCAAAGACCGTTAGAATACCCATGCATGGACCCCGATGCATACTGGGCATTAGGCTCATGCAAAAATTATTTTTGTCAATTTCAGGTAAAGATCATGGTGGGCTGTTTAATGAGGATCGTGCTACAGATTTCTCGGATTCCTGACGTGGTACTATACAAGTCGTGAAGATTTAAGGATATCTATATGCCTACAGGAACCATGGAGATGTTGTTTTACATTCTTAGAGTGGTTTTTGCAAAAATACCCCAGTTGGACTTGTTATAATGGAACTCTTTATTGAATCGACTTTTTATGAAATTGGTGTTATCTCTGCTCAATGATTGCCATGCATATTTTTGGTAGTGGTTCGGTCGTGCGATCTAATATCGCATGCTTCCGCCGGTCGTCACGACCAGTTCCGTTACTGGCGCTCTATAAACATGGTAAAAGTAGCAGTGAAGGTGAAGGCAAATAAAAATGATTCATGTTCTTAAGGTAAGTTCTAAAACAGGAAGGATGCATCTTTAACAATAATTGAGGGCGGCTTGGAAGCATCCTGATAGATTCTCGTATATCGTTCCTTCCAGATCAACCACCAAATCAATGCATTTATCCGCGAATGTGATGGAGAATAAGGCAGTAAATATGCATGTCAAAGAAAATTTTAAGCCCATCCTAAAGGAAGAAATGTCAGAAATTACTAATACATTTAAAATATAGGAGCAACCCATGAAAAGATGGTTTAGGAATTCTGCATCGGCTAAGCATATGGATTATGCATTGTAGTAGATTTAGTAAAGAAGATAAATTTGTCTGGGTTACCAGTTTTCCATGGCAAAGGGGCCAAAGAAGAAGGAAACTCTTAGGTGAAAACATTTGGACCAAAAATTTTCGTGCAACTTAGCGCCTAGGCCTCCGTGCAAGAGTGTAAGATATATATCTTTGGTCAAGCGCGGGGATATTGTTCTTCCTGGAAAATATATTATCAAAGAAGTTAGAGATTCAATTAAAATTCTGTAGGTTGTTTTGAGTTTTCAAATCTCTGTAGAGTATCTTGATCTTTTCGAGAGAGATTTGATCTAGTTTTTCTTGTTTGGTAAGGTTGAAAGGGCTTTGTGATAAGGTGGGTTTTTTTACAGACTATGAGCCATAGGTTTGGGAAATGCTAGTATAGTTTTCTATTGCCATTGATATGTTTGGTCCTTCAGTAGGTAGACAAGCCAGAGCCAACTGATTTACATGCAGATCCCCTAATAGGCATGTAACCACTTTTTGTGGATCGTCAAAAAGACGAGTCACTGGGATCATGTTGAGCATCGATAGGGATTGGGTTCTTGTTATGGAATCTGCCACAAATTGATTTGGTGTAGATGGAAGAGGGATTTTTAAGACTCTTAATCCATGATTTAGACAGGAGAGCTTAATTTAGCAGCTTAAGGTTTTGAATTCCCTAACCATCATTAGTCTTAGGTCTACAGATGTATTTCCAATGGATCTCATGTTTGTTATGATACATGTTATTACCATTCCAAAGGAAGCATCGACCAATTATATCGATGCATAGGATCGTGTGGTTTGGTACCTTTAAGGAGGACAACATGTGGTTAATCAGCGGGGAGAGTGATGAGTTTGAATGGTATCATTGAAGGGGGTGAAAGCATACGTGATTTCCATCCAAGTAGTTTTTTTCTAACTTCTCAATGATAGGTGTTCAATCAGCGTGCTTAAGGGATTTGGTAGCTAAGGGGATATGAAGATAGTTAATAGGGAATTCATTTAGTTCCCAACCAAGGATATCAATGGTTAGGGAAGATTCCTAGTCGGACAAGTTCAGGTACTATATGGTAGATTTCACCTTATTTATGAATAGATCCAAGATAGGGAAAATACTTTGAGTGTAAATTTGAGACAATGGATGGGGTGCTCGTCAAATTTGAAGATCAGGATATCATCGAGAATGTTGATTATGGACATATCTTCTTCTTGTAGTTGGTAGTTGTCAATGAGTTTTTTCTTATATAGGTTTTGTGGCATTCTATCCAAGATATTGATAGTATTGATAAACATGAGGCCATGGGAGGGTTTGAAGAAGCCTGAGGTAAAGTTTTTTTCTTTTTAGGGATAGTGCGACCGTGTTTAGGAATGTGAGAACCCAACTAGTAAATATTGGGGGCAATCAGAGCGTTTTATGACATGGGTGATGCACTCCATTTGACAGCGTCAAATGCTTTCTTGAGGTCAATTTTAAGGATACTACCTTAGTCTTTTTATGATCCCAAGAGGAAATGATTTCGAATGTGATGGAAAATGCATCAAGGCACTTCTTCCTTTTAAATATGTGATAGGTCCTCATTTCACCACTTTTATTATTTCATTTTGGCCTTAAATCCCTAGTTAAATACATGTATATATCATTAATTTGTGAAAATAATAACTCAATAAATATAATAAAACAATGTATAAATATCGTATTTATTTCTAAAATAAAAGAATAAAGGAAAGAAAAGAAAATGAATGAAGTGTCAAAGACACCGAGTGACCCTACACTCCGAGACCCTATCATCATGATGACTTGGTTGACAAGTAATAACGTATGAGGAGACAGGGAAAAGAAACTGTACAGAATATACACAAAAAATCAAAATTCATTTTGCCCAATAATTGTATTTTAGGATATATTTTATTTTATTATTTTTATACCTCAAATCAATAAACCCTCAACATGAAAATGGTACATAAAAATACAAAGAAAAATACAAAATTAATTTCATTGAATAATAATGCACAATGTACACTACATATTAAATTTCCAACAACGAATTGTCAATCATTACCAAGTTAAAATAACAATGAATAATAATTGTTGGTAAATGAGTAACAATGAATAATAATGAAAAGAATTCATTGCAATACAACATATAGCAATGGATAAAATTATTGGTAAATTTAAATGTTAATTGAAGTCTATTTCACAAATCCAAAACTTAATCAACAATCACGTCTCCTCTTACACTACAAGCTAACAAAGTGATAACAAAATTTAATTTAAAAAATAATAGGGCCACGGAATGCGTGTACCTCAAGTAGTGAGACTTCTAGCTCAGTTAATTGGGTCAAGACAAGCATATTCCAAAGCTGGTCCATCTATTTATAGGCGAACCAAGAGGTTAGACTTCCCACCTTCAACGATATGGTACTAAACCTTTGCTACCTTTCCCATAAATTTATGCTCCACTCATCACTTTCATGTCAATATAACTTTTAGATGGATATAAAATCGGATCACCATACACTAATCAATGGATCGTCTTTGGTCTTTTTAGTGTACTGTTTGGTTTTAGCGATGCAACATCTGTATACATGGTGTCTATAAAATTTATTCAAAGATTTTTGATGTGGGTGGATCTATTAAAATCATTGAGATAATTCAGTGAACTCCTTGTTCGTTTGGGCTAAAAATGCTACTAAATTAATATAACAATTTAAGCATTTGCCTGGTTGTATTGCAATAGATTAACTTCTATATGATTCTTTAATACACACAAGGATAATAATCCCCTAGAAGAATATTTTATACACATTAAGATTATTTTGCAATGGAGACATTACATGCACAACTCGCATATTTTGACAATTACACAATATATGATATGATTGTTATTATATATTTACTTGGAAAATAATTTATTCATTGTTATATTTTATAGGGAACAACAATTTTTTGCGTTGTTATCAGATTTCACAATGAATCAAAACATCTGACGTTATCACTTAGTATTTATTGACGAATGGGTTAAATAGTTGCTATATGTTACAATATTTTAACTTAATGACAAAAATTAGTAATTGTTGTTACATAAGTGTCACCTAAAGTCCTATTTGTTGTAGTGGTACATGGGACACACAAGATAAGAAGCCACAAAGAAAACTTTGCAGATATGCATCTTCTCCATACATATTCAAAATTGACCAGTTCACCTTTATTGTTCATAAAATAAACTAAGATGTTTAATGAAGGTGGTTTCATTCATTTTGGAGTTAAGATGCAAAAGTTAAGTTTTTGGCCTTCATTGTGCAATATACCTAGGGTTGGGCATCGGGCTGGGTCGGGTCGGGTTTGACATGGCCCGGTCCATGCCCATTTAAGTATATGGGCTAATGGGTCGGGCCTAGGCCCATTTTATTTTCAAAAATTAGGCCCAAGCCCAAACCCGGCCCAAACAAAATGGGTCGGGTTCGGGTCGGGCCGGCCCAATTTACCACCTATGTATACCAATTTCATGTCTTCCATTCTTCTTGCATTTGTGTGGTTGTTTCTTATGCATGTGTGCATGTTTAAAACTATAAGCATGCTAACTAATTTGTGATTTTAACATTAGTTGTATGTTGTAAATAGAAATGTGGTAAAAATATGGTGACTTAAACCACCATTCAATTCACCATTACATATTGTATTGTAGATGCGGGCACTATGACCCAATACAGATTGCTACTTACAGTTGTACATGCTCTAACACTTGAGGACACAGATTCCATTCTTGCATATTAATGTAATAATCTTGTATATTAATGTAATAATATCTTAAATCCACGTTAATGGATATGATTATTAATGTGTCTAAGCATTTATTCTACGCTCGAATAAGGGTATTAAAGTTAGAGCATGGTATGGAATGAACAAGAATACAATTGATATAATTTTACCGTACTAGATATGAATATACTTGCTTTAGAATGGGTCGGGCTATCGGGCTAACGGGTTTGGGCCTTATCAGGCCCAAACCCGGCCCGATAATCAATATGGGCTCATTTTAGGGCCCACGGCCCGCCCATTAAATTTCGAGTTCGGGTTTGGGTCGGGTTATATGGGTCGAGTTTTGGGCCGGGTCGGGCCGGCCCAGCCCAATGCCCAACCCTAAATATACATGTATAATATATTCAATATATTTATTCTTTATATTTTTTACTTTTTTTATTTTTTTATAAAATTGTAAATATTCTTTAAATCATATATGCATAATTAAAATAAAATAAAATAATTAAAAAATAAATAAAATAAATAATATACTTTGTTATATAGGTAAACTATACTATAATATACTATAAGATTTATATAGATAATTAATAAAGTATGTAAATAAAATCAAAAAAATAAAGTAAAAATACCTAAATATGTATATAAATAATTTTAAAAATATAAAATACATGTTTATAATATTAAAATACAAAATACAAATTAAAAACAAAATATGTAAAATACATGTATATTTACCTATATATACATGTAAATAATGGCATGCTATAAATGGCATTGTAAAAATAAATAAAAATAAGCATAAAATTATTAAAAAATTATATTTTAACAAAAAAATAATTAATTCATTTACTAATTTATAAATATTTTACAATATATTTTGGTTGGGGAAGTTTCTATTTGGTATTAGTAGAAATTCAAAAATAGTATAAAAAGTCCCTATTTGCCTTAGAAAATTCATAAAATTAAAAAAATGCCCAAGAAATTCTAAAAAGTTAAAGTAGCCTTGTATTAATTTATTTTATTTTCTATTCAATTTTCATTTCATTTGCTTTTATAACACTCTAAAAATGTGCAAAATCATAATTATATAAAATCCTTGAAAAATCTAAACATTGGGATTTCAATTTCTATTTATAGATATTTTATTGTAGTTTGTATTAAAATTGATTCCCAGAGTTTTGAGCATATTTGATATTTTTAATTCAAAAAACACTCCTGACTGTGCACTATTGGTTATTTTCTTATTTTTGATTTTTATAAAATCTGAAAACATCTAAAAATTATGCAAAATTACAAAAAACATTAAAAAATATTAAAAACATAAAAAATGGTTTACTTGATTTTTCTGATTATTTTTACCCTAATTGAAAAATACAAAAAGTGTGTTTATTTATTTTTATTTTGTCTTTGTTTTCCTTATTTTCAAAAAATAAGAATTTTGCAAATTTAAAAACCACTAAAAAGAAAATAAAAATCATATGATGCTTTGGAATTGCCTAAATAGTTAAACTGTGTTTCTTATGTTCGACCTTGGTCGTTATACTAGGTTAATAAAAGTAGCTTAGACCACTATTTTACTTGCTTGATTCGTTTATGGCTGAATAATTTTCTCCATTTCGACTCGGTTAGCTTGGGTAACAATGACAAATAAATTTATCAACTTAACTCGAATTAGCTGATCTCATATCAATAGCCTTCCACATGTAGAAAGTTTTAGATGACTCATAAAAAACATCAAAATTAAAAGCTATTTTATTGACACTTTACAAATAAATATTATAATACTAAAGTAAATTTACTGCATTGAGAAGTAAGCCCTATCTATCACAAGCCCATGCTCCAACACACCCCCAAATTGAGGGAGGCACACACTCTAACACATACTCGCTCACTAATGCACTATAACACATTATAACATACATGCACACTCTTTGCAACACACATTACATTAACACGCTCCCTAAGACATACACACATAGACACATAATTCACACAAATAATCTCTCTCCCCTGCTCTCCTTCTCGTACCCACACATACATAATTAATACACATACAAACACTACAACCAAAGAACACCACACTGATACACTCTATATTCTCTGACACACTCTCCCTCTCTCTCTCTTTGCATACTAACACACACATGTACACACAACATACACACATATATATTAACACAACACACACCAACACATACAAACATACCTAAATACCATACATACATATGCATTTAATCCATTATTATATAATCTATAAAAAAATAGGAAAATGTAGGCATTTATTCATACATATAAGTTATCGCATTACATATTACACTATAATTTCTCGATTTTTTATTGGAATTTCATCATAGAACTTGCATTCATGTTGATTTGCATATGGAATAACCTAAAAAAATTTATTCCAACATCTAATCTAAGGCAATCTAATGGTATAATGTCCAATCTATAAGTTGGTGAATTCAAACAACATTGTAGTTTCTAATGGTAAATGGTTAGGTATTTCATCACACACCTTGCATGCATATTGATTTGCACATAGAATAGCCTAAAAAATTAATTCTAACATCTAATCTATATTTGTGTAATCGTTGATATAAAACAAATAAATTAATGAATTCTAAGAAAGCTATGAAGTTCTATTCGAAAACAATTTGTAAACACTAAAAAAATGAATATATCCACGTTACGTAACTGATCAAAATAAGTGAGAGTATAGTACTTGAAATACATGATGGAAGGAGGAGTGCAATGAGGAGGCGCATGATGATCGATGAAGGTAATGGACGCCGCTCAAAGATCGCTGAAGGAGAGTTTTTCGGGTTGATCTTATTTGGAATAAAAGAAAGGGAGACCAACAGCTTCCCGTTTAGTAAATATGGGCAAGGACATGTACTCTCCAATGTGCTCGCTAACAAATTTCCATGCACCACTTAAAGATGCACCGTGAAATTCAATTGGGCGAGGCAGTGGATGAGCACATGTGTTATCCACTGTGTTCGCCAACGAATTTCCACACTCCACTTAAAGACGTGCTTAAAATTGAACTAGGTGAGGCAATGTGCGAGTACCTGCACTCGTAAGGTGCTCGCCTAATTCTCCCCCTTCCGTGATTAGCAAATCACATTTTTCTTGTAGTGATTAGTCTTGTTTCTCCCTCTTTTTATTGTGCACTAATATTACCTAAACTCAGAATAGAATATCCCCCTCCTTGAGTAAAGAGTAGCTAAATGCAGGAACCGTGTGTGTATAATATATTTGTTGGAATGTTTGATTATATCGCCACTTAAGCAGGAAGAGCTAATACTCTTCATACACTGCAAAAAATTGATTTCAAGGGTGTAGAAGTGTCATGATGAATGAGTGCATCCGAGCTGATTGTTTATATGGATCAGAATATAGATTTGTGGAACTTATAGGACGTTGAGACTCAAATCCTAATCCTAAGAAAGTTCCGCCAAATTAGAGATCCGAAAGCTTTTAATCAGGCTCCAAAAATACGCTAATGAAATTTGGAGGCTCCAGAATTTGGTATTTGACTTGGCTGTTGTGATTATAAATTTAGTCTATAGTAACGTTTATTTTAGATTCATAACTAAACAAACTATTGTTAAATATAATGTGATGAAATTTATCCATTGTTAAATGATTTTTTATAGTAGAAATTAGTGACGAAAGTCATATATCTTGATATATCATTAGCATCACTAAATTTAGCAACATTCAAAATTTTGAGCTAATTTTTACTAATTTTTAATTCAAAAATTAGCGACAGTTAACCCTAATTTTGAACAATAACAATAAATAAACATTGTTATATATGGCATCACTGATGATATAGCAAAGGCTATGAATTTTATTACTAATTCCTAATATAAAGAATTATTTTAGCAACATATAATATCCATGATTATACATATATTTAACAAGGATAAAATGGGGCTGTTCATTTGGGGTAGCTAACTTCGCTCCCCCGCACTATTTCGCCCTTTCTTTTTATTTTTATTTTGAAAATTTCTTCCGTGGATTTTCATCAATATATCCGTATATCATGTCATACAAATTTCGCGCGAAACAGAGACTCCTACGGCCTCCATCGAGAAGGGTCGTTTTTAGCAATATGTTACCGTTAAAAATGACTGTCTGAATGGAGGCCGTAGGAGTCTCTGTTTCGCACAAAATTTCAATAGCATTAATATAGGGATATAGTGATGAATATTCGCGTAAGAAATTTTCAAAAAAAATAAAAATAATTGAGCGAAATTATGTGTGGGGGAGGGGGGCAAGTTAGCTCCCCCAAGGAGCAGCCCAATTGAACTCATTTAACAATGGACAATTTAGTGAAAAATTTAAAATAAAAGTTACTATAGACCGAATTTGTTCAAAGAGATGAGCATTTTTTCAATAAGAAACATGGCAACAATTCAAACATAATTTGTTGATCCATAAAGTTCCAAAACATTGAGTGTATTTTTGTCACTTTATGCTGCCACACGATTGAATGCCGTATCAATGAATGCATATGCAAGTTGGACTTATTATCCAATCAAATCTTTTCTTATTTATTAACTTTTGGAATATATGAGTCCACAGTAAGGAGCTCAAATCCCGTGGTCCTTCACATAATACCATGTGCTATTTTGTTAAAACTCCAACTCCTGACCAACAATTATTTAATACTTCTGAACCTACATTATTATTATTGCATGATCCATGATGATTCGTCATCCTAAATTTGGAATACTGACACTTTTTGTTTGTTTGTTTGTTTATGTATCAATTTACCTATTGGACACAAACGGAAAAGGTGAAAAAGTAGCAATTAAGAAAAGCTTATATCCTCTATAATCACTATCAAACAGTCTTATGAGCTAATATCTATCGAGTAAAAGTCGAAATAGACGGATATGATGTTATCATACTTTAATGGTTGAAGTCATTTCCACCTAAAAATAACAAGAAAGATGTTCGAGTATTCCATATTTATGCTACGAAAGACCTTAGTACAAAGAATCCTCTTCATAAACATGGATGTTGCATTGGAAATGTTGATATATCTTGAAATCCTAACCATTTGTGCTACTGAAGCTTACTTAAAATCTCCACCCACATCCCCTCTTTTGATCCCGACATCATATCCTACCAGTACGTGGGTCTAGCTAGGGTGAGGGTTCGGATTCGTCTGACTCTAACTCTGTCTACAGGGGAGTAGTATATAAACTCCCAATGGTTGGGGTTATCTGTAATCTTATGTATTCTTCTTTCTCCATATAGTGAAAATCACCAAAGGCCACCGCTCAAGGACGTTGTCCCATTACGAGTGAACCTTGTAGATATGTGTTTTTTGCATCTTGCTTGATTAATCGTGTTTGTGTGTGATACTTTTGTTATTTGGAATGATAAAGATTGCAACAACGATCACTTCTATTCTAAATCCTTTTCGTTTAGACACAAGACACTTTCCTTCGATCACGTTTAGCCGAAAATATATTGAGCCAAAATTTATAGATCGTGTATTTCATTGTTACCTTTTAAATTCTAGGTACAACATTCATTTAGGTATGTGGTTTAGAAATCTTCATGCAATTTAATCAGATATTTGTGTTGATACACTGCAAAAGTGTGCTTGATTTGAATAACCAAAAGAATGTTAAATACGAAGACTTAATTTTTGGCAAGCTACTCTTTATTATCTTATAAGGGAAACTTTTAATGTAGGTATTTGAGACATATTATAGAATTTCTCATTGTTAAAATAGTGACAAATGAACATACAATTGGTACATTGTCTGGCTACTCTACTTTTGGCAATGCATTTTGTGCGACAATTAAACCATCACAAGTTAAAGTTTGTTATTATTACACAATATGATTTCATATGTCATCATTAATTTTCTCTTTGAAACTAAGATGAATTTTATATTGATTGGTTATTAATTTGATCAAAGTTGAATGTTTACGTACCTTGGTATTAAGGTCACTCAATTGTCAAATGTATTGAATGCTAACTGATTAGAGATCCATCTGAATCTTTGATGTGAGGTTCCATTCAGATTATGTTTTATCAGAAAATCTACATGGATTCTACTTTATTTTTTTGCTAGAGAATCCATCTAGTTCCTATTTAATTAAATGATCTATCTAGATTCTATTGTTTCCTAAACCGTTTGTTTTTCTCAAAGCCATCAAGTTCATGTAAAGCAAGAATGAGTTGATATCACATAACACGAAGATCGAAAAATTCGTCGACGAGAGAGTTATCACGTGAATATTTTAAAATTTGAAAGGTACATTTGGTATTAGCATCATATATGAAGGTGATTTAGAATTTTTAGTTGCTAGGTATTCATAATTACATTATGTTGTAGATGTTGATAGGAAAAGAGCTATAGCATGCTATGTCTTTAGTTTGACTAACTAGTTTCGTTATGAGTTGGAGGGCTACCTTACAACTTTTAATTACTTGATCTACCACAGAGGTAGACTAAAGAAGGCACGGGTTGAAAAACTTGATTGGAGATTTCGATCTACAACAGGATGATTCTTTTTTATATTGTGACAATTTAGTGAAATATTTTTAGTCAAGGATCAAGCGTGTCGTTAGAAGACCGAGTATATTTATGTTAGGTTCCTTGCCATTCATTTTAAGAAGGTTGGTATAGTAGGAAGCAAGATAGCATGTTCGCAAAGGAAGTTCCTTGGAGCAAGATCAAGGAAAGTTGGGACTTGCTTAGTATCGATTGTTGGCAACAACAATGTGTAGGTTAAGGGGGGGGGGGTAGACCTTAGCCGTTGATGCATTGCAAGCTGAGAATTCAATTTACGTTTGAATATAGCAGTTGATGTTCTGGTATATGAAAATTCGAATCGTGTTGTAATCTAGTCGTCGATGACATGCACACAACATCGTTGCCGACGCGGCGAAGGAGGCAGAATGAGGGAGCTGTTGCAATGAAGGAGAGGTTGAAACGACACATGGGACTATTGGGGAATTGAGTCGCAATAGGAATTAAGATATTCATACAAGGGTAAGATTGGTATTTTTGGATGAAAAATCAATAGATGTGATGTCTATAGAGCACCCAAATAATGTATACTAAGGTGCATACCCACGCTTCGCGGCGTGTGTATTTTTTTTGGGTAATCTATGAAATTAAAAGGCAATAATACAAGAACATATTAGAAGCATTATATGAAAATATGTTGGAATTTATTGCGAAGAAATTTTGCTAGTCCGGAAGGTACATTTTTTCAAATAATATGCTTCATTTTCATAACTGAAAAGATGATGGTATCTTCAATAAATAGTAGATATAGAATTAAAATAAGAGCAAAGGAAAGAATAAAAGTTCAAATACATAAATGAAGTAAAGGGAAATTTAGTTGCAAAAAGCATATTTATTTTTTAGATCCAATGTTGGTCCCACCATAGTTGTTATTTATTAAATTTAGGGATATCACTTTTTAAAAAATAAATTCATTATATTTTTTATAATTTATCTGATATATAACTTATGTATAATAAATATATTTGATTATGTATATTAATAAATTTTAATTTTCACTTTATTATTATATATTTAACTTTATAATATATCTTTATATATAATATTAAGAAAAATTGTTATATATATTAAGATAATGGTTTCAATAGATCCCACGGTTCATATTTATTTCTTTGCATATTCTATCATCTCATTTTTATGGATAGACGTTTTATAACATATTACATTTAAAAACTAAAATAAATTTAATGTATTAATTAAATACTACTTTATTCTTTATACAAATTTTTCTTAGTTTTATATTTTCAAATTTAAAGATAGAACTATTTCCATTTTTTTAAAGATATGGGTATAAACAAAATTATAAACAAAGTATATTTTTATATATTAAAAATTTTTATATTTATAAAATAAAAAATAAAAAAATGTTCTCATGTAAAATGCCTCATATTAAGGTGTTAAAAAAGGTATCGAGAATAAATATAATA
Organism: Ottelia alismoides; assembly: GCA_037367405.1. NCBI lineage: Eukaryota > Viridiplantae > Streptophyta > Magnoliopsida > Alismatales > Hydrocharitaceae > Ottelia > Ottelia alismoides. The sequence continues at coordinate 194,848 of JAZKJV010006856.1, read as the reverse complement.
ATACTTCAAATTGAATTTCGAAGAAATATTTTTCCATACATACTTAAATGATGAAAACGATATAGATTGAATTTTTTTTCATTATCAACTATTATTTATATATCATGTTATTTAACACTACCGATTTATAATAATAAATATTATTACAATATATCTTAGAAGTTATCGATATGAAAATTCTTCAATTTAAAAAGATATAAGTATGCTTGAAACTATACACAAACCATGCTTTTATATCTCAAAAATCTTAATTTATAAAAAATATCAGAAAAATATATTCTCATATAAAAATTCACATATTTGGGTATTTTAAAAAGTAGTGAGAACAAAAATATTGATGCTTCAATGTGATTTTTTATGAAACATTATCGCATACATATTTAAATTGTCAAAAATGACATGGATTGATTTTTTTCCCATTATTACTATTATTTATATAATATATTATTCCAAATAAACTGATTAATTATTATTATTGTTAAATAATATCTTAGTATCATTGTCATATAAAACTTCTTCCATAAAAAAATGACATACATATACTGAAACTACAACCAAAGTATATTTTTTATAAATCATAATCTTAATATTACAAAGGACTCATGTTGAGATTTTAAAAAAGGGATTTTATCACTTGTGCCCCTCCGAGATATCGCAATTTCAGTTATGCCCCTATCTTCTTGGTAATATCAGTTGTGCCCCTCAAAACTTGCTCCGTCATCAGTTGTGCCCTTCCGTCAGGTTGACCGTCAATGAATTGACTTAACCATGGTTTTTTCAAACCTTGGTGTGGTTAAGAGGGGTATTATGGTCAAAATAATACCTTGATGAACATGTATAATACCACACTATTTCCTTTGGCAATCACGCACATAATGACCAGCTGTCAGGATCTCTTAAGCGGTAGAGTTGTTGGAATTCCAAAGCCATCGATTGAATTTCATATGTGGGATTAAAAAAATAGCGAGTCTTCTTCTCCCCCAAATCGATTTGAATCTCCAGACGGTATCAAGGCAATCGGCGGAGCTCGATGATTTATGAAGTAGAATTAGTCGATGTTGATTTCAGTGCTTCCTCTCCGATCTCGGATATGTGCGTATGATTCCTGACTGCAGTGAACTCCGATATCGTACGTGATGAAGCGTCGACTCCAGATGGTTCGCGAGTGGATTCGAGCGGGACGGTGCTGATGACTACTCGACGTCGCTTTTATCAGATGCTCGAATCAGGATACTGAATTCAGATCGGAGCGAAACGACTAATCTCCTGAAGTTCGAATTAAGGAAGATGTATGCATGATTCTGGCATCAGGATAAATGTGCAAAGTTGGTCTTCAGGTTGCAGCGTGCTTCTCGTCATGCTTCCGAATTACTTCTTATTCCTGCAATCGTACAAATGGACTCGAGCTCGAGGCTCGGTCGAATATGATAATCCAGAGAGTATCTGCGGGATGAACCTCCTCTCCCAGGTGATAGATCGGAAGTTAATAGATGACAAATGGTGGAATGTAGAACGTGAATACAAATCAGAATCAAATGATATGAATAAATACTGATGATTGGACGAGTACTAGATAGATTTGAATGAAAATAAAGTGATTTGGATGGGTTGAGGAGAGAGATTTAGAGAGAAAAAAAGGGGAATTATGAAGAGAACAGAAGGAGGATGCGGAAGAGAGCATCTAACCTGGAGATGACGTAGAGATGAATGAAGCGCCTGGAATGGAGGCGCGTCCCAGTGTGGAGGGAGGCGAGGGCAGGGGGGCGGGGGAGGTCTGGGCGGAGGGAGGCTGGGGCGGAGGGGCGGCAGGGGGTGGCGTCGGGGAGGGGAGACGAGGGCGGAGGGGCCGTAGGGGATGGGGGAGGTCGGGGCTGCCTCGAGGCTGGGGCGGAGGGGCGGCGCCGGGGAGGGGAGGAGAGCTCGGGGCGGAGCTGGGAGGCACGTGGCAGGGGCGGCGCCGGGGAGGGGAGGGGAGCTCGGGGCAGAGCTGGGCAGCACGTGGCAGGGGCGGGGCGGAGAGGGAGGAGGAGGAGGAGAAGGAGGAAGAGGATGGGCAAGAGGAGGAAGAAGAAGAGGATGAGGAAGAAGGTTAAAATGACCTCCTAACCTTTTTTTTAATGTAATTCCATCTATGTCCTCAAAGTTAACGGCCGTTTGCACTGTGGATGGACGGTTACTAACCCGAGGGGCACAAGTGATAAATTAGCAAGTTTTGAGGGGCACAACTGATATTACCAAAAAGATAGGGGCATAACTGAAATTGCGATATCTCGGAGGGGCACAAGTGATAAAATCCCTTTAAAAAATGTCAAGAATATTTATATTGATGCTTCAAAATGATATTTTTTATGAACATTGTCACATGCATTTTAAAACTATTAAAAATGATATGGATTAAGAAAAATCGATATAGATTATTATTTCTATAACATACTATTCAATATTTCCCATTGATTTTATTACTGCTACAACATATCTTAGAAATTATTGACACAATAAATAACATGTTTAGTTTATGATATCAATTTAATATGGTATTATTAATATTAATATTTGAGATTGCTTTTAAAAATATTTTAAAATTATAAAAAGAATGTGAATTTGAAAAAATTAATAATTTTGAAAGAATTTATATATTTGAAAAATGGAAAAGAGAAAGGTAAGCGTGTGGGTAAAAAAAAGAGAGAAATTAGATTGATTTGAGGGGGGGGGGGGGGAATTGATTTGGGGAGAGAGAGGGAGGGGTGGGCATAACGTCCAATGGAACCTGAGAGAGAGAGATGATGGAGGTACAGAGTGAGAGAGATTGGGGGAGAAAAAGAGGGAGACGTGTCAAGTGGGGTGGGAAAAACCTACTATTAATAGTAGTGATAGATATTAGAAATTTAGAAGCATCTTAATTTCCTTCAAGCACACGCATCTAAATTGACCTTTGACTCTTTTATTGCTTGTAATATGTGTAGCTTGTTTGATAATTTATAATTGTAACGAATCTCATGTACATAATATAACTTAAATATATATTTGAAACATGTTATATCATTTTCGTCAGTTGATAACTTAAATATGCAATTGCCAGAAATATACTAAGAGTAAGCCAAGGAAGTCTTTGACAACGAAAATTCCACACGAGAATCAAATATTCCTCATGTAGAATCTCATCAATAGAATCTTGAGGAATATGCGTATCCTTTATAATTCTATGGTCAAATAGCAAGACTTAATCGAGCTTATTTCAAGTGCCTCTTATGTTCATATTCTTTAAGTTCCAATTTAAAGTCAATAGTTGATGCTTTGAATTTATATGTGCATGCCATGGCAACTTGCAGGACTTTTTAGCCATTCTTCTTAACTCAGAAAAATTGTCTACTTGGTGGTGTCAATGGATTTAAATAACTTCAATTTTATGTGTAGATTTAATTCAGTTGATTGTAAAATTTGATATTTCAAACATTAATTTTATTCTATACAAGTAAAAATCGTAGGAGACAAATCTGTTTTGATTGTGGGAATTGGAATGTCCTCGTTGAGAAGTATACATGACAAATTCAGGGTGAGTGATCCTATGCACTATTTTTAGTATCAGTGCCATATTTTTGCAAGCAAATTTGTCATATTTATATGTTTTTAAATGAATATTATATTAAGATATAAGCTTATTATTATGTAGATGGTGGAACCGAATAGGTTCTTTATCCAAGCCTAAATTCCTATTTGAATCAAATTACAAAAGAATTTTCTAATATTAATTCAAATATGATTCATTTTGATTTTTGAAAACTCAACTTCGATTAATTTAATTTTGGATTTTAGTTGTTAGAAAGTGCTTAAGTAGACACTGTTTTATATAAAAATATACTATGAATATATTTTACATCCTTGAATGGATAAAAAAATTCAAATAAAATGACCACATAATAATAACATCATGTATTTTATCTTTAACTACATTGCTTATTTCTTCATCATTGCTCAAACAAACTGAACAAAATAAACGACACATTTACTTAATCCTCATTTTATTGAGTTTTTGGATAAACTACACAAACGTGCTCAGCTATAAGTTGATTCCCAATTAAATGCCTTATTTTTAAATGTTACAAAGAAAAGTCTGAACTGCTTATTTTTTTTTTGTCTCAAATATAGGCCTCCATAAGCTTCCGTGACCATTTTATATCAATATTAAACCTTAAGTTGAAAGTTGAGATCCTCCTTGTTACATTTGAAAGATGAGATTCTTAATTGAAAATCAACATATAATTAAACTTTTTTTATAATTCACTTGTTTTTTCTTTCCGGTTGGAACTCTTGGCTGGTGCTGCGTTACTAATTTGCTTCTCATGTAATTATATATAACTACAACTAAAGCTGAGTTCTTCTCATTATTGTGACACGCGGATGCTCTCTCCTTCCTCCATTCTCAGCCTCTCCCCTCTCCTCTTTTTGATCGACAATCATTGTCTCCAATGTGTTCGTGGTGAATACACATTCTCCTCTTCTCTTCCACCTATCATATGTCTCTCTCACTGTCTTCCATGATGCCTATCATCACCCTCTATCTCTCACTACTCCCACATCCGACCATCTTCGATCACAAACGATGATCGAAGTTTGAGGCACTACTCTGCCATCTCGGACGAGTGCTTCCCCATTCATCCATTGCATGTATGTTTTGGGACCGAGGCTCCATACTTCAAGTCGTATTGTGCCATTTGCTGGATCTCAAGGACCATGATCATTGTAACCAAGAAGATTTAAGACTCTTCACCTTTGTGTGAAGATTCATCTGAAGCACCTCCCCTTCTTCCTCTTCTCCCTCGCTATTCTCTTCCTCTCATGTGTAGTCTTCCCCTCGTTAGGTTTAAAAGGATAAGAACAGAAGTAAACACATGGTCCACTAATATGTTTAAAGGGATAAGAATGCAAGTTAACATAAGGTCCTTCACTCCACACATTGGGAATCTATTTTACAGGTTCTATATTATGCCTTCTCATATATGTGAGGTTGCCCTTGAACTGACCCGTCGATGAGGACATTTGGGTTTAACTAAAACCCACTTGCTGTTCTAATATTATATTAGCACTTTCTGATCGCTCCTTCCTTGTCCTCGTGCTTCCAGTGATGACCATTTTAAGATTTTAAAATCCCAATTGACCACAAAGTACAAATGATTATGGATTTTCGCTAGATTTATTTAATGGGTTTTTACCTCTATGCCCGTATAAAGATTTAAGATGATACGTTAATCTCTTACATTGTAACCTCTGGAAAGTTGTTGATTAATTGATTTTTGCATCCATATGCAACCAAGCACTCCACCAAACTCGTCGGAAACGGTTGATGATGTATTTGTTTTGACTATAGAGAGAAACAAATAGTGTATAGTTTTCGATATCGTCGATTAAGATGTGCTGTGACGTAAAATTAAGTAAAATTATTAAAAGTAAGGACACAATTGCTTGAATGAAAATATGTCTATAACACGCAAAGCGACCGTTGGGATATTTGCTATATACGACTCCATCTGTAGTCCTCTTTATATTAAGTACTATAGCTTCTCCGCAAAAAAATAATTCATGGTTTTTAAGACATGATATCATTACAAAAATAAAAAGAAGGAGATAGGAGTTGATGGACCAAAGATGTATAAACATTAAGTTTTTATATCGACCTATTTTAAAGATGCTTCATGGCGTATTCTCTATTATAAATGTATTTGAGCTTAAAAAGCATGAATTCAATAAATGCGATAGAAATAATCTTTCACAAATATATCCAATCAAATGCGACAAAAGATTTATTTGAAAAAACAAAACAAATCAAGTAAATCAACTATTCAAATATATTATCTCCTTAATTAGCCAATGACTATTCAAATATATAATGTCACCAAAACTATAACCATACAAAAACAGTCTGACTACTTTAAGAGGAATTTGAAAAACTTGAGGTGATCAAATGCTACTTGCTGGTAACTTTTTTGGACAGGGCTATCTTCAGATCTTATTCTTCTCAAAATATCGAAGAGCTGGAATAATAAGAGGGAGAATAGTGGAATATCACTAAGAGACAATTACTTTCTTCACCATAGATAGTGAGGGATTTGTTATGAGCTATACAAAAAAAATATGACTATTGAAAACAAATCAAGCAAGAAATTGAATAGATTCTACAGCTCTAATCAATATTAGGTAAACCTGGCTGGTGGATTAAATCAAGTTTGATCCATCAGTCAAACTAGTGGGTCGATTAGTCAAAATGATTAGTCGATCAACTTATGATTGTTGGGAGCTTGTATTCAAAAGATGATCAGTCAGTGAAATGAGTCTGTTGATCAAGGTTGGTCGATCTATGAAACAAGTTAGTCGATCAATGGTTGATTGAACAATGTAATAAGTTGATCAATAAAACATTGAATTCTTGACCTCTCTTCATTAAGAAAGTTTTGAGGGAATAGTTGAGGTTACAACTTTCTAAGTACAATGTAAAATACAACAATAAAACTTTTTTTAAATCAACAACAACTTTAAGCTTTTGTAATCAATCTACTAAAGTTCACTTCTTAAAGATTTTTTGCTGAAGCATCATGCAGTCTTGTAGATTAGATAAATACACAAGCAAGCAATTGCGATACATGTTTATCATCTTTAAAAGACAATTTGGACACAAAGAAACAACTACTAACCACAGCCCTATATCATACAATTAACATGTATATACTATTCATGCAATCTCCTTCTGAGGTATTAGTCAGATTATTAATATAAAACTTTGCATGCATAATAATTCACGGAAAACACAACTCTAAATTATGAATAACAAATTTATACCATTTAGACGACTTGAATCATATATAGTCTATATGTATACAAGAAAAAAAATCTTATTGATAAAAAACATAAATACCTTGAGTGGGCACTTGCAACAGAATGAGAGGAGAAAAGAGAGAGAGGCAAGCTCTATTGAGTATAAGGAGAAGGGGACATGTGTCCCATTATTATATGCAACGGTGAAAACAAGAATTTTATCAAGGAGAAGACAAGTATACATCGATCATATATGCTCAAAAATCAAAAAAATTATTGTATTTTACAGTGATATTTAAATAGAGTTAATATTTGCAAATGATATGTTTTTCTATTTTGATAAACCTACCATTTAAATCTTATATAATTACATTACTTTAATTGAATTTTATAATAGATTATTATTTTTGATTTTTTAATTGTTATAAATCCACTATTTTAAACTTACCTAAATCCCTTAAAGCTAAATTATAAAGTGAAATTTTAAAACAAATAAAGTTAAAAGGAAATAACATAGTTAATTTCATATTATACAATGCGAAGAATAATTGGGGAAGTAAATGAGCTCGAATATCTTTTATATCTAGTTATTCTTATTGTTTTTAATCTTTATAAAGTGATTGCTATATTAAAAAAATGTTTAGAACGCAATGGGAATCGAATTTTGGTTTGCAAAATGCTATTTCACTTATATATCACCAGATCATCTTAAAAATTTATTATTTATGGAGGAGCCATTTTTAAAACCCTTAACATTATGAATGTGAAATACAAGAATTAAGGTACGGAGCTCCATAACTCCATTAAAATTGACTATATTTTCCTGATGGAGACAAAGTCATTAGCAAAAGTTTAGCCTTCTTAAAGGTTAATGAGGGACAGTTGGGAAAGGCAAATGACAAATGAAAGTCCAGGAATGATCATTAGGGTGTATTTAAGTCCTTATGAACCTACTTGAATTGTTCGAAAATATGTATATTTCTTTCTGGTTTAAGCGAGACCGATAGGAAAAGATAAATGCTTTATCACCTAAACCAGGTGTTAATTTGACTTGAATCCTAATCACTTGTTGGGCTGCTGATGTGGCTGATCTGTGTCCTGCCTTCCGATTTGCTGAGAGCTGTTGGGCCAGGATTGCTGACAAGTCTGATTTGTGTCCTGCCTTCTGATTGGTTGAGAGCTATTGGGCCAGGATTGCTGACAAGTCTGATCTGTGTCCTTCCTTCTGATTGACTGAGAGTTGTTGGGATGGACTGCTGAATGCATATGGTATTCTTCTGTTGCGGTATAAAAAGGGCCCTAGAGCCATCAGATACTGCAATCCTCAATTCTGATCCTGTTTCTCATCCCATATCTGTACCTTCTCAGTACCCTATGTAATACGTTTTTCTCCATATAGTGAAACTAATCGTTGTCGCCCAAGGACGTAGCCCATTTACGGGTGAACCTTGTAAATCTTTGTGTTTGCATCTTGCTTGTTTGATCGTGTTTGTGCGTGTTTGCTTCCACGATTCGCAACAAACTGGTATCAGAGCTTCAGGTTTCGTCAAGATCATCCAGCAAGATGGCATCGCACAATCTCAAGATCGAGAAGTTCACGAGGAAGAATGGATTCAATATATGGCAGATAAAGATGCATGACTGAGTCGTGAGGACAGTGACAGAAGTACACGGTGTTCCTGATTTGAGGAAGAATCTGATATCTCTTGGAGTCTTGGACTCTAAAGGATATAGGTACAACACTGAAGGTGGAGTCATGCAGGTTGTCAAATTTGGAGTTGTTGTCATCAAGGGCAACAAGCAGAAGACCTTATATGCCTTGCAAGGATCTACAGTTTCTAGGAGTAAGTTCAAGTATTGTTTGGACTTGCTCAATATCGACAGTTGACAGTAGCTCCATAGAGGGGCTGGCGGCAGCACGGTGAAGCTTGGCGAATCTTCTCCGAGGAGAAATTTCAAGGTGAATATTGTTTATAATTCCTTGATTCCTTTTATCTGAATTTCAAGTGGTGAATTATAGTAGTGGTCAATTATGCTATATGAGAATTCAACCCCGGTGGAGTCTAGCAGTGGTTAATTCTGCTAGTGGAGAATCAACTCATGGTAGAGTAATAGTAGTGCTTCGTTCTACTATATGATGATTCAATTCAAGGTGGAGATTGTTAATTTGACTTGAATCCTAACCACTTGTTGGGCTGCTGATGTGGTTGATCTGTGTCCTGCCTTCTGATTGGCTAAGAGCTGTTGGGCCAGGATTGCTGACAAGTGTGATCTGTGTCATGCCTTCTGATTGGCTAAGAGCTGTTGGGCCAGGATTGCTGACAAGTCTGATCTGTGTCCTCTCTTCTGATTGGCTGAGAGCTGTTGGGCTAGGATTGCTGACAAGTCTGATATGTGTCCTGCCTTCTGATTGACTGAGAGCTGTTGGGATGGATTGCTGAATACAGATGGTATTCTTCTGTTGCAGTATAAAAAGGGCCCTAGAGCCATCAGATACTGCAATCCTCAATTCTGATCATGTTTCTCATCCCATATTTGTACATTCTCAGTACCATGTGTAATACGTTTTTCTCCATATAATGAAACCGATCGTCGCCGCCCAAGGACGTAGCCCATTTACGGGTGAACCTTGTAAATCCTTGTGTTTGCATCTTGCTTGTTTGATCGTATTTGTGCGTGTTTACTTCCGCGATTCGCAACACCAGATTTTCTATCATTTGTCAAGGTCAAAACAAGTTCTTTGAAAAACAACATATATTAGTTTGGATAGAATGTTGATGGAGGTTTTCGAAAGATGGTATATGAAATAACTGTATATAGAATTTTTATTTTGTTTTCCTCAACGGCATATATTATAGGGGGAGTGTATACGGACACCTCCTTATTTTTTTATGAGGAGCATACATGTGATTATGGATTTGAGAGATCCACATACTCATGATTTAGGCTCTGAGTTTCAATGTTGACCAAATCTGTCACGGATCTATGGTAGAGGCTCGATATAGAAAGATCCATAAGAACTTCAGAGTAGAGATCACATTCTCTAAGTCAGTGAAAGAGAGACCCAATTTGAGGTTCTCATTGAGAGAGACCCATCGCAACAACTTCGTGATATAAGCCCTTTTTTACCGATCATCTTACAGTGACATCTCTCATAGATGTCTCATTTCGAGAGAACATTTTCAGTTTACCATATCCAAAACATTTAAGAGCTTAGCAGCAATAGTTGTAGTTCTCATGATTGCAAACATCAAAAGATGAAGTTGAGAGTTTGAGAGATGTAATTGATACATGTACTCAACTTGTATCCATTGAGTGGCGTATTATCCAAGCTGGCATTCTACGCTCCAGCTTGAGCGGGAGTATTGAAATATTTGTAATTAAACTTAACTGTGTCGGTGGGTGCTACAAATAAAGCCGCACGTCCTCTATACTTGGTGAAAGACTCTAATAGAAAACTCATCTTTGGTGAATTTGTCAAGTGGTTTCATCTCATTCCTTAGGGAGTATGGTTCTATATAAATCAAAGTTTCATCTTTATTTTTGATTCCTTTTATTCCATTTTTATATTTTTCAAAATTATTTTATATTAATCCCATGAAGAATGAAAAATATAAAACTTGTAATTTTATATCAACCACCTTCTAAAATTTAAACGAGGAAAATAGTTATTTGATAATTTATATTGGCTCTCCCATTCAAATAATTTATATTGGCTCTCCCATTCATAAAAAAATTTACTATTTTCAATCCTTGTCCATTGGAAAAAAAATCAAACTAGGAGCATAAATTATCAATATATGTATATCGACTGAAATTTCGGACTCTGCCCTTAGTTATGCTTCAACGACAACTATAAAAAAGGCATATGCATTTATAAAGCTTTCAAAGCTCATAGTTATTCTATTATATGCATCCCAATACTGCATCAAGATCTTTGACATCCTATATGTGAAAAATATTAATTTGCAATTTATTCAAAAGTTTTATTTGAATTGTTCTCAATCTTAAGAAATTTAGGTTTCAATATATATCCATATCCAACTACCACATGAATTTAGTTGTCGAATATCTGCATCTATCTAAGTAACTTGATTCCATCAATATCCGGATGTAGCAACTATGTATATGTGTCAGCTTTTGTTGGAGAATTAAACGATCAAATAATTACATGAGTTGTCTTATGTTTTGTTGGTTTTTGTTCATGTTAAAGTCGTGTCCATCATCAACTTTATCATCTGATGATGGGTGAAATTTCTTAAATTTACTAAATACTAGGCACCCAAATTTTCTGTCGGTCTGCTTTGTTCTTTTGATGGAATGAACTTCGATCATTTTTTATAAAAATTCTTGTCACATAACCTACTGTAAATTTTGGAAAGTATAAATAATATTTATTCAACAATCTCCGACTTAGGTAGAAGATTGTTGTCGCATCGGATCTTTATATACGTAGCCTACACCGAGTCCATGCTTTGAGTATATACAAGATTGAAACCCACATCATACTCTTTTTTCCTCTCTCTCTCTCTCTCTCCCTTTATTTTCCTTCGTTCTGTTACTTTCATCAACCCCTTATTATTTTTCCGCACAGCTTTCTATTTTTTATTGTATTTCTATTTTTTTTCAATAATGCTACCTTATTTGCAATTTACAGGGTTTATCATAACAAAAATTAAATTTTTGGATGCTCGGTATTTAGTACATCGGCGACATTTCGCCCATCATCTTTTGGTGTTGTGACAATGACGAGAAAGTACAATTTTTTCCTTTTTTAAAAACAAAATATGTACTAAACATACTTTTAGGGTCAGTTTGGTAACTGAATTGGGTTGAGTTGAGATACCCGGTGAATAGTAAATTGTGTGAAGGATTGGCGGGTTAGAAGGAAGGTTACACCGGTGTACACCAACAACCAAATTGACCCTTAAACTATTAGATGGAGAACAAATGGTCAGAAGTTAAAAGCTACTTAACTATAAAGACGTTACAACCACAATTTTGCCAAGTTATGGAAGCATTAATGCAATGATATACTTTTGCAGGACATTTTCCTGAAATAACATCGATATATATAATGCAACTCCAACTGAAATGTAGTAGGAATCTTCTACTCTACTCTATTGTCCTTGTTTAATTATTCCCAAATGTACAACTTTCACGTGCTCATCCTCAATTCACTTCGTTAGAGAATATATATAAATATTTGAGTAAGATAAATAATTTGGTCAACACAATACTAAATCCCAGAAGCCATATGATACACTATCTATCCTAGAGCTCCACCGAACTCTCGTTATTAATAAAAAGGAAGGAATCGATGCACTGCGTGTACGATCCATATTATGGACGGGATTAAGAAGTACGATCGTCTTCTCTTTTTTCAAGTTGTAAAGAGAATAAGTTCGACTTGTGATCATCTTTAGGCATATCCTTCAAACAAATGGAGATTCCGCAACTATAAAATTGTGGTTCTCATTTAATTAGTGCAGGCTTTGAAGTATGAACCTAACCATTTTAATATGATGATGACGTGTATTTTCAAAATAATCTTGTAAGATAAAAATTACGCACATATCAGATACTAGAAACTACTTTGTCAATAAAAGAATGCCACAAAATTTATTATGCATACTTCATAGGGGCTAAATATGTTGACTTAACTTGAACCTGTTTTTCTATTTAACGTGTTTTTTTGTGTGGAATGTCATTTATCCATATGAAAGGGAAATCGGAAAAGAGACTATATAGTAGAACCACTGACAAAACAGTAAGAAACAAGAAAGTGAACAGAAAACACCTCATCGAATAAACAAATTCTGAGAGGAAATAACTGATCAGCATACTTCTGCATGTATCTTAGATTGTATGGAACCCAACTCCAATGCATAATGGGATATTTCTTAAAGCTCATGAAGGATGCATTTGGTTGTAAAGGAAGATAAAAATGTCATTGTTTGGGGTTAGAGGAGTAGATTCTCCATGTTATATCGAATCACATAGAATAACACAAAGCTGATGAGCAGAATCATGCACTGCATGTCAAATACGAGACGACTACAACAAATATGAAATATAATCACAATAAAGACAACCACAAGTGCACATATAAATTTTAACGTTGGTAACCCTCAATGTGAGAAAAAAATCACAAGATTGACCGCAACCCAAAACAAAGTATTATAATCATATGTTGTATCTCTTCCTTGAAGGACGCATACGCATACAAACCTCTCTATAATGACAAAACATACCAAAAATAAAGATGATTTTATGCAAACTATGAACGGTGTTGCCAAAGGATTGTTATCTTAAATCGTAAACGTCCATCAATATGGAGATGATATTCTTCAATCTCTGATAACATATCAATATAAACTAATACTGGGGCAATGTTCTCTTCCTATTCTCTTTGTCTCTTGAATTGATTTTTTGGACTTGTGATGAACCAACATCTCTCAAAACTTATCAAGAGAGAAAATTTTGTTATTAGGCACCATTATCAACTTTATTGATCATATCAAGTACAAGTTTGATCTAGTCTATACACACAATCTTCTTTTCCTTTGACCATAAATCTATCTAGTTTTCCCCCTCGAGATCACTACAGAGGAAGGCGATCTTTATATACATATGCTTATTTTTCCAATTCTTGATTAGCTATCAAATTGAGAATAATTGATGGCTAACATCTTCACCATTTGAGAGAATATTCCATGAAGGCCAATTCTTTTGGATAAAACATTTTTAAATGAACTTAGATTTGTAAATTGGATAAAAAAATTAACGCTTCACTTCAAGAAATCCATTTATTTTCCTGAATCATTTTTTTCTCTTGGAAAATATCACAAGCTTAAAGATATAGTTATCATATAAAGACTATTTTATCTTTCATATACTTAATTCGCTTTCGTGATAGTTGAAAGACAATTATCGAGATTGCCAATGGGTTGATATAGTCCACGATCTGGAAACATAGATTTGATTTGACCTTTGCACATACCAACACTGGAGAAAGGAGAAATAAGTTTTATGTAAAAATATATGATAAACCAATACACGTAAGGATCAAACTATATATTCCGTAGATAGTATAGGATCATACTATATATTCCTTCCTACCAACAATCTAACCCTGTACTAACTACGGAATATATAGTTTGATCCTTACTTGTATTGGCTTATCATATATTTTTACATAAAACTAATTTCTCCTTTCTCCAGTGTTGGTATGTGCAAAGGTCAAAGCAAATCCATGTTTCCAGATCGTGGACTATATCAACCCATTGGCAATCTCGATAATTTTCTTTGAACTATCACTAAAGCGAATTAAGGATATGAAAGATAAAATAGAGTCGTGATCCTATGAGAGCAAAAAAATGTGAGAGCATGAGAGCATGCATTCTGAACCACATGATTCTATCATGTGGTCCATAATGCATGCTCTCATGCTCTCACATATTTTGGCTCTCATAGGATCTCATATATATATATATATATATATATATATGAGTGATCCTATGAGAGCATGAGAGGAAAGATTTTGGACCACATGATTCTGTTTTCACTCTCCTGGTCTTCTCTCTTCTGGGTGAATCATGCGGTCCATAATCACCTCTCTCATGCTCTCACAACTTTTTGCTCTCATAGGATCACTCCAATATATATATATATAGAGAGAGAGAGAGAGGAGTGATCCTATGAGAGCCAAAACCTGTGAGAGCATGAGAGCATGCATTCTGAACCACATGATCCAACCAGGAGAGAGAAGGTTAGGAGAGAGAAAACAGAATCATGTGGTCCAAAATGCATGCTCTCATGCTCTCACATTTTTTTGCTCTCATAGGATCACTCATATATATATATATATATATATATATAGAATTTATCCAATGAGCTCTAAGCCCATTTGAGTTGGGATGAGCACCCCAATCGTAGCCGTCCATCCACAAGATTCAATCCCAAAAAAATAGGAACCGATTTTCGTATGCAAATAAAACAAAATCGGAAATTAAAACATTTCTAAAAATAGCTTTACATTTTTGAAAAGTGGAAGGCACGAGCATATGATTGCTAAAATCTATTGTTTCATTCCAATGCAAGGCATGCGTTTCATTCCAACGCAAGATGGGAGGTATGAGATTCGATTTCATGATTTAATCGCTTATTTCTATCATAATATCATTGTTTTAATGATATTTTGATTTTTAGCAATGTTTGTTTTAGGATCAAAACGATGAGATGATGAATTCAGTAATATTTATTTTATGAATACTGCTTATTTTTTATGGTAAGCAATATTTATTTGAGAAGTATGATTGAAATATAAGAAAGTTGTATTTATGATATCGATTTTGTTCATTTTGATACAGGATTTGTAGTCTCGAAGGTATTTTAATTTCATACACTACAAAAAAAAGCGCTTTTGACGTGCACTAGGCTCAACGCCTAGCGAGCACCTAGGCTGCACAAGTGCTCGCTAGAATGATCGCCCATTTGAATGTGGAGGTGCGGTTAAGTTATATTAAACGGGTAAGCACATTAATTGCAAATGTGCTCGCCCGTTTGTGCTCGCCAAGTTGAAATAAATGGCACGTAGAAAAGTACGCATCATTTTTAAGGGCAAGCACGTAAAGAGCACGGGGCGAGCACTTAAGTGTGCTCGCCCGCGCCCGTAAACAGACTGCAGTGCGTCCCCATCTCCTCTTTCTTGCGCGACTCCCTTCCATTCTCATCCCCTCTGGCGACGACAACTCCACCGGTAGCGCGTCGAGGCTTTCTCTTTTGACCATTCAATCACATATACACCCCTCTTTAGGTATATCTTATCATCCTTTGTCTTTGTTTTGCGTATATCATCCATTTCATAGTTGTTGTAGTAGATTTAGGATTTTGATATTTTTATTTTTTTGTTTTAAAATTCATTCTCGTTAGTTGTTAATCTTGTTGCTTATACTTCTTATAGTTGTTTAATATGTAGTTTTACTTAGATTTGAATAAATTTTTCTCCAATATGGATGAAATATTTTATGCATGTTAAGTGCTTGATTAAATGACATAACAAGTAAAGTGCTTAAATAGTGATGTAGGTAAATGTTGATATAGATGGAATGAGAGATATATTAGTTTAACACTAGATTCATATATTAGGTTCATTGAAAAGTGTCATAAGAATAGTTTAATAACATTAGGAATGTTTATATATAGAAGTGCCATAACACTAGTTTCATAACAATAGATTCACTGAAAGAGGTGTTGTGAGATGTAAATCCTTTAGGAATAATAATTCTTTAGTTAATGTAAAATTAGACATTTATTTAAGTTAAAATCATTGATGCGTGATAATTATAACTACAAACAAAAATTTTGATTATGTGATAATTTTATTATCACATTAAATTTTAGTTATTGTGATTAAGTATATCACATTAACTTATAGTTAGGTTTATGATAAGTCTAAAATACTATCCATTAATTATTAGAAAATCGCATAAAATCCTTCACACACAGTGTGTCCTTCCACACCGAGTGGTGTGTGGCCCTGCACAACGGGAGGCGTGTGCAACACATTGGAGGATTTGATCACCTCTAACTGTGTTATATTTTTTTATTTTTTCACAACACTATTGGACTCACTTTGGGATGTTTATCCCAAACCAATGATCGTGGATTTTGATGTTTGCAGGTTCGAATTTTTTTTGCAGGTGTCCATTAACTCTTAGTGACCCAAGCACTGTATTAGGCACTAAATAAGGATCATACTTATCCCTATCCCCATCGTTAACCAGTCAAATATACGTAATTGCCCGGTTAATATAAATGAATAAATATTTTAAGATTATTTTATAGTCTCATTTGTAGCACGTACAAATGTATGACATAAAGTGATCTTAAAGTATTACATTTATATTAGCTTTCCTTAGTTCGGAGATCCCGGACTAAGGGGGTCCGTAAGGATTCAAACTTAGTAAAAGGTGATCGTTGTCACAAGCTCTTTATTCTTACGGAAATTCGGTTCATAACCCCTTCATCTTCGGTATACCAAATCAATCATAGTTTACTATCGAAATAATCATTAATATGATTATTTTGAAAGTTAATTGCGATTGATTTATGAGGTATACGGGAGAGGTGCAGGGTTATGCTACCGAATTTTCGTTAGAAATGAAGATACTTGTGACAACGATCATCTTTTAGTAAGTTTGAATCCTTATGGACGGGCTCTAGTGATAACATAATTAATACACTTCTCTTCTCATCTTTTATCTCAATAATGGGATATGTTTAGATATCCTCAATTTCTTAAATTTGACATTATAAATTATTTAATTCAGGTTCATCAATATGACAAATATAGAGTGGATGTACAACCGTATAGTAGATGGATGTATAGCAGATATCTTTCAAAGAGGTGTTTAGGAATTTATACAGTTTGCTTACGCACAAGGTTCCCGTATCGTGGATTCAGATGGAACTATCTTGTATCCGTGTAAGAAATGTCATCTAATGAGGAAGAGATCAAAAGATGAAATTCAGTTACATCTTTATAGAATGGGTTTCGTGGAAGGATATCAGATTTGGTGGAGGCATAGTGAGGATTTCGAGGACAGTATGAATGATGCGGAAGAAGCTGACACTAGTAATCCTTTTGCAGATATGATTATGGACGTTGCGGGTCTAGAATATAATCCTACTCATTTAGATGATAAGGAACCATATGGATAGTCTGCAGAATTTTACGAGATGTTGAAAAAAGCGGAAGAGCCATTGTGGTTGAAGACATATTCAAAACTTTCTGCGGTTTCGTATCTTTTATCGTTGAAGATGGAGTATAATATGACCGATCGTAATTTTGATGCAATGTTGAGGATTATCAAGAAAATGTTACCAGAAGATGCAGAATTACCTGATAATTATTACAAAACAAAAAGATGATGCGGAAGATGGGTTTAGCGGAAGTTAAAATAGACTCATGCATAAATCACCATATTTTATATTACGATGAACACCAACATTTACAACGGTGTCCTGAATGTAATGAGCCAAGATATCAGACAGTTAGTAAGAGTGGAACAAAAATATCGAGAAAAATTTTACGTTATTTCTCGTTGACTCCGAGATTGAAACGACTATACTATTGCAAAGAAACGATGAAGTACATGACATGGCACGCGGAATATAAAGTCGATGAGTATATGGAGCATCCATTCGAGTCTGATTGTTGGAAAGAATTGATGTCATCTTCTCCTACATTTAACGATGAGAAGAGGAATTGCGTTATAGGATTATGTACAGACGGGTTTAATCCTCATGGAAGAAGTAAAGATTACTCTTGCTGGCCAGTAATGACAACGTCATATAATCTACCCCCATGGTTATGTAATAAGCGACAATTTATATTTCTTTCGCTGTTGGTACCAGGACCTACACATCCGGAAAAATACATTGACGTTTATTTATGTCCTCTTATCGATGAGTTGAAAATGTTATGGGTCGATAGAGTTGATACATATGATGCTAATAAGAGTCAAACATTTAACATGAAAGTAGCTCTGCTTTGGACGATAAATGACTTCCCAGCATATGGAATGTTATCTGGATGGAGTACGCATGGACGTAAAAGTTGTCCATATTGTATGGAGAGTACTAAATCATTCCAGCTTCAACACGGTCAGAAACTATGTTTTTTTATTGTTAAATAATTTATAATAAACTTTTTAAAATAATCAATAATCATAACATAATCCTTGCAGATGGGCGGATTTATGTGATACATTCGTTGCGGATGATGAGTTTGGAAGAAGATCTACGGCGGGAAGGACAAACCACCAGAAACAAAGGATTAAGTCGACAAGTGGCTCTAAAAGCCACAATCAGATTAAAGCGGAGATGGTATTACGATTTAAAATTAATTTTTGGAGATCTACTTTAATATAATGCAATGTTGTTATTACATCTTAAAATTTTTTTCAGGCAGCCAGGTTGGAAAGGGAACCTTCTTTTCAGAAGTGGTGGTCGAGGTTCCACATGAGTGAGAGAGAAGGAGAGTCGCAATGGTCCACTCCTGAAGCAGGAGAATTGTTGGTAAGTCTATCAATTTATTTGCAATTAAATGATATATTATAACTCATTTATATATATATATATATATTAAACTTTCTATTTCAGGATCATTATCTGGCACTATCTGCAGAAAAATGGGGCGTCGATCCAACTGAAGAGCAACCACCATTTGATAAAACGATCTGGAAGCAGGTATATATTGATAAATATTATCTTACTATACTCATTTCTAATATATAATTTTATATTAAACAGTGAAAATCTTATAAGGTGTTAGAGGAGAGGGACGTTGTGGCGAACAGGAAGCAGACGCTTGGTGGTCTTCCTCCATATTATGTGGAGGAACATCGTCATTCCTATTCCGCATACTCTCAGCCGTCGTACACGCAACCACATCCGTCCCAATCATCAGTTCCAATGGAGTCGCAGATGGTGATGATGGTGGAGCAGGTGACGAAGCTCCGAGAAGAGTTCACGGCTTACATGTAAGTATTCTACTTATAGAATGAGTAATAAATTTATATGTCTATATCTACAAAATGCAAGTAACAGATATATATATATATATATATCTTTCATATATAATATAGGTCGCAAGGGCGTGCATCTCAACCTGAAGAGATTGAATCTGATGACGAAGAGGAGGAGGAGAACGACCCTGAAGAAGAGGCATGCATGTATGCGAGGTTCAAAGAAAAGGAGAAGGAAAAAAAGAAATCAAAGTAGGGTTTAGTGTCTAAATTTTTTAGATCAAAGAAGAAGTAAATTATTGTTGGTTTTGACTTCTATTGTTGTTAAACTTTTAGCACGTTTTTTAATTTATATGAACTTTGATAATATAATTTGTTGTAATTTACTTGTCGTTGTTGCTACGAACAAATATTTGTAATATTTAGATGTTAAATTTGAATGTTTGTTTCTAAGTTCATGTATATTGCGTGAATTTCACTTGTCAGTGCTACTTATCTTAGTTAACTAACTGCTATAATATATATACGCTTAGGGAGCTCTTATAAGTACCTGCGGTGGTTTATTGGCAGGCTATACAGGTTCGACAGGGTATCAAAACCTCGTCGAACCTGTATAATTTTTTTCCTGGAAATCAATTTGGGCGAGCACATGTGCTCGCCAGGTGCTCGGCATATGCTCTCTGATTGATCGACCTATTCAATAGAGGCGATCACATCGGCGAGCACATCTGTGCCCGCCCGATAGGCGGGCGAGCACAGAGCGTCCGAATGTGCTCGCCCACCAGCCGGAGCGTCTCTCATAACAGCGAGCACGCCCTGAACGAGCACATGTGCTCGCCCAACTCTCGGGCACGCATATGGCGGGCACTAGGCGTGCACATAACGAGCATTGATGTGCACACCAATCCCGCCTTTTTTGTAGTGATATAATAAAAAGTTACAGAAAATATAGTTGTTATTTTTCATGCGTTACATTGAAAATATACCGAGTTACTGATGTATTTAAGTAATTTACTTATAACATATTTTATGTTATTAATGCTAACACAATTAGTTGCTGATATAGAATTAAAAGTTATTGAGTTTTTTCGTAAAAACGAATCTACTTACTTTCGAAAGAGTGAACTCTTACTGATATGAATTCCGAAGTTTATCTTACTGATCTCAATTCAATAAGTTACTTAAGTAGCTCATCAAATTACCTATGTTCCACATTGAGTTATTATTATAAATACAATTCTTTACAAGTTACTTGTCATATAACAAACGTTACTAACAATTCATTACAAGTTACATGTCATTGAATGATTCTTACTGAAGCGAGTATATTGCTGAGTTATTTTCTTTATACAATTCTTACCATTCACGGATATAAAATAGTACTGAAGCAAGTATCTTCCTGAAATGTTATTGAAAATTTGTAAGTAATGTGTATTCTTTTCCAAATTCTTGATATTTTAATTTTTTAAATGGTCAATTAACTTATTGTTTCTTGCAGAACAATGCAACAATTGGTGTCTTGAAGAAGCTACTGTTATGCCGAGGAGCGAGAGCAAAACAACATCATCTAAATGGACTAGAAGACAACAGTTGAAATTTGGATGCTCACCATAAAACAATAATTAAGTAATTTATATATGGCTTTCAGTACCACTTGACATATTACAGGTAATTAAAAAGGCTACATAAGTAAAGAAGGTGTGATTCAATAGCAATTCAAAATAAAGAATAAAACAAGTAAGATATATAGAAGCATCAGTAACATGTAATAAATTGTAGGTAAACGAAGATAATGGAATAAGTAAGTTGGAATATGTATAAAAAACCATGTGACCAGTAACTTATGTATTGATATCAGTAATACTCGATACATTATAAGTAATTAAAAAGGTTATATAAGTAAATAAGATGTGCTTCAGTAAGAGTCAAAGTATTAAGTAACTATAATATTAGTAACAATTAAAATGACTTCAGTAAAATGGGCATTTGTAATCGGTATTTATTGTATGGACATTAATAATTTACATACTTAATTATTGATCTCACAACAATAATTACTTGAGAACTGAATATGTATTACTTGAGAAACATGAATGAACTAATGATCTATGTATAATGTAATATTACAGATGTAAAATATTGACAATTGTTCAGTATTACTGATCTCACAACACACAATTACTTGAGTACATTATGTACATTACTGATCAAATGTACAGTGACTATTTCTTCAGTACGAAATTAATGATTTGAATGTATCTTTTCAAAATCGTCTTTCTTTTTTTAAAGACTTGGTATAATTGAAAATAGAAGAGGCTCAAACGTATTAATATCCTTTCAAAACCATGCTCCTTCGAAATAGGCAACCTTTAAAATAGAAGTACACGTGGAGAGCCTACATTTGGTGCTCACCAAAACTCAAATGGGCACAGGGCTCAATGGATAAGCCCTCTCTCTCTCTCTCTCTCTCTCTCTCTCTATATATATATATATATATATATATATATATATATATCTGTGTGTGGGGGGGGGGGATCACTCCCCCCCTCTCTCTCTCTCTATATATATATATATAATTCTCTCTCTTTGTTTGAAGAATGTGTGAGCAAACTAAAATATATGAATAACCTAAGTATATTCACGAGTCATATAATTATATATGTGAATATAGATATCACTATATAAGCATGAATTTAATTTATTTTGTCAAAATAAAAAATACAATTAATAAAGTACAAATTATATAATAATTATAGATAAATTTAAATCTAAATTTAATTATTATAATGTATACAAATATATATATATATATATGAATGAAAACAATAAATAATATATATACCTCAAATAGTAATGGCATAAATACATATATAGTTCATCTACATTTTATTATATAAACAATTTTATTGGAATTATTATAAACTAATCTTGTGCGAGTGTAAACCTATGATAAAAATATGTAGAGTGGACTTCATCGATAAAAGCTCATTTTATCCATTTCTTTTCTATAACATTTCTGTTCTCCTTCTTTTCCTAGGTAGACTGTCATATGACCAGCAAGGTCTGAAGTATATAAATGTTTTTGATTTTTCTTAGAGCACTTCCTTATTCTCCCCTCCTTTATTGGCATTATCAAAAATAAAATACCTTATCATGGTTAATTATATCAATAGATGTGTTAATATAACTTTCGCTAATAATTTTATTTTTAAAAAATTCTTATTTTATGTAGAGCTCCTCCTAACTTCGAGCTTCGCCTCAATATTTACGTAAATGTTCCCCCTTAAGATATGAGTAGAGAGTTCATACCTTGATGCAACATGATATGCATGATCAAGCGGAAAGAAAAGTTAGGAAATCGCCTAGCGTCCTTTGAGGTGGGCTTCTACTATCTTGATATCTTCTCAATAGTGGCAGCATCCATCCTTACATTGATTATTACTTTACCTTGATTGGGTCTATCTCAGATGCTAATTTAACATATTCCATGTGTTGTTTCTTCTTCTTTTTCTTTGATAGTTTTCTTTTCAACTGCTCTTTCTTTTTTGAGGTCCTTGAGATTTGTCCTTTAACGTGTCTTTTAGAACCCACATCCATCTAGTCTTCTTTTTAGAACTTAAATAACTCTTTTCTACTAATACTCCTCTTTTCCAATACCGAGAAAGAAAATAAACTTCCTTTCAATCTCATTGCTCTAAATATCTAACCGAATATTTTATCTTTATAAAATTTACTTTAATCATTTACAAGCGATTCATTTTTATTTTAGAATTTATAAATCATTTAACAAGAGGGACTTATCTTCTATTAACTTACTATTAATGATTTTTATGTTATGTTTCCTTTCAAATTTTTATACCTTTATAACTAACTTTGAGTGTCATTATAAAGTTCTTCATAAGTAGGGCTTACTGGATGAGACATATTTTACCATCATGATGTGTGCATGCTTATACCTCCTCTTTTCATATATCTTTGTCACTTGAGTTGTCCAGAGTTGCTTGTATAGCTTTCTTATGGAGTCTTTTCTTCAAATATAAAGCAATCTTTCTTCAAATGATGTGTCTTCTTGCACTAGATGTATTTTACTTCACCATTTTGCTTCTTCTCCTCCTTCTTGAGGAAAGTTTGAACTTTTGTGTAATGTGACTCTTAAGCACTGAAGGCAGGGTTCTTATAATTCAACTCTTCTTCTTTATCATTATTTTTCAACTTTATTACATATGTCAAAAGGTTGCTTATGAGACCCCCCAACAATGCTGCAATAAAGTTTTGTCGACTCTTCTATTGCAATTACCATATGTTCCCACTCGAGCGGTATTTATATAATTATTTTTCTCACGAGCTCTGTTGGAAAGAAAACTCTTCCCAAGTTTCTTAACCGGATCATGATTGTGTTATATAATTTGGTTCGTCGCATTTTCTTTTTTTCTGTCAGATATTTTCTACATTTCAGTATAATAACGTATACACCCTTAACATTTTTGCCGAATTAATAATGAAATGTTTCTCTATCTTGTCGAAAGAGTGGACCTCATTTAATCTTAGTTGTTTTTTTATATTGATCATATGAAGCCACGATCTAGATTATTATAATATGTATAAGATATAAAAGTGCATTATTAACATATATATATATATATATATATATATATATATATGTTGGAGTGTCCAGTGACCTCATAGAATATCCACAATGATAGAGCTCTAAACACATCTTAAGATTAAGATCGTTGAATAAAATACGTTATCGTGTTCGGCAACAAATCTGTAGCTCATTCATTCTGATACAAAACTCCGCCAATATTAATTTCCATCTGATTTTTATGCCTACGAACGTGGACTTTTATCAGGTATAAACTATATATCGAGCATTGAAATGTAGCAAATATCTTTTATCTTATATAGAAAATGGCATCGTGCAGCTTAATGGTGGACTGTGAATGTGATGCAAAAGCATGTTTGATCCTTTATTTAATGTCTGGTACATTTTACAATATACGGTGGCATGAGTTTATCTTCCGTATCTACCAAGGAATAAATACGCGATAGAGCATAGAAATAATAACGAGTCGTCAGATTTCCAATGAGATGAGGTATGTTTTTTTATCTGGTCGTTGGATTTATTATTAGACGTATAAAGTTTAGATTGGATTGAGATTTTCACCACAAACAGAAAATATATATTGAATCTGATCTACTTGGGTTACATGCATACATATATAGAAAAATTGTTTTTTTTTTGTATTTTGAAATCGTATATGGTATGATTATACAAATTCCACATAAATAAATAACATTCATGTTTTATTAGGGTGTCAAATTTCAACAGTACACATTTCCTGTAATGTCCATCCAAAACATGGAATCTTGGATTAGGGTGTAAACAGATCGAACCTGAGCGAACATACATTTTCTAGGTGTTGTTCATTTATTTAATTGAACCTAAACTTGTGTTCAGGCTAAGTTCATTTATTTTCGAACCGGATCTGAATCGAGCATCTATTTAATTGAATCGAACCTATGTGGGTATCGAACTTGAAAATTCTCTAATGAGGTGAGTGAAAAGAAAAGAAATGAATGTGTGTATATGCATGTCTATAAATAGAATAAATATTCATTCAATCTAACTCTTCTTCATCTTTTGATAAAAATTAGATTAATAAGGATTCGTCTCTTTAAAAAAAAGTACAATTATAATATATTTTTATATCAATTTAGATGAGAATAAGGAATAATGCGGGGATGAGCGAAAAGTAAGGTTTATACTTTTTCTATTGGTTTGAGGATAGAGAAGGGAATAGTACTAGACACCTAAATGATGGATGTCGTAATCAATATGTGACTATTTATTTTGTTATGATTTACCATCACTCAGTGGAGTGATGGTAAATTCCTACTTACAAAATGGATTTTGTCCCAATATAAGTGGACTTGGTCTGGAGATAAGTGAAAATTTACATAATAAGTAGGTTTTACCATCACTCCACTGAGTTTGCTCCTATCCTAGCTAAAGGAGGAATAGAGAAGGCTCTTCTTAGATACTAAATTTACTTAACAGTTGTTGAAAGGGGAAGATTATTTTTATTCAAAGGCATGGGGTGGCATGTCGTGGCAGAATTATGGTTTCATGATTTTAGCAGGGTGTTGAGAATAATACATGCTCCAGTAGACATTTGGGGTTATTTTACTAACTACTCTCTAGTATACTATGCAAGATGACGGTGAAAAGCTAATTCTAAGCATTTAGTAGATCGTATTCCATCATATTGCCTTTGAAGAATGATTTTAAGATCACTTCTACTGCTTCCATTAAGAAGAAATGAAGAGGAGGGAGTTGGCTTCTATGACCCAAGGTACTAGCTAGGATAGTACGAGACTACAATATTCACATCATCGAGCTACTACACTACTCCCCAATTTTAGAAGACTCATTGTATGACTGTCTTACTAAATATATTAGCGGGCTTCTGGGAGATCTTAGAAAGAAGCTTGTAGATTTTATATCCACCACTATAGAGGGATCCATGGACATCGCCTGTAGTAATGAGAAAGAGAGGAATAAAAAACAATAAATAAGAAACTTCCACTTTATAGGTGGACCATCCAAAATCAAGTTGAATCATAACTACAGAGATCGTCGTTATCATTCAAATGGTACCAGTATAAGTTAGCCATCAACTTTGGGATAGGAGTTATTAGGAAGATGGGGTAATGAATCTATGATTCATCTACCCTACATGGATATCTTAACAAAATTTACTTGTTAATTAACTAATCAAAATCTCCTAAAATAGATTAATTAACTTCACTAATTGTGCAAGAAATTAAGTTTAAAATATGTGAATGAATAAATCTTAAGTCATAATGGTGCTTATTATTTTATGTATGAATACTGGGTATTTTATCTTATTTCTTTTTCTATTATCTTTCTTAAATCACCTAAAAACATGATATTAAAAAATAAAATCCAAAAAAATCACAAAATACAGAAGAAACAAAAGAATATTTATACTTTGTAATTACACCATCTTGTTTACTTTTATTTCACCTTTTTCCTAACTTATTAAAATCCATAAAATTAAATTAATTATCTACATATTGTATTAATCCACTAATTAGAATCTAACTAAAAATAAAAAACTACAAAACATAAAAATATATGGGTTAATTGGAAATTAATACCTATATAAAAATTGTAACATATGACTTTATTTGCTTTTTGGCCCTTCATGATAGTTTTAGATCTCATTGAGACTAACTTTCATGTTGGTGATAACCACTGAATTCTGTGGGCCTTACAGTTTCACAAGGTGAAACCCCATTTGGTGTATTGACCACTCGAAAGCTCGTGATTAACAATTAACTAACCCACAATATAAATCCATCAATGAATAGAAAAATGTAGAGTTAAAATTTATTATTCTCTACCAAACTAAGTGTATAGAAAGCAAGCAAGTAGATATCGAACCACAAAGAGCAAACCACGTAGCCTACGATTATTACTTGTATAGTGTGTTCAAGCTTGTCTTTTATCCTCATTTTTTCGTAGGCTTTAATTTTATAATATATATATTTATTTATTTATTTTTATTTTTATAGATTTTAATTTTCTGAATTTTATCTTCTTTTTATATTTTTAGATTTTGTATTTCTTTTTCTTTTTAATATAGAAGAATAATATATATATTTACACAATATGTATAATCTAGATAATATACACATATAAAATATATTATAAATAGTCAAAAATCAGGAAACTACCCATAGGTACAATCCTCTTTTTATGGTTTTTAGAATATATAAAGGTATTTATAATTTTAATAGTTATATAAGTCATATATAGGTAGATACACACTATATAAGGTAATATATATGTAATAAAAAATCAGAGAATAAATTATTTTTAGATTTTATATACTTTTCTAATATTTTTGTGATTTGTCTGGAATTTTTGCTAATTTTTATGGATTTTTAAAGTAAAAAATATCCCAAATCAGTGACTCAATATATAAGCTGAATGACTTGGAGATTAAAAATATCAAATAAGTTCCAAACATCTAAATCAATTTTAGTGGATAGATATTAATATACAGAAAATTATAAAACTAAAAGAAATATTTTTGGTGATTTTTCACATTTTTACTGGATTTTGGAGCTTCTTAATTATTATACGTTTTCTATTTTAGGAATTTTTGGTCTAGAATTCATAAACACTAAAATAGACAACATATATTTTTTGGAGAATTTTTAAAAATGTTTTTCTATTTTTTTTGTTTTTAATTCAAACAGGGACAAAAACATGTTCATTTTACTTTTAATAAATAGATAGAATGTCAAAATTAACAAAATAAATATGGGCATGAAAATACATGTTAGAATGCATCTAACCCTATTTTTGCATATTTTGTTGGAGTACATATGTTATTTTTAATAAATGAATCCAAGCACCAAAAATACATGAACTGGGAAGGGCATATTTGCAATTAAAATAAAAGGCAAGGGCTCATGTGTAAATTCCACATAAAAATACAATATATATTTAAATATATTGGACTCAACATACATACCAAACCTATAATGATATACTTGCAAAATGGCTATCTCACGTGGGATGACACGTGAGGTGTCTTAAGATGGACCTAAGCGTAATATGCAAGAGCTATGGGGGTCTCCATGCAATATATCCTCATTTATTCACACTATATACTTTATTTACAGAATTAATAATTAATACAAAAATGGCAAGGCGAGATTCACAATTTACCCCACGTGCGGTGGTGGAAGACCAAATGGATTTCACTTATACACGTAGCGCTCTGTCATCTCACGATACCCCTTCGTCGATTGACGCTTCAGATCTGATCTAGATGCTTCATCAACGGTCGGGGGATGCGAGGCGTGGATGGTTGGGATCACAACTAGGAAAGCCCCCTTCATTAGTCGGTATCTCCTCGTCACAAAGAAAATGTAGGAATGGAGCTTCCCCCTACTTTAGATCTGTGAATGCTCGCTCCTCTTGCGGTCTTCTATGTCGCTTGGGATCTACACGACCAAGACGACCGTCCGCATTTATTGATGTGCTCGAGAAGGTCCATGACCTAGTGATTGGGTCCTAGTTCAGCGTGGAAAGTGAAGCATCTGGGATACCCCTTGTAGGCTGAAATTAACTCAAAATGGATGTTGAATCTAAGACCTGCACGAAGACACTGTCCAGATTGAGGCGGTAAACCTCAACTAGAAATGAAGCTGGGGTGCAAAGGGAATGGAAGGGGTCCGGCGAGAGGCATAGTAGGGGCCCTTATTCACAGATCAGGGGCCTATAAGGTTGGTCCTGATGGAGAATCAAATGAAGAACATGCAAGGGAAGGTGATGAGATGGACGGTGAGGGTGGATATAGTCGAGTACTTGGTGAAATGGTTGGATCCCTAACGAGTTCGACGAACGAAAAATTCGGAAAAGTTGTGATTCTACTACATAAGAACCTATTACTTACAAAAATGAAACAACATGAAGTAAATCTACCTAAGAAATGAAAGTTCACAGCTCTTATAAATGCTTTAGGGGCAGGGAGCCGGGTGGTCAGAGAACCACCGTGGATCGCCTCCTCTCCTCGCTCGATGCTCTCTAGGCACGGGGAAGTTGCAGTTGTCACATGGACTTCACACACATGCAAGGACGCGTTTAGGGGCTCCAAGAGGAACCAAGTTCGAATGAAGACCAAGGAGTTGATTTATAAACAAAGAGGGTTGGCAAACTTTGAGGTGAATTATTGAAAGGCTAGATGAAGATCAATAGGATCTAATTAGGCATGCGAGAATATTATGATGGGAAGAGAATCCATGAAGGTCCTTATGTGATTCGATCAACCGGACAACGTGGAAAAATTGAGAAAAGGAGGGACTCGAGGTGTTGACACAAGTTAGAGGTGAGGCATGTGTAGTTGATCGAGTCAACTATCCGTGCCACCTGATTGGTCCACGTAGGACACATTAGGATAAAATATGCCCTATTATTCGAACTTAATTAATTAAATATAATAAATGATTTTATTAATTTTTATTTATAAATAAAAAATATTTATTATTTTTGGGTTTATTTATTACAAGTTAATTTTTAAATGTATATTTATAAGTATATTCATCTATGTTTGTATAATTTATTTTTATTTTCTATTTTTGATTTTATTATTTTATTTTCT
Organism: Ottelia alismoides; assembly: GCA_037367405.1. NCBI lineage: Eukaryota > Viridiplantae > Streptophyta > Magnoliopsida > Alismatales > Hydrocharitaceae > Ottelia > Ottelia alismoides. The sequence continues at coordinate 165,306 of JAZKJV010006856.1, read as the reverse complement.
AATTTTATATATTTATAAGTTATTTATATACATAAATTAATTTTTATTCTATTTCTCTTATTTTATTTGTATATTTAAAAAATATAGGTATAAATTAGATAGGTCGAAGTACGGCTATTTTATCTATGTATTTTGCATACTTATTTATTTTGTATTTTCTCTATGGTTTTATTCTATTCTAAATATGTAAACATATTATAATTAATATTCATAAAATTATAAAAATATCAAATTGTAAAAATGATAAAGAATAAATAAAAAGAATATTTTATTAAGGTATATTATACATTAAGGGTCCAAAACCTAACTTTTGCATATTAGCTTCAAAATAAATGAAACCACCTTCATTAAATAGCTAATTAAAATTTATATAAAATTAATGGTGTTCTGATGCGTTTTGAGTTTTTATTTGAGATATGGGTCTGTAAAGTTTGGTTTTATCTTTTATTTGTGTATAAAATGTACACTATATATTATTTTTGTGCAAACTCAATTTTGTATTTTTCTCTACATTATTATATACAACTTTCATGTACGATGTTTCTTTATTTGATGTATAAATAATAAGGAATAAAATAGGTCCAATGAATTAAAAGAATAGGGTTTTTAGGTGATTTTTGGCCCCTATCTCTCCCTACTTTATCCTTGTCGACCAACTCAATTCTTGACATGTTCTAGAGATTTAGGGTCATAAAACACATTTGATATTTTATTCGTTTTCTTTTCTTTTCTTTATTCTATAATGTTGACATTAAAAATAATATTTTATATACAAGAAACATGATAAATAATGGATGTTAATATGTAAAAGATAATGCTATTTACATGCATTAGCTGGGGTTTTTAAGGCCAAAATGACAGAATATAGGTGATGAAATGGAGATTCATCACCCCCCATACTTGTCTTTTCTAGTCCCTAGCAAACATTTATGCGATAAGTGTGGAAAATGAAAAATAAAATAAAGAAAATAAAAAGAAATAAATTGTAATAATAATCGACTTTTATACTTGTCTGCGATAAAGTCAAAGTTTGGAGCTCAGAGAAGACCTTTGGATTAATGATGTGTTCAGAACCCTATTAAAATCGAGTAGTGTGGCGTAACAGCTCTCAGATTCCATACTCCTATCATCCGGTCCAAATCACAACCATGTCAGAACCATCTTCCCAGTCCCATACTCTTGCCACCTTGAAATGATAGGACCATGCTTGTGGATTTGTTCATCTCTTCCCAGACCAAACCATTGAACCATAAAGGTGTTTGCTCTTATGGTAGTTCATCCTCGTGGAGACAAATATTCTCTTCTAAGGTCAGGTACTCATGGTCTTTACAACCGAATGGGGGAGAGACGTTAGACGAATGGGAAGAGAAGTGGGAATGGACCTCATTCCCTTGTGAAGTCGGTCAATGTAACCGATTCTTCACCAAGAAGCAGGTTTTTTCTGAAGCTCAAATTTTTTGTTAAATTGTCGATGTAGTCTTCTTTGGATATTTTCTTTGACTTTGTATAGCTTCTGCATTCTTGTTTGTGTCCAGGTGGATATAGCATCTTTTGCTCCACCCACTGTTTTGGGGTCTTGGAAAAGTTATCCTGATAGACCATCCCTCATCTGAAGCATTGTCTCAATCCATCTCCATCCTTTTGATATCACTGTTACAAAAAGAAGTGGGTTAGAGTACCGATGTCGGCAATCCTCAAGAATGGTTCCTGAGCCACCCTTGACGAAGAGGCCATGCATCATCCCGACTTAGACTCCAAGATTTTTCTACAGTTCATCTGAGTTGAGATAAGTGCTAGGTATGAGGTTTCCAGTCAAGTCACTATCTCAATAGTTGTACGGATGATATGAAAGGTTCTATTTAAGCACATTGAATTGAACCATGAATATAGTCTTATAGAACCTAATGAATTAAGTCTAAAGAATTAAGTCAAGGTAATGGGTTCCTCCAAGATTAAGTGTATTAAGGTATATTCCAAGCTCCAATCTCTGGACTTTATTGTGACTTGTTCAATTGTTTATATTATTTTCAAAAATGGAAAAGTTATGTAGAATGCAAGAAAATCTTTTTGTGATGCCATTTTCTAACTTTGAATTTTTTACAGATTTTTGAAAAGTTTTGCAAATTTTATGCAATTTTTGAAGAAGAACTTTGCAAATATTTTGGGAATTTTTGTATTTTGTATTTTTTTAGGGATTTTGAAGATAAAATATTTTGGATAAGAAAATAGATACAAATATTTACACGGGGTTGCATCAATTATTGACAAGACTTGGATTTTTAAGAATTTACACAAGGGATATATGATTATTTTATAAATATCTATATACAGTTAATAAAGTTTTTTGTGATGGCTATATTCCTCAAATTTATTTGAAGATGATTTTACAAACTATTTTGAAAACTATAGTCCAAAATAACTTTTGCAAATACTTTTAACAACCATTTACAAACATTCTAAAATCATTTTGCAAAGATTTTTCAAACAGTATATATAGATTTTCAAATATTTTTGCAACCATTTTCCAATCCATTTGCAAATAGGTTTTCAAACATTTTATTTCGCATAAATAAAAGAAATTTTTACAAATTAAATATTTTTTCAAAAGCTTGAAAATAGTTTACAAAATAATTTTCAAACAGTTTCAAAAAGATTTATCAATTTCAAAACTATTTTTTAAACATTTACCATCCACCATCGTTCCACCACTCCATTACCATCCGCTCGCCAATAAACGTCGGGTTTTTCTCCCCCGTTGCTGCTGCATCTTTCTCTTCATCTGCAGGACCTAAAGGAGGCTTCTGGGCCTTGCAGACCATCAAGGATAGCTTCCACCCACCGTCGGAGTCCACGAGACCTCCTGGGACCTTCCAAGGGTCTCCGGAGCTGTTTGGAGGTGCATGGTAGCTTTACCATTGCTGCAGGAGTATAAAGAGATTGTCGGAGGAGCCCCAGGTGCACAGAGGCTCGAGCTTCGGCGGATTCAAACTCGTCTAGCTCGATTTCTTCGAGCGTTCATCCAGATCCACCCGCTACCGTTGGATCTCCTCCGACCTTCTAAAGAAGCAGCCACCATCGGATCTCGCGCAGCCTAGCCGTTCGATCGTTGAAGCTCATCTAATCTCAGCCGTAGGATGTCGAAGGGGTACCGCTGCTCCTTGTGCTGAAACATGTATAAGTGAAGGGTGCGGCACCGTTGGATCTGCTAGGCTTTGGGTATTTTGCCAGATCTACCCTAAGAAATTTTGTATTTAAATATTAATACCGAAACGTTCATATGCAATTTTAAAAATTTTGTAAACTTTGCATTTTAGCCCCCCTATTTTTATTAATTTTGTATAGGTCCTTGCTAGGTTACGTGCCTCGTACACGGGACTTTGGCAATTTTGCAGCTGCACACTTGGAGTTCGGCCTATTTTCTTTTAGTCCATAAAGTTATTTGTTTAGTTATATATTTTGTGGAAAAATTGCACTGTGGCCCTCAAACTTTTGCTTAATTACAAAAATGCTCTTGCTAGTAGTGTAGTTCCTATTTGTTGTTTCTATTTATTTCATACATCTATAGACCTCTAAAAACCCCCAAAGAAATAATATAGTTGTATGTTGCATTGTGCTTCCACTCCATATTTTTATTTTACATTATTGACTTATTTTGTTATTTATAAAAATCCAAAAACATGCATCTTCATATCTGTTTGCATTACAAAATACATAAAAATTATAAAACATTTTTGCGAAATCCCCCCAAACATATATGTTGTGTGCTTTTATGTGTTCAACCTTCAGCACAAAAATTACTAAAAAATATAAAAGAAAACTCATAAAAGTAGAAAAACTTGAAAAACCTTCATAAAATTTTATAAAATCCATAAAAATTCTAAAAATTGTGTTTTCTATTTATAAATTTCTATATTTTATTATCTATATTTTAAAATTAATTTGGAGAATTTTTGTTACTATTTTTTTATTTTTCATCTCCTTTTTAATCTTAGGCAATTATTTTATTCCCTATTTTGAGTATTTTTGACTTTAAAAATACCATAAAAATTAGTAAAATATAGAAAAATCACAAAAACATTAGAAAAATATAAAAATCATAAAAACATTTTATTCCTTTATTTTGAATATTTCTACTTATTTTTATCTCCCTCTCACCTCTCTTGCATACATATATCTTATATAGTTTTATATCCTTTTTAAAAGAAAAAGAAAACATAAAAAATATAAGATATAAAAAGAAAATACAAAATCAGAAAATTAAAAATCAAAATATAAAAATATAAAGTCAAAAAATTAAATTAAAAAATATAAAATTAAAAACCCACAAAAAATAGCACTTGTATAGACAAATATTTCACATTCATTTTTTGAGCACTTATTGCCCCGATCTACCTGCTTGTTTCCTATTTTCGACACTCTACACATACTTGCACCTATACACATCTTTGTTGTAGAGTTATAATAAATTTTAACTCCGCACATTTACTTTCATTGCTTGATTTACCTATTGTGGGTTAATTGTTGTTTTAATCCGGATTTCGTGCGAGGTCAACTCAACGACTATTGATTTGCCTTGTGAATTAACACGACCTCCCGATTTTCATGTTAAATAGTAACCAGCTTTTATTGTAGAACCTTTTTCAAATTGCTTTTTCTCTGTCTCCATGTTTGGTGATTCTGGCACTCATCCTTCATATGTCCTTCCTTCTTGAAATATTGACAAATATTCTATGTCTTTTTTCAATTCATCATGTGGCTTCTTAAACTTTTTCTTTCAGCGTATTTTCCCTTGACATGGAGCACCTCTATCTTCATATTGCTTGATGAATAGTTCTTTAGTTCACAATCCATCAACTACTTTGAGGGGAGGGATGGGTTCACATCATCCAACATGAAATCATCCATCATATAAAATCATGGTCTCTAAAGCATTTATATGAGGATGGTAACGAATGTATTGATAATGACGCTCGATGTTCGTCTTTAATATCTTCTTCCATAGTTTCTAACTTAGAAATGATATAACCAAAGACATCTATATAAGATTTAATAGATGTATCTTTGACCATACAAGCATAAAGAGGCTTTGCTTGAGATATAAATGATTGACGAAAGTATTTTTCATGTATAGGCTTTCAAACTTCAAACATATAATCGTTGTAGAGAACCCGTTCACGACTTCATGAAGAATATCATCCAATAGTCAAAGATGTATGCTTGTCCTAACCTATGCATCTATATTTTCCTTCTCATCTTGAGTCAATAATGTCGCATGCATCTTCTCTAGTCCTCTCAGTACCTTTGCGATGCCTTTTAAAATGGTGATCGAATCCTTCTTGACCGTTCACAAGCCAATTCCACTGTTTATCGTGGGTGTTAGATCTAAAAAATGATATATTGTAGAAGATTCGATACAAAGCAGAAGCTATCAACTAGACATATATATTTGTTGTACACTAAAATATGTATAAAATACAATCAACTTAATAACCATGATACTGATTTGTTGAGGAATGATGCAATACACAAACAAATCCACAATCAATCACACAAAGAAGGAAACAAAATTTACGTGAAACCCCACCAATTTAGCAAAAGAATCACAGACAAAGGAAGATCTCATTATGTAGAAAATCGGAGTATAAGATATATAAAACCATATGAGGCGGTGCTCTCCTAATAATAGACTCTCTAATAATCCATATCTTATCCTAAAATATGCATAAATAGGGCATGCGGTAGATAGATCCTAAAAATTTGTGCCACATGGACTCCTCCCTGCACCTTATCCATCGAGTTGACAAATATCAATTTACAAAATGCGTCTAATCATAAAATGAGTTGATTTCAAGGCATATCTCAGTAAAAAAATGTCATCCATTTTACTAATCCTTCAAAGGCTTTGTATAGTACACTTAAGTCCACACCTGTTTTGAGCCTTGAATCCATGGTTAAATGAAGGGATCATTTCTTAATCAGATTTAGCTTAGATTGCACTTGAGTCTAGATAACTTACCTAGTGATGGGATCCCTAACGTTGTCACTAATTTAATAATATTCATGATATTGTTTTTTTTACGACGATGGACAAACCAAAAAATTAAAGAGGTTCCAACTGTTTAGGTTGGAGGGAGATCCTTGAAAAACAAGTTTTTCCAACCGTGACATACTATATTATACTATGAAAATCTTGATTTGAATGTAAATTTGGAAACAGAGTCAACAACATTAACAAGAAAAAGAAAATGCTTTAGACTCTCATCACAGCCCTTTCGACCATTGGATTAGAGAATGAGTGCCAACAGAGGTTAATTTGTCGCTAAAAAATCCAAATATAATGGTTTCAATCTTTTCAACCCAATCGAATCGTAGGGAACACAAGGATTGGGTCAAAGGTAAAAAATGGGAGTACAACCAGTACCGGAAAACATACACCAAAAATAGAAAATTTGACCCTAACAAGTAGTTCCAACTATTTCAATCAGGTCCTCTATTTTCAACTTTCCCGAAATCCGGATCCCATCCATGCAAATCTCGCACTTTTTCCGTATTTCCCTCATAATTAAAGGCCCTCCCACAGAACAGCGTATGCTGCCCCCGGAAAAGCGCCGTCAAGCGGGCCAATCTCACCCATCCACGTCTTCTATCCCAATCGCCACCTTACACGTAGCAGTCCTTCATAGGCCCACGATCGGACGGCCATCATCCCATCAGCGCAAAATGCTCCCTTTCTAGATCCTTCCAACGGACGTACATCGGATTCCCAAAACTCCGGGGGAGCGAATCTACAATTTTCCCGGGGAAAACTGGGTCCCATCTCCCCAATCTTAACCGCTGCGCAACAAAGAAGGCGTCCCTTCCACCCCTCGGATCCAATCGATCGGTATTTATAATAATAATAATTCCTCGTATCTATAACGATTAATCTGTCAACCAATGTGGGGACAAATCGACAAGTAATCGGAACCGGATGAGGGGACCGGATCCGGTATCCGGATAACCATGGTTAGCTTATTAACCAGTGGGGGGATCCCCATAGGTTAAAAAGGTATAGATATGTGTGGGAGGAGAGAGGACCAGATCAAGAGCGAAAGGAGGGACTTGAGGGAGATAGATAGGGAGGTGGGAGAGAAATAGCGAGATAGAGCCCGAGATTGGGGGCGTCTCTGACGGGAGAGCCCCAACGAAATGAACAAATACTCCACTCTGCTCCTCTCAGATCCCTAATCGCTTCCGTCTCCTCTCGGTGAGTCCGATCCGCTTCCCAAGATCCTCGCTTTATACTCAGTGCCTGATCTAGGGTTTTCCGCGCCTGAAGCTCGCGTTTTGTTGGATATTTTGGCGTGTCGGTCCTGTTTGAGATCGGAAATTGTGTTTTGAGTGGTGATTGTGTGGGAAGGCGTTTCCTTTTTTGTGTTTGGTGTTTAGAATCTTAGGTGCTTCGGAGGTTGTGGTTGGACGTTGTTGGGCTTTGAATCTGGATGGATCTGGATTGTTGTGTGTGCAGAAAGGGGTGGTTTTGCTTTGATCATCTCCAATAGGAAAAATGGTGTTTTTCCTCAATTGGATGATTTTTATGCATTAATTAGATGCTTACTGTACTTCTAATTACTATACTGGTTGTGAAAATTGCGCGTTTCGGATTATTTTTTGTTGGAATCTTGTTATCACATTATATACTTGCCTCTTTTTGGTTGGCTTGCACTGTTGTTGTGCTATCCTTTCTTTTTTGGTTTCATTTATTTGTTATGTTTCATAAGTATCTTATTGTGAACATGGATTGCAAAATTTTTTTAGTTTGAGTGCTGATCTCTCGTTCCATCTGAGTATTGCTTCCTCTTTTCCCGGTATCATGATTGATTTCGCTGGAGCGTAATAATAATAGTGGAGAGGGGTGAGATCTGGGATTTTAGTTATTAGAGGTTCAATCGTTGGTTTTGTTGATGCAGGAAGATTCTCTCTTTGTTAGGTTTGATCACCTCCGCCATGGCTGATATCTCTGGGCTCCCATGCCTTTTGCTGGATTTGGAACTCGGTATCTTCAACTGATTCATGATCGTTCGTCGTTCACGGATTCCTTTGGCAGCGTTTTTGGCCTTTGAGTTTGGGGTGCGGACGAGGGGGAAGAAGAAGAGGAAGAAAACCCTCCCCCTTCCTGCTCTCTCCAGCCTCGGTGGCCTGACTGGCCCGGTCTATGTCTCGTAAGCTCGATAGCCCTGTACAGACCCAGATGGCTATCGCTGTTGCGAACCGCACTTTTCGTAATGAATTCCATGGGAACAGAACTGACGGAAAACCCGTCGGGAGGAGACGGGTTTTTGTGCAGACTGACACTGGTTGTGTGCTGGGCATGGATTTGGATCGGAGCGATAACGTACACACTGTGAAGAGACGGCTTCAGTTGGCGCTGAATGTGCCTACTGATGAAAGCTCGCTGACATTTGGTGATGTTGTGCTGAAGAACGATCTGAGTGCTGTACGGAATGATTCACCGTTGCTTCTTAGAAGGAACTTTATGCACAGAAGCTCGTCTACTCCATGCCTTTCACCGACGGCTAAAGATCTTCATCACAGGGATAGAAGTGGGCCAGTTGAGATTGTAGGCTGTTCAAGCCGGTTTGGTGGCACGAGGCATCTTGTGAAGGAGGTGGTGAATGCTATCAGCGCTGGTGTTGAACCTATTCCGGTCCATAGTGGTCTTGGTGGAGCATATTATTTCAGGAACATCCATGTGGAGAACATCGCGATTGTTAAGCCAACGGATGAAGAGCCATTTGCCCCCAACAATCCGAAAGGATTTGTCGGAAAGGCTCTTGGTCAGCCAGGGTTGAAGCGGTCTGTAAGGGTTGGTGAGACTGGATTTAGAGAAGTTGCAGCTTACCTTTTGGATTATGACCATTTCGCGAATGTCCCACCCACTGTTCTTGTCAAGATTACTCATCCGATCTTCCATGTTAATGAGGTCAGTGCCTGCAGCAACAAGAGCTATGACAGGAAGCCAAGGATGTTCAGCAAGATTGCTTCGTTTCAGCAATTTATTCGTCATGACTTTGATGCCAGTGATCATGGTACTTCGAGCTTCCCGGTGGCTGCTGTGCATCGCATTGGTATTCTTGACATCCGGATCTTCAACACTGACAGGCATGCTGGGAATCTTTTGGTCAGAAAGGTTGACGGTGGAGTGGGGAAATTTGGTGGCTCAATGGAGCTCATACCCATTGATCATGGCCTTTGTCTTCCTGAGACCTTAGAGGACCCTTACTTTGAGTGGATCCACTGGCCACAGGCATCAATCCCATTCTCTGAGGATGAGCTCGAGTACATAGCTAAACTCGATCCAATGAAGGACTGTGACATGCTTAGAATGGAGTTGCCGATGATCCGGGAGGCATGCCTTAAGGTATTGGTTCTCTGCACCATCTTCCTCAAAGAAGCCGCTGATTTTGGTCTGTGCCTTGGGGAAATCGGAGAGATGATGAGTCGGGAATTTAGGGGAGTGGAGGAAGAGCCGAGTGAGTTGGAGGTTGTTTGCATTGAGGCAAGGCGTCTGGTTAGGGAAGAAAGAGATGGTAAGTCATCTTCAGAGGCGGAGACTCCGGAGGATGATGACTTTCAGTTTGATATAGACTGCGAGGATGATGATTTCGCTATGCGCAAGCTGTCACCAACTTACCAGCATGGCCTGAAAGGTGGAAGGAACCCATTCTCTAAGCTTGCAAGCCTGGATGAAGAGGAAGATGAAGCTGAAGATGACATGAGCTCCACCCTTTCTCTCGGTCATCCTGTATATGCACCTCCCCCTCCACCGATCTTGTCGAGGCTGTCCATGTCACTCAACAGCGTGAACCTGTCCTCAAAGGGCTCAAACGTGCTTGCCAGTCACCCAAAATCCGAAACCTCCATGACCAACAAGAGCAACTTGGGCAGCGGCGGAATGCAAGGTGCAACAAGGCGTAGCGCGAACGAGCAACTCCCGGCCAGTGCCAGCTTTGTGAAGATCGCGGATATGGAGGATGATGAATGGGCTTCCTTCCTTGAGAAACTCCACGAGCTTCTGCCAGCTGCGTTCCGTCACCGGAAATGTGCCACCGCTGGGCAGCGCCAGCGCCTGAGGCTTGGTACGTCTTGCCAATTTTGATAGAGGAATTGGGCAATGATGTCAGTCGCTCTACGTTATGTGGTATTGTGTTGCTTGCTGCTTCCTGCTTGTTTGGTGTGCCCTTTCTAGTTTGTTGAAAACAGTGCTCTGTAGTAGATAGGGTATGGAGGGAGGAATAAGACCATCAATGGGGTTGAGGCAAACTAAGCACGAGGAGAGTGACGGTGGAGAGACTGGGCCTTTTTTATTGAGGTTGTTTGATCTCATTTGAGGTGGAAGGGGAAGGGGGATGTAAGGAAATGGAGTATTTTTGTACATAGTGGTAGGGGTTTAGGGTTTACCTATTAGTAGCTCTCTACTTAAGAGGGAGGATCAATGGATGTCTCTCTCTCTCTTAAGATGCTCTTGTAGGGTATTATTAGAATAAATGCATGTTATAATTTGGCATGAAAAAAAGAAACTGTTGTATATTCTTTGTTAGAGTTGTTGGCATATTTTCATTGTTTGATCATGGTTTGTGTTGTCCATGTGGATGATGTTGAATGTTTTGATGGTGAGATTTATGCTGATGAATTCTGAGATTTAGGTAGAACCTGTGATGGAAGGCAAACGCATCTTTGACGGGAGATGAAGGAGGGGGGGGGGGATACAAAGAAATGGGTCAAGCGAAGAAATGAAAATGGTCCGCTTGGTAGCATATCCTACTTCGTACTGCTGCGCTTACGGATTTTGATGTAGAATATGGATGCAAAATGAATATTGATCATTCATACATGGATAGTATTGAAAACTCCATAAATTAGCTTAAATACATGTATCGAATGAAATACACACGTTATATTTACCAAATGTAACGTGTATATTTTGCATACATATTCTCCATCAAAATCCGTAATGAGTATGTCAAATATGGTGGAAGAAGGTAGTAAAATTGTGTTATAAGTTAGAAATGGAACCTAACCTCGATAAACTATCTGACAATTTTACGGGTTTACCAGTGCCAGGAAATGTCCGTGCTCTATAAAAACGTTGTGATGAAATTGGGGAATGGAATAAAACGTGGGTTGGTGAATGGTAGGTGCGACCGTGCCGATCTATGATCCAAGTCATTGCTCTTTTCTGACCACTCAAATATCACCTATTTCTTCTAATTATTCCAACTCGGCTGTCTGATACTAATCCCCCGGTGCACACCGTTTTTGATGTAGAACACAATATATGAAGAAACATCCTACATGTCACGAGAGCGACCAATCGAATTTTCTAGAGTGGCAAAGAATTGATAAAGTACTTGATGGAACCCTGAACATAAAGGCAAGGATTCTTTTTTTATATATATTTCAACAACCATCGTATTCTTACCATTTTTTTACAAGTGATCTATAGGGATACTTGTGACATCAACTAGCAGTGAAGTTGAATGATACAATAATATTAGTTGACGCTCGAAGGAGTTTGAATACTCTGCAATATTCGTTATGCAAACATACGCGTGACATTTACATAAAATCATAATTTAGCTTTCTTGAATTTTCAAGTTGACTCACTGTCAAGTGCTTGACGTTATATTTAATTGGGTAAATTAGAAAAACCTCAACTGTCTCAATTTTCACGGGTTTCATTTTTCATATGTAACAAAAATGGGATTGATCCTGTTTTTTGTCTCCAGTGCAAGGTTTCATTAGCTTCCATGACCTTTTTATGTTGTCCTTAAGTCCTAAAGTTGAAGATGCAGACCTTCCTTTTGTTACATATATGAAAAATAAAGTCTCTAATGGGAAATTGATGCATAGTTGGAGTTCTTTTCGTAATTTACCTTATTTAATCAATCGTGTTGAATTACATCGTGTTTGTGAATTTTCACTAACATGTATTAATGCACTTTCGGTATAGCTTGTAGGTATGATTCCATTAGCACCAAACCACTTCTAATATCAAGTAGGGTTACATGTACGAATGTAAGTGGTCAAATACAAATAAATGTGTTTCTATATCTTTATTCGTTTTTAAAATATGGATATGGATTCATATACATATAGTAAAACTATGTTTATTTTCATAAAAAATAAAAACTATGTTTACCATATCCTTACAAGACGATATAGAGGTAAAACGGATATGCCATATGGATAATACTAAGGAGTTATTTGTTTCCAATAGCGCGAGGGACAAAGTAGTATAAGTGTGGGTTCGCCTCCACTATCTATCCCTCGTGCTATTCTCATTATCTGCGCTATGGAGCACTTCTCGTTGAATGAGGAGGGATAACTTATCCCTCGGCCTCCATTCTTTCAACCATCATGCAACTGCCTTCCTCTAACTTACCAACCTTATCCATCCTTATTCCTCCTAATTTACAAACCTTATCCATTCTTATTCCTCTTATTCTAAATGAACGACGAATAACAAATAACTACATCCTATCCATTCATATCCACCCTTACTAATTAACACTTACTAATTATCTTAAATATACATGTATTGAATAAACTACATAGGATAAAAAACATATTAAATGTATTTATTTAATATTTTTCATCAATCAAATTGAAAGAAGGTGGAAAGTTATGTTACACGTAATTTAATATAAATCTACAATGATATTTGCATATATAAACAGTTCTACAAATAGATAATTTGCGAATATCAAAATGATATCTATATATGTTTCATTTAAAAACATATATGGATATTGATGGATCTTCATTTCATCATCTTTATTGTTTTATTTTGGGCTTAAATCCCTAGCTAAATGCATGCATATATTATTAATTTTGTGAAAACAAACACTCAATAATTCACAATTAATAATGTATAAAAGACTATACACAATACTATATTTTACGGTCAAATTAAAAGAATAAAGAAAAGAAAAAAAAGGAATGAAGTGTCTAAGAGATTGAGTGATCCTGATCTCCGAGACTCAGTCATCATGATGACTTGATCGACAAGGAATAAAGTAGGGGAAGGTAGGGCGACCAATGGTACAGAAAATACACTAAAAAAACCTAATTTTATAGGCAAATAATTTCCATTGGAATCTATTTTATTTTATTCTTTTTACACCGCAATTAAAAGTTTTCAATTTGGTACACATAAATATAAAGAAAAATACAAAATTCATTTCACTAAAAAATAATGCACAGTGTGCCCAGGACACACAAAATAAAAAACCGCAAAGAAAACTTTGCATACATGTATCTTCTCCATACAGATTCATAATTGACTAAACTCACCTTTATTGTTCATAAAATTAAATATGCTATTTAACGAAGGTGTTTCATTCAATTTGAAGTTAAGGTGCAAAAGTTAGGTTGTGGGCCCTTGCTATGTAATATACATATATATTATATTCAATTTATTTATTATTTATACTTTTCACTTTTTTTTATTTTTATAAAATTATAAATATTATTTAAACCCATGTCTGTAATTAAAATAAAATGAAACCATTAAAAATAAAATAAATCATATACTTCAATATAAGTAAAGTATATTGTAATATACCTATAAAATTTAAATACATAATTACTTATGTAACTAAATTCAAAAAAATATAATAAACATACTTAAATATGTATTTGAAAAATTTATAATGTATAAAATACCCCTAAATAATAAGAAAATATAAAATACAAAATAAAATTAAAATATAGATAATACATGTCTATTTACATATGTACACATCTAAATATTAACACATTACAAATAGACATGTAAAAATAAATAAAAATCAAAATAAAATACTACATAAAATTAAAAGTATTTTTCAGGTTTTGATAAAAAATAATAAATTCATTTCCTATTTTTTATTTAATAAAATTAGGATGTTTTATTATGAAATTCATGGTTGGTCCATGTGGACCTGAATGATATGGTAAAATCCCAAGCGCATCACGGAAGCATTTGGGTCGTATCATATACGATTGCGATGCAACAAACTTTAAAAAAAATTAAAACGATGAAACCACATGACCCAAGAACACTTCTTGGATCATTTCATCTAACCACATAATAGGTAAAGGAATACCTCCTATAGCGTGATTGCAATCAAGACTCTAAGAGAAGGGACCTCCTGTCACAAGTCCGATCCGTCGGAGGAAACGCTCGCGAGCGCGGAGATGAGTCGCATGCTTCTCACAATCCATGTCGATGATCCAAGAAATGCATCTCCTGATCTTGTCTCACGAGATCGAACACCTTCTTCATGCACATGATGCACCAAAGTAGATGGAGATCTGAGAGTCGTCGAAGCAGCAACACAACAATGATGAAATGACGAAGGTGATCTTCTCTCTATGAGAAGAATTGACGACCACTTAAAGAGAGGGAGAAGGGTTGACATGAGAAATGAGAGAAAGAAAGGCATCGAAATTGCGTATTGAAGAGAAAGGGCTACCTCTTCTTTTATAGGGTTTTGGGAGTCCATGGATCTCAATCCATGGACAACACTAAATCAATGGATGAGATTGATTTGTGTGTAATCCAATGGCCATGATTTTGTTTTTAAAAACATAATAAAAATATAATTTAATTTAAATTATTATATATTTATAAATAAATATAATTAATTTCAAAATTAAATCATTTAATCTTGGAGATAATGGAGGAAGAGATTGGCTCATCCCTAAAAAAATGGGGGACGACAACCAATTCCCCTTGGGACAATGTGTCCGTCCAACCTCTTGACTTGGTATGAGTCAATCTCATTCCAAGTCATGATATTACATTATCTCATGTAATTTCCAAGATTATCTCACAAGGATAATACACAATTATTCTGTGAAGATTGCAATCATGCAATTGGAATTATGTGAATCACATTCACAGCCCAAAATAAAATATAATCATATTTTCAATTAATCATCCAATGTGAATCCAATTCACATCAATAATTAATCAAAAAATATAAATCACAATTATTTTCTCTCATATATATCATAAATCACATTTATAATATATATGAATAATTGGATAGTGTTATCGGCATTATTCATATTCATAATAATTAAATCATATTTAATTATATTGGATTATCATTCTCATGCATTCAAATAATATGAATTAAATTCACATTATTCATGATAATTAAATCACATTATTATCCATTTCCCAATGCTTAGATATAATTCAACAATGGAATTATTCTTGAATCCTTTCCAAAACAATGTGCTTTCTCCGCAGATAAGGACATGGTGATTGTATGTTCCACGTATAGTGACTTGGATATTGAGATCACATCTCAAATTCAGATTTCATGGACCTCTCATAGATGCTTGATTTAATCAGGGCCACAAAGCTAATCTTCTCATTACATCTGAATCTTATTCATATTAATGTCTAACACTTGGACCAAGATCAGATTACTTCTCTACTGAAAGGAGTAACTAAAATCTAGACATATTTCTTCACTCCCTCGGAATGGAAGCGTTGTGGCTATACACTCGTTTATGATCACATCATCCTCATGTATTCCTAATACATGTATATCCTGCATAGTGGAAGACCTATGATAATACCGAAGATATAGATCAATTTTACACTGTCATATTTAGGGTTTCATCATCAAGTTTTTCAATCTTGGTCACTGGGAGTTGGTATCGATCATATACTTTCCAAAAGTATATATCATACCTTCAAAATTCTTGTCATGCTTCCAAAGCACAACGACCATGCATAGAATTCGATTAGTCTCAATACCTTATGAGTGAGTTCATGTCTTTCAGTTCACAAGTGAACCTGTATGATCCCTTTGAGAGATCGTATTACTCATATGCTCTCATATTCACACAAGCTCGTCGGTGTGTAGACCTTGGTTAGGTCATCAACCTATTGGTCTGTCAAATGTACACACTCAGACATATAGCAACACATCTCTCTCCGGTCAGAGGATGCATGCATATATCATGACAATATACGACATAGTACTTTGGTTATTTCGATCTTGTTAAGTTAACTCCTTGACCTAACTAATCTGACACCTCCAAATCTCTATTCCCATACAGAGGACATGCATCAAGAGGTCAGTCAGATATCAACCCAATGAGAAAGGATTGCCATCTCCTACTTATGCTAGAGATCATCTCTTAACAATCATTTGATGATGCTTGATGAGTCCTCAATATGACTCTGTAGATATTCATCCAAGCATCAACCTCTATGATTTCATCATTGAATCAACAGTTGTATGATCATTAAGATGTCCATGGTGCATTACCCTAATTGTACAGAGGGACCTTATAGTGCATTCATTTAGTTAATCTCAGATAGGTAGTGAAAGAATCAATAACTTTTATTGATAAATTGAATGTAAGAATGGTTCACCTCGGGCTCATATGGCTAACAATCTCCCACTAGCCCTCAGAACCATTCAGGTATAATCCTTAAACCCTCATTACATGTTGGTCGAAACCCTTCTATGTCAGAGGTTTTGTAAGAGGATCAACAATGTTGTCGGTAGAGGCCACCTTGGTGATGATGATGTCACCACGCTTTTGAATTTCCTAAATAATGTTGTATTTCCTTTCTATGTGCTTACTCTTTTGATGCCAGCTGGGTTCCTTCACCTGGGCAATGGCTCCCCTGTTATTGCAGAGTAACGGGATGGGAGTATCAGAGGAAACTATGCCAAGTTCCAGGATTAACTTGCGTAACTACACCGCCTCCTTTGTAACGTATGATGCAGCAACATATTTGGCTTCTGTTGTTGAATCTGTAGTAGTGACCTGCTTCCTTCTTCTCCAGCTCACAACATCACTGTTCAACAAGAACACAAACTCTGATGTTGACTTTCGATTATCAATATCCGAATGGAAGTCTGAATCTGTGTATCCCAAGACTTGGAGATCATCATTTCTATAGATCAAGATGTAATATTGTATTCATCTTAGATACTTGAAAATGTTCTTCACTATTTTCTAGTGTTGTTCTCCATAGCAGGATTGGTAACAACTTACCACTTCCACTACATGTTAAATATCTGACCGAGTACACATCATGGCGTACATTAAGCTTCCTATAACTTATGCACAGGGGCATCGGGCCATGGCCTTCTTTTCCTCAACAGTTTAAGGAGCCATCCCTTTAGATAGGTGGATACCATGTCTTAAGTGGAGGAAACCTTTCCATATGGAAACATTCCAAAATTTTCTTAATGTACCCATGTTGTGATAATCCCAATATCCTCTTTTCTCGGTTTCTGAAAAACTTCAGACCTAAGATGTAAGAGGCTTCTCAAAGATCTTTCATCTCTAATATATGGGATAGCCAAATCTTAACATTGATCATCATCTCTGTGTCATTCCCAATGATAAGGATGTCATCTACATAAAGCATGATGAACACACACTCCACTAAGCTTCTTGTACACATAAGGTTCATCAGGATTCTGCACAAAATCACAACTCGTTATGGTTTCGTCAAATCTGATGTTCTAGCTACGAGTAGCTTGTTTGATCCCATAGATGGATTTCTTTAGCTTGCATACTTTACCTTCCTCGGTTATAAAGCCTTGGAGTCGCTCCATTTAGATATCCTCCTCGAGGTATCCCTTGAGGAAAGCTGTCTTGACATCCATCTACCAGATGTTGTAGTCAAGAAATGCAGCTATAGCTACCAGTGTCCTGATAGACTTAAGCATAGCCACAAAAGAGAACGTCTCATCGTTGTCGATGCCTTATATCTGTGTGTAGCCTTTGGATACGAGATGTGCCTTGAAAGTCTCTACTTTCCCATCAGGTCCCATCTTTCTCTTGGAGATCCACTTACACCTAATGGGTTTTACCCCTTCAGGTGGATCCTCTAGGGTCCATACACCATTCTTATGCACCGAGTCAATCTCCGACTTTATTGTTAGCATCCATCTATCCATGTCATGATCCACGTGTGCTTCCCTTGCACATGGAATCCATCCCTTTCAGGTGGTACAACTACTCTCGAACTCCTTCGAAGAGGTATGGATGTTTCATCTTTACTTATCTTTTCAGTCTCTGGTTCAGGAAACTCAGAATCCTCTGTGGACTCAATGAGTTCCTCTACTTCATTTTCATCTTGACTTTTAAGGAAGTCATCCTCCAGAAATCTCACATCTCTAGAGACGAAAACCTTTTGGGTCTCAAGGTCGTAAAGCTGGAATCCAATACCATCTTTAACATACGTAATGAAATAACACTAATGAGAGAGAGATTCTAGCTTACTTGCATCCACGTTTTTCACATGGAACAAGCAACCCCAAATCCTTATATGTTTAACACTTGGTTTGTTTTCATACCAAAGCTCATGAGGAGTCTTAGGTACAAACCTTGTAGTTATCTTGTTCAGGATATATGTTGCAGTCTCTACTGCATACCTCTAGAAACTAAGAGGTAAATGTGCTTTGCTCATCATTGAACAAACCATATCCATGATTGTCGTATTGCATCTTTCAGCGACACCATTAATTTGGGAGGTTTCAGGAGGAGTGAGATTGGAGACAATTCCATTCTCTTTAAGGTATTCCCTGAATTCATCTCAGAGGTACTCGTCACCTCAAGTAGATCGAATTATTTTAATCTTCCTATTGATTTGGTTCTCAACCAAAGACTTGAACTCTTTGAACTTTTCAAAGGTTTCAAATTTATGATATAGTAGGAAGATAAATCCGTATCGTGAATGGTCATCAATAAATATAAAATAATATCGATATCCATTTCGAGTCATGATACTAAAAGGAGCACATACATTGATATGTATTAAGTCAAGAATACCTTCGTATCATGTAACCTTGTTACAAAAAGACATCCAAGTCATTTTACCTCAAATACAATGTTCGCATGGAAGCAAAGATTGAACCTGTAGAAAATCTAAGGGTCCATCCTTTATCTATCTATTGATCCTATCAATAGATAAATGACCAAGCCTTTCATTCTAAATCATATTCGAATGATTTCCATCCTTTCTGAATCTTTTGAGGTTTTTATTAGTGGCAGTATCATCCATGACATGTTCATTAATGCAAAATTCATAGAGTCCACCAGAAGTCAAAACACCATCCCCAATATATTTATCATAATGGCTTATGACTAGTTTATTGTAGAAAAGGAATGAATATCCGCTTCTAAGAAGCTTAGATACATGTATTAATTTTCTCTTGACTTCAGGTACATAAAGACACTCTTTAAGTAGTAGGACTTTTCCACTAGATAATAATAGTCGGTAGGTCCCGATGACGACTGCTACAATGCCTACATCAAATCCCATCTAGATGACTATCTCCCATTCATCTAAACTCTTATGTTCTTGAAATAGATGCAACAAATTGCATACATGAACAGAATCACCCAAATATATAATTCAACTTCCTTCTCGTCCAACGAGAAAACTAGTTTCAATGATGAAAGTAGATTTCATACCTACATGGGCTTCACCTTTGTCAGCAAACTTCAGGTATTCTAGGCAATTACGCCTCCAGTGCCTCAGCTTTTTGTGGTGATGATAGGCATCAGTTTTCTTTGATTCTATCAAAGTGGATGTCTTGGAAGATGAACCAACTCCTTGACTCTTCTTTTTTCTCTTCTGGGCCAGGACCTTCGGAGAACCATGCTTCCGACTGTGATTTGCTTTAACTTGTGCAACTATTGCATTGGCAGAGGGGCCATCCTTCTTGATTACATCTTCTGCATACTTTAGTGCATCCAATAGCCCAGCGTTAGTAAAATCAACTTTGCTCATGTGGTATGTGACCACAAAGTTATTGAAAGACTTATGGTGTGACAATAGAATGAAGTCAGCTCGCATGTTTGCGTCCATGTTAGCTCCCAAGGTTTCCAGCTCAGAAAGATACTTAAACATTTTGAGTACATGTTCTCTGACATAGGTCCCCTCTTGCATCTTGCAGCGAATAAGTTCTTTCATTATATTATAATGCTGTGTGCAGTTTACATCACCGAACATTTCTTTCAGATTCAGCATGATACCATGGCAAGTGTCCATTTCCACATGTTGCTTCTGAAGCACATGTACCCATAATGTAACATCTTGCTAGATTATGATCCTCATCATATTTTTCATTATAAGAAATTTCTTCCGGAGTCTTCGGGTCTGTGTACTTGTCCTTTGAAAGCACATAAGAGATGCGCTCAACTGATATGACAAGATCTAAATTTCGGATCCAATCAAATAACTTGATCCATTCAACTGATTGACCTCCAGGAGCTTGCTAAGTGGATTCATGGACTTCATTTTTTGAAATTAAGAATGCACTATAATAGAATATATAATAATATATTCAATTTTATTTCTTTGATTAAAGAATTTTAATCAAATTAGTCTAGCATTTTCAACTTTGAAAGTTCATTCCTTCAATCACTTTCAGACAAGAGATATACTTACTGCTATATCTCTGGAAAGAACAAGAATCTTCTCTTTACCTTTGTCACATCCCAATAATAACAGAACTTGCGACTCAAATATAAAGAAGCGGGAACACATTCCTCCTTGCAAGTCCAACTTGCATTTTCCAATTAGGTCTTTAACACCTAGGCCCACCACCCCTAAGGTGATATTGACATGTTGTCAATTGAACCAATCGTCAACGTGCTTAAGACTCACTATACACAACCCAATATCACCCTAATAATATGAGGACTCGATATTGGGGTCACTACGTATACAACCTCACTCTTTTGAGAAGAAAAGAGCTCGATCCATATGCACTTGTATGCATGAGCTGTCACTTCAGACATGCGTCTCCTATATACAATCCCTAACGACGGATTCCTTTGCCTTGATGGGAGACCATGGATGTCACTTATGTGATCCTCCACCTCATATTAAAATTCTAATTAATTATCATAAATCACATTCACATAATTTATTCTTTCAAGGAAAATATACATCTATTCATAATAGAGTGTTTCTAATTTGATACAATTAATTTAATTAAAGTAAATCAGTTATCATTCCAATTCAATCAACAAACTTGATTGTTACTTGAAAGGATGATATTATCTCAAAGTACATATTATTTAGATTTTTAGTAATTAGAAAATACATCATGATCTCTCCAACATTATCCCTTACCTATCCGATGTCATAGAAGTACCGACAGGAGTGGGACAGATCACACACGGTGCAACCTGCTATCCCAACGCTCCCCGACTAGACGCCATATCCACCTCAGGAAAGGATAATACCAAATTGATCATTTTGTACTTGAGATTATAATAGGTTTTTCAACTAAAGTTATACCATATAGTAATAATCAAAACCATTTGATTATAAGGAAATTTGCTAAATAAATTTCAATTCCTATTCAAGAAAGTTTGTTTGTTGAAAAGTAGATTGGGTAACCAATTGTGATCTCGATCATATCATTTAATTATTGGTCTAGGCAATATCATTTAAGGAAATACTTATCATCAAATATTTATCAAATATTTATCCATAATTTATTATAGGAAATTATCCATCAATTTCACTAATTTCTTAAATGACAATCACAAGGTTCTTGATTAGGAATGTAATTTCCAACAGTGACCCTCACTCACTAAAATTATCATATCTCAATCAATTTAAATCCAAATCAAGCAATGTAAGTTTCCAAAGTTTGCTAATTTGATTTATAATAGAAACCATGTGATTAGCACCCATTTCCAAGCATTTCAAAATAGTAATTAACTCTTTAACTATATCATGATTCGCCATCCCCGAAATAATGGATATATGTTCGGCAAAATGATAATAAATTGAGTTATTGGATTCTAAATCACACAAACTTAAATCTCACAGTTTCCTTAATTAATGGAAAGCATTATCCAAGTGATAATTTCGTGTGTAAACATTTTAACAGGGACGAAAATAACCGCAAAACAGGGATGCGAGAATAAAATGCAATAAAAATTTTACAAACTCTAATGAACCAAAGTTTTCTTAGGTTTATGGATCGTATCCAAAACCTCCGACCTAAGGATCTGATACCACTTGAGGGATCTAGTAAAATCCTCAAGCACATCAAAGAAGCGTGTGGATCGTATCATATAGGATTGAGAGAAGTTAGTCGCACTAGTTGCTCGATGCAACAAAATTAAAAAATTTTTAAAATGATGAAACCGCATGATCTAAGAACACTTCTTGGATAGTTTCATTTATCACATAATAGGTAAAAGAATACCTCCTGGAGAGTGGTTGTTATCAAGTCTCTAAGAGAAGAGACCTCATGTCTCGAGTCCGATTCGTCGGAGGAGACGCTTGCAAGTGTGGAGATGAGTGATGAATATGTGATTCATAACTCTAAAAGTTGAAAATAGAGTCTTATTCCCGAGTAATTAGTTGCATATTTCCACTTATATTGCATAATTAGAATTCATGCATGCATACATAATATATGCATTTTAGCATTAAATAAGAAGCCCATTTCACTTGTAATTACTCACTTATTTATCTGATTTTATACTCACTCCAAACCAACTCTATATTGTATATACTACTAAATAATAATATAAGGAAATGACCAAAAATTCCTAACTTGTAAAAATACCCAATAAAACCCCAACTCCATATGGAGACCTTAAACATTAGAAGGCACATATCTCTCTCATACAATCTCCGATCTACGTCTACTCACCTTTAAATTAATACACAATCAGAGATCTTAAAAATGAGACCACTTTCATTTAAATCGGAGCTCGTACGCAAAACTTGGGTTTTGGGCCCCCATTGTATACTATATGTATATATTCGTACCCTTGTATTTTTGTATCTTATTTGACCTCATCTCCATTTTCGATCAACATGAAACTTGTATATCTCATAGAGATCTACAATTTTCATGTTTTGCGTTTTCCCAAATTCGGCCATCTTCTCTCTCTTATTACTCATTCTCTTTCGTCCATTCAAATCATGCCACATGGCGTCCTTTCGTTGCGCCACGCGTCCCACTCGTGAAGTGCCATGCACCCCTCCTTCTTCGCCGTTGATGAATCTGCGATTCGTCATCTTTATTCATTTATTTTAGCTTAAAATCCCTTATAAAACACCTGCATATAACGCTAACTCCATATTCTTACTAACTTGCATTTGTGTGTAAATATTGTACATTTCTTACTAATTTTAACCTAAAATAAATAAATAAAGAAAGAAAGGAAAAATAAAGAAAAAAAATAAAAAAAAGAGAAGAAAAGAAAAGAAAAAAAGGAAGACTGTTTACAGGATGACCCGAACCCCGAGAGAAGGTCAAGACTTGATCGACCAGGAATAAAGTAGGGGGAGATTTGGTCCTCAACCAGAAAATCCAAAAAAATGGGTTTCTCACTTATTTTGTGTATATTTGTATAAAAATGACACTAATTTATTTGTACCTTAATTGACCCCAAATCAAATAATATTCAAAACCAAAGTTGTAAATAAAAATGCGTCCTAATTAATAAAAATGATTGCACAATTAAATCATGTACAGAATAAAAGTAGCCATACTTGGAAAAAGCCACTAAGCACTAATTGAAAGATCAGTTCTGGCTCCATATGATATCAAATTGAACCAATATCACTTCCATTGAATTCTAAATTAAATTATCTTTAAAATAGTTGTGATTTCATAATTTTTGGAGTTACGATTGAAAAGTCTATTTTCTTGGGTGGTTTGTGCAATTTTCCCTTGTATTTTGTACATATTGTATTTGTATACATTTGTAAATATTTTCTACTGATTATTTAAAACAAAAATAAAAAAAATAACATTCTTAAAACAGAAAAAGGCCAATTTCCTCATTTACCCTTGTATATAATACCATATATATGTACAGTATATGTATATAGTTTCTATTTTTAACCAACCATCGTAAAAAAATTAAAAAATAACATTTTTAAATTCCAATAAGTAAAGTGACAAAAATTAAAAAAATTTAGTTAATAATTTTATCTCTAATCTATTTTATCTCATCTCTCACTTTATCTCATCCACAAAAAAATTCAAAAATACATTTCAATTTTCATCTCTCTTATCTTCTTATCCAAAAAATTCAAATTTCATCTCTTTTCTATTTATATGGCTCCATCTCCCTCATTCCAACATGATCAATCATTAGAGAAAGGAGCCCGATCTCTGAGAAAAAATTTCGTCGAGAATTGTGCCTAGCCTCCGAGCCGCCCGGTGACAGCGAGTCGACCTTGTCGAGGCGATCACGGTCCATTTTCCACTCCTAAGGTGAGATCCAAATTTTTCTTCGCATTTTATCTTAGTTTAATCGTTTTTTATTTTATCGCATTTTTATCGTCATTTTGTTCTTATAGATCTTATGAAAATCCACCACGATTTATTCCACCACCGACTCGATTTTCCATCTCACTTTCTCGATCTCTATCGTTCTATTTCTATCGTCCACGATCTCTCAACTCCGGCCGCGTACGGTGGCCGGAGATCAGATTCGAATCCTCCACTTTCATCGAATCTCCATTCATTTTCCGAGTGTAAATAAATAAAAAAAGCATTTGTTTCTTCTTTGTTGTCTAATGTTTGTTTTGCAGGAAAATATAATAAAATAAAAAAATAAAAAATTATATTCTTTTATCCTATTCTTCTTTTTTTAAGATCTAAAAAAAATTAATTAAAAAAAGTTTTTTTCCTTTATTCACTGTTTACAACAAAAATAAAAAAAACAAAAAAAATTAAAACTCAGCTGCAGCTGGCGGATGGCCGCCGTCACGCGGTGGAGCCGCCATCCCCTCGCCGCTGCCCTCCTCCGTCCAGGCGGCAGCGCGCCGCCCTCACCCCGCGCGACTCCCTTCCAGCCGTGCACAGGTCGCGCTCAGCCAGCCCAATGCCGCCCTCCTCAGCGCTATCCTCCACCTCGCGCGCGGGCGGCGGGTCATCTCCAGCGCCGTTGACCTCCAGTCCACCATCGCGCTCTTCCTCACCGCAAGGCGCACCCCGCGCCTCCGCCTCCCGCTGTCATCCCTCCGCCGCAACATCCGCGCCCCAGGCTCCTTCCCGCGGCCGGCCAACCACCGTGCGATCTCCTTCCATACCGCGACCCTCGCCGCACGGCCTTCACGCTTCACAGTTCGACCTCCAGGCAACGCACCTCCCGCTGCGACCATCCTTGCGCCGACCTCCACACGCCGCCATCGCCGTCCCGTTGAGCGCCGACCAACCATTGGAGAAGAAGGGAGGAGGCGGCGGCCCCATTGGCCCCTTCCTGCCCCCTTTTGCAAGAAACGAAAGTAGAACCCTAGGTGGGTTAAAAAAAGGGAAATTACAAGTCAACCCCTGAAAATTTTCAAAAGTGCAAAGAAGCCCTCTCCAGAAAAGCACATGCAAGGGATGCTTACTGGGTAAATTTTACTCTTTAGACAGAACATTTGTTTTTATTTTTCATTTGATGCAAAAACATTGAATATTTGCATTTTAGTCCCTAAACTGCAGAACAAACATTTGTGTGCTCTTTTCAATGAAATAAATGTTATTCATGATCCAAAAATTTTAAGAAAAATGTGCTATGCTCCTGATGTGATTATCTTCCTAGCATAATCTTTTCATTGCATTTTCCTTCATTTATTATTACTAAAAAATAAAAAACAATGCCTTTTTGTCTTCTTGAAATTCGAAAATTCATAAAAATTCAAGTATTGTTCCAAAAATTACAAAAAATTAGAGTAATTGTATTTCATTATCTTTTAATTTTTGACCAATTTTCACGCCTTAATTCTTTATAAAACCCAAAAAAATGAAAAAAATTTTGTTGACTCGGTATTTTTCAAGGTTGGAAAGTTAATGGTAAAAAGGTCGTTGTTCTTCCCCAAAATCCCGCGTCAACAAAAACTTATTTTTTTTATTTTTTTGCTACTTATTAACCTGTATAGCAGACATGGTCGAACTCAGGGAGGCTACAATTCCCGAGGGTTATTCAATTAATCGAAAATCAATCAAGAGAAAACAAGAATCTCAAAGGACAACTATCCTTGATTTTTGTGATTTTTAAATCTTTTTATTTTTTATTTTTTTTATTTCTAATAATTTTTTTTGTATTTTCTGATTTTCAAATTTTTAGGGATTTTGATTTTGCAATTTTTTTATTTCAAAAAATAACGACAATATGAACAAGGACAAAAATATACACACCAACTCTTTTTTTGCAATTTTTCAATTAGTCAAAAATGCTCATAAAAATCCAAAGAAAATATTTTCGGATTTTAAAAGTTTTGAAATACTTTTGAGATTTTTTGTAGATTTTTTAGATGCTTTTGTATTTTTCTAAAAATCAAACAGTGAGAAAATGTGAAAATGTGCACAGCTTGGAGTAATTCGTAATTTAAAAATCGTTTAAACACCCAAAACTCCTGGCAATTATTTTTAAGATAAACTAGAAACAAATATCTACAAACTGGAACTGAAATCATAATTTTTAGATTTTTGTAGATTTTTTTATGATTTTTATAAAATTTTTGATGTGTCCGATACCTTCCCTTCTCTCCAGATCTAGGCCATCCATGCTTCCTGATGATCTCTACCCTTAGATCAAGGTCTATATTAAATCTGGGCCACTCACCAGTGCCCTCACTTGCTTGCTACACGTGGTCCATCAGGAGCTGCTAGATCACCTTCATCCTAGCCACTCATCCCACGCTAAATCCGGGCCCTTCAATCAGATCCTCCAGATCCCATCTCCGCCGTTAATGCCCGCCTCAACCATAGAACTCCATGTGGAACTCTCATGGTCACTGTATCTTCGCCATGATGATTTCATCCCACCCGCGCACTCACGCACAATCACATCCCTTTGATCCTTCACCTAATACAATCTCCACCGTCCTTTAGCGCTGCACTCCCATGACACCACGTGGCGCTCTCCACACCCTCCGATGTCACCATCCCGATCTAATCTTGACTGTCTCCTCGTGCCCAGCTCTTGGCCGTTGGATCACTAGATCCAACGGCCCGGAAGTCGTCGTCTACTTACCGCAGGAGCCTCGCCCACGTCGCCCACCTTACGATGTCTCCACCCCCTTTTTATTTTTGGCTCCACTCCAGCCATCTTCTCCACCCCCTATCACCACCACCACATCACCCATACCACCCTCATCCTCCCCGATCTCCACAACTTCCATGAACCTCGCCCACGTCGCTCCACGACCTCCACGAACTTTGTCGCCCCGTCACCTGCATCCCCTCCTCCTTCCTATAAATACCCCACCTCCGGCCACCTTCAACCCCATCTGCCATTGCAGAGAGGTCCCTCGAGCTCCTATCTACCCATTGGTGACAGCAATTGCGAGCTAAAATGAGCGACAACTGGTCTTCATCTTCGACGAGATCCACAGCGTAGCCACGCCATGCCGCAGCTCCTCCAACGAGCTGCTTGAGCTCGGACCCCTACCGAACCTCGAGCGATGACCGGAAGCATCCTTCAAGCTTCCAATCCCCAGGTAGACCCCTCCATTCCTCCTCCAATATTCTCCGTCTTTTTCTTTGCTTTTCTTTTAATTTTTCCGCCTCCTCCGATCAATCCCGCTCTCACCTGATCATCGACTGAGCTCCACCTTGGAGCTCCCATCTTCGCAGCACCTTCAGATCATTTTCACAACACGTAGTACCATCTCCGACCATCGCTCGGCCGGCCACAGCAGAAGAACACCTCCGCTCGAGCACCGCTTCATTCCATAAGGCCTCGCCGCACTAGCAGACACTCCCACGAGCACGAGCTCCTGTCTTTTTGGTACAAACTAACCCTACAGGCACATTATCTTCATTGATCGGAGTCTTCATCGGATCTGCTTCGAGCTCCATCGACTCTGGCTTCCAGACCGCCTCCACCTCATCCAGGACCTCCAGATGCTCGGGCAACGTCTCCACGATCGGTTCGAGCCCTCCAGGAGTCTCCTTCGAGCTTCACTGGCCACAGGGGAGGGCAACGAAGCCAGACCCTCTTCACCGGAGCCTCGCCAAGTCCGCCTTAAGAGGAGGCGCACCTGAGAAACAAGACAAGCAGCTACCGTACGATCCCCTTGATCGAACGGTCCCGATCGAGCCACATCAACTTGCTCCAACAACCATCGCCACCGTTAGATTGACCATGATCTGATGGATCCTAGACGAGCCACGTATCCTCTTGCGAGCCTCTACCCCGATCTTAGGCTCGGAGCATCCGAAGCAGACCCGAGGCTGATCCGAGCCTCCAGAACCTCCCAAGCCTCGGTCGACGTCCGAGCTTAGCTCTGCACGTGCTTCCCACGTGAGGGCTGGGTAATTTGCACAGAGTCCCCTAAAGGTTTTGAAAATTGCATTTTAGTCCTTACCAGGCATACTATGTGAGGAGCGCGTGCCTTTGTGGGAAATTTGCATCCACCTCCCTCGTATTATAGGTAATTGCATTAAAGTCCCTGTCAGTACGTTTAATTATAAGAATTTTTATTTTATGTATTTTCAATTTGGTCCCTATCTTTGTACGCATATTGAGGTGTCCATTTGACATTATTTCTCAATTCTAAAAATTGCATGATGTAACCAACTTGTCCTTTATCATATGTGATACATGTTTAATTTTTAAGATATCTCTAAAATTTAAAATTATTAAATTGGTGAAATTTTCTATATTTTTCCCACTGTGTGCTTCTTAATTCATATTAAATTCCTCGTTGTTCCAAAAATCACCAAAAAATCCCCTTAGACTTAGGATGATTTATTTTACATTGTCTTAAAAATCTTTGCATTTGCACGCATCTGAGGCATGAATAAATTAAATAGTGGTTTTCTTAATTGATTTTTAGTAGATCCAATTCACATAGAATTTTGGGTTTATTAATTTTCCTGGATTCATCATAATTAGATCTATCTAGGATAATTTTTATATCTGGAAATAATGTGTGTTGGTATTTATTAAAATTAAATTTGTGAAAATCACCCTGCATTCATATTTTATTCACAATAAATTCATAAAGTGTCAGAAAATTACAAAAAAATTAGTGTAGCCTAATTCATTGCATTTCATATTCTGGTTAAGTTTCATAATTTTTGGAATTCATTTGATCATATTCTGATTTAACTTATAAAATTGGCCCAAAATTGCATTTTCTTTTGCTTTATTGCATAAAAAATGCTAAAAAAACCAAAAATATCCTTTTGAAAATCTGACCTCTGAATTTACTCCTAATTCACCTAAGGATATAGTTGCCTCCCTGAGTTTGACCTTAGTCTTGCCCAAGTAAAATAAATCTGCCACTTAAAATTAATTAACATTAATTAAAGTGGTATTTTTGACATAACCTTGATTAACTGACTGCAACGAACTTAACATTTAATTTGACCATTAATTTGATCGAATTAACATGGGTGGTCAGACGAACGCCAAAATGGCGCCGTTGCCGGGGAGGCACGACTTAGGTTAAGTTTTCGAGAATTTTGAGGACTTGATTTTCCATCCTCGGGTAGTCTGATTCCCGGTTTTCTTGTTAATATTTTTCTGTCATTTAATTTTGAGTATTTTGTGTCATCCTTTAGCTGACCTCAGTTTGTTTTTGTGCGAAGAACACGAGGAGTCGAAGGCGCTTCGAGGAGCTTGCATTTGAACATTTTGAGTGACTGTGAGGACTTGTAATTGTATCAATTTTCATTATTTTTGCATTCTCTCCTGTGGTTCCCGTTTGGGTTCTCGCATGTGTAAAAATAATGGAAATGTGTCCCCGTGTGCTGTGTGGATTGCTTTTTAGATTAGGCTTGCACTAGCGGCTCCTAGAGCCACTTTAGGACTTGCTTGTGCCAGTAACATTCTAAGACTACACATCACACATAAAAGACACACTTAAACCGCAGATCTAGTCAAATTTAACATGTGTTTCACTCGCTAATAGAATGCCTGTCTAGGAGCAGGTTTTATCGTCTGCATTTGCATATAGTGTAAAAAGTTTCCAATTCTGTTATGTATCCTGCATAGAAGCGAAGGGATCAATGTAAGTCTTCTCAACTCAGCATACCATCATTTTTTATCATGCATTGATTTTTGTCGAATCCTTTCTCTTGGTTTTTCAAACTTAGGTAAAAAGGAAATTGGAACTGGACGATAGGAGTGCTTTGTGGTTGGACTAACTCAATGATCACCTAACTTAAATTTGGGTCTGCTAATCAAAATTGACCAAAAAATCAATAAAATCGGAAATTTTGCTTGCGGGAGATTAATCCCGACCTTGTTTTCAGGCTGAGTGAAGATACTTGAGTGTGTATGCACACCCTAAGGCTGAGCCTAAATCCCCTCCTTCCATATCACGTACCAACTGATCCTAGCACATATCACGAGTTGAATTTTCTCAGGTTCACTGACTAGCACCAAGTTGCCTTCGCCTGTTCACAGGCAGATATGGGTGAACTAGCGATGCTTCACGACAATTTGCTAGTAACCCCCCGGGGTGAAGTTCCAGCCTTGTTAGCCTCTGCCTACTTGCAGGCAGATAGGGGCAGGTCTTTGAACCCATCAACTTGAGAGAGGAGAGAAGAGAGGAAGGGTACATGAATCTTAGGCGACAGGTTAAATAGGGAAGACGCAATCCAGCTTTGAGCCGACTTCCTTATAGGCCACGTAACGTTTGCTATCTGCTTTAAAAACACACTTAAAATCAACCAGATTAATCGGACTCGGTTTCGAGTCCTTCACCGTATGAATGTGAAAATCAGAGTTTGGATTCACTTGCTTGTCTCAGGTAGGAGTAAAATCCTATCTTAATCTCCCGAATCTTCTTCTCGCCAACCAAGATGACTGACTGGGGGGACATCTACTCCCAATTTGCCAATCTTTCTTTAAGACCCCCACGAAGCTCATATTCATCGGCCCAAGTGCAACTTGGGCCAACCCGAACTCATGACCCTCTTGAGTTCTGGATCCCTCAACCTCAGTATGGTTACTCTCAAACGAACCCTTTTCTCTCCTCCGATCTCACCGAGGAAGACCAATGCCTCGGTAAGAATCCCTTCCTTGATTTGTCCTCTAACCAAGATCATTTTCCATTCCCAGGGATAGAGGACAAGATGCCATCTAAGAGACCCCCGGATGAAGACGAACAAAGAGATGACCCGATACAACAAATCCTCGCTCGCCTCGCCACCGACGAACATCAGAATGCATATATTATGGCAAGGATGGGACAATTCACTACGGCAGGAGGAATTGACTAACCAATGGAAGATGCTTATAACCCAGCAGAAAATGAGATGCACAGTTGGTTGGCACCAGTGGTTCTCCCTGAAGTGTTCGAGCTGAAGCCCCACTTTCTGAGATTGCTACCGAAGTTCAATGGAAATGCAAATGAAGAACCATATGCCTTCCTTAGAGACTTCGAGCTGGTTTGCAACGACCTTAGTCACCCTAGGGTTGGGCAAGACTACATCAGGCTGAAGGCCACACCGTTTGCCTTATGAGACAAGGCCGCTCTTTGGTTGAAAAATCTCGAGGTGAGATGTACGACATAGATGCAGTTCAAGGATTTATTTTTGAAGAAGTTCTACCCACTCAGTAGGACCAATCAGATGGGAAAAAGATAACAAGTTTTTCCCAGGGACCCACTGAACCATTCCATGAAGCTCGGGATAGGTTTAATGACCTAATTCAGAAGTGCCCTTGCCATGGCATTTCAAAAGAGATCTTAGTCCAGACCTTATTCTGTGGCATGACCCTGGAGATGCAGGGGTTAGTAAGTGCTGCCTATGGAGGAAGCTATCTGAACAAAAATGAAAATGTTGTGTGGAAAATCTTGGAGCAGATGACAGGAACAGGCAGGTCACAGGCCACCAGGGCCTATCAGTTGTCTCCCTCGATCCTATCCAACGAGAGAACTAGAAGGACTGTAGCGGATCTGACAGAGGACCTCATTCCGAGCATGGGGATGATAGCTGACAAGTTAACCATGGTCGAGCAGATTCACAAGAGGGTCGCTGACCTTGAGTCACTCTCGCGATTGCCGAAACAAGTGGAGGAACTAACTGAGAGGGTAGCCAAGATACAACTACCTACCCCTTCTGCACCACATGTACCTGTACACCGAGTTCATCTTGTACAGGAACATGCACCAGGGCTTCATAGTAGCTGGGTAGATGAGCAGACATACACTTAGCATGAGCAGCACACTCCCCCACAAGTGGAGAAAGGATACGAGGAGCCTCTGCAGGTGTTCGAGATAAACATGATGTGGTACAGCCATGACCCCATCAACAGGCAGTCGGGGATGGGGAACGGTAGCCCTCACCGACCTTCCCTAGCTTACTGAGAAACCAGCTCCGTCCCCGTACTGTGCTTCATTCAGTACTAGCCAAGGGTACCAGCCTCAGCAGCACCACCAGCAGCAACGCACGTTCCATTCGGGCCAGCAGGGCCCTCCACCTTCCCATCATCATCAACATTATCGGAATGGCCAGCATGACCAATACAGGAATTCATCCGCGAGTCAACACCAACAAACCCAGCCCACAAGTGAATTGGAGTCCCTCACCTTGGCGATTGAGACCCTGACTGATAGGGTCCAACAGATTCATAATGACTACCTGGATATGGGAAATGATTTGAATCGTGTCTCCCGTACCCAGGACCAACAAATGGCGCCAAAGACCCCAATTCCTGCACAGGTTCAGGCCAACCTGAATAGCCAGAACCGACCACGAGATCATGTATACTATTCAGATAACTCTTTATCTGAACGTGAGATCATTTCATACGATAATGTCAATCATATGTCCCTCAGGAGCGGAAGGACCGTGATCGTACCTGATCGGGCACGGGCATAGGAGGAAGAAACCGCCAAGTCTCTACCTGAGGAGAATATGGAGGCGGAGGAGCAGCAACATCACCGCCACCTGCAGAAGGAGAGGACTTCCAAGTCCTCAAAAAAGCACGAGAACCGCACCAGCAGTGAGTACGGTGAGACCGATGAAGAGCCCACACCTCCATCTGAGGAGGATGTCCCAGCAGTCGTGGAAGACGCATCACCGATTTTGCAGCAGAAATTTCCTTTTAGTCAGAGTAAGAGTCAGAGTTAGTCTCAGAGTCCCAGTCATGTACAGAACTCAGTTCCTATTATCAATGAAAATCTTTTAGTTTCGGAATCTGAGTTAGCATCAATAATCCCTTTCCCCCGAACTCTTAAGGGTGGAAAGAAGAAAACCAAAAAATACAAAAAAGATGACCCGAAGATGGCAGAATTTTGCAGTAAACACATTAGGGTCGCAATCCCTTTTGACAAGTATGTGACGATGACACATGCATTTCAAAAATACCTTAAGGTGAGATGCACACCGACTAGGGTCAGTAGGAAGACCAAAAGCCATGTTGAGAAACACGTTCTGTCAGTAGCCACTACTTGCGTAATAAAGAATTCGTTTCCGAGGAAATGAAGAGTCATGGGTGCACATTATGTGGTGAGTCATGTCGATGAAACTGCGTTTACATGCACTCTCCTGAACAACGACTCCTCAATTAACTTAACACCGACAACCCTTTATGAGAGACTTAATCTAGGAACTCTTAGGAAATCAAGAGCCCTACTTCAGTGTGCGGATAAATCAACCAAGTGGTCCCAAGTAGAGAGGAATGTTGTCATAAAAGTTAAGGGTCAGGAGTACATGGTGGACTTTACAGTCCTCGATATGGAGACCCCTCGTAATTGGAGAGATTCCCAAATCATATTAGGAAGGCCCTTCCTCAGAACAATAGGGGCCTTATTTGATTATAAGATTGGGAAAATCCAGTTCCAAACTCCAGGCGGAGAGGAGGAACTTAATATGAAGCAGACCAGATGGCAGAGACCGGTTTCAGAATCCAACACCGAGTACTCTTCATCTGAAGAAGATTGTATTCATGCAGACACCGTTGGGCTATGGAGACAGAACCCAACCAGCACCGATGAGTCCCTCTCCTCCGAAGAAGATCTTGTGCATTAGTCAGTCTGTGAGGTCCTTAGAAACGAGTGCATCACAGAATATGCATCCCCCTACATCTTCGTTGACTTAGAAGACTAGTTGGACCTGTCAGTCCTTCCCTCTTTAGGACAATCAGAAGATGAGGATGATGAGTCGGACGTGGCGTTTGCGGATTGCTTGGATACCTTTGACGATCCAACTCCAGAGCCGAATGAATCGGTGGTAGTAAATTCAAGGACAGATCCAACCACTGCCAGCACAGATCCAGATTCAATTGAGCCAGACTTCCTTGATGATCACACATTACCTGAGCTCATACCTTTACTCACAACACTTAAGTATGCCATCCTTGCAGGACAAGAGAAGAAGTATCCGATCACCATCAGCTCGCGATTGACCGAGGAGCAGGAATCTTGCTTGCTAGAGATCCTGGAGAGAAACTGCAAGGCGATATGCTGGAGCATCTCCGATCTCCATGGAATAAATCCCGCTCTATGTTCGCACCATATCTACTTGGAGAATGAGGCCAAACCCTCTCGTGAATTCCAACGTCGGTTGAATCCAAATTTACGAGAGGTAGTGAAGAAGGAGATAGAGAAATGGTGCGACGCAGGTTTTATTTGTCCCATCTCCGACTCCAAATGGGTGGCTCCAATCGATGTTGTCACGAACAAATCAGGAATCCAGACGACCATCAATGAAGACGGAGAGGAGATCGTGACACGAGTACCTACATCGTGGTGCGTCTGTGTGGATTTCAGCGCCTGAATGCTGCAACGAAGAAGGATCATTTCCCCTACCATTCATAGATCAGATCTTAGAGCGATTAGCGGGGAAATAATTGTTCTGCTTTTTAGACGGGTTCTCGGGCTACAATCAAGTACCATAGCTCCTGAAGACTAGGAGAAGACCATGTTTATGTGCCCCTTTGGTACCTATGCTTTCAGGCGCATGCCCTTTGGGTTATGCAATGCTCCCGGTACTTTTCTAAGGTACATGATTGCTATATTCGCCGAAATGGTCAGCGAATTCCTTGAAATCTTCATGGATAACTTCTCGATCCACGAAGATTCCTTTGATTCCTGTCTCAGGAATCTAGACTGAGTCCTCAAGCGATGTTGTGAGGTTAATCTGGTGCTCTCCTGGGAGAAAAGTCACTTCATGGTGACAAGGGCATTGTGTTGGGGCATGTCATCTCCAAGAGAGGAATGGAGGTTGATCCTGCCAAGGTAGACGTGATCAGATGACTCCAGCCACCAACCAACGTGAAACAGTTGCGGTCTTTCCTCGGGAATGTCGGATTTTATCGAAGATTTATCAAGGATTTCTTTAAGATTACCCGACCACTAACTGATCTTTTAGGCAAGGACATGGAGTTCGTTGTTGATTACAAATGTCTCGAAGCCTTTAAGCTATTACAAGGAATAATCATGGATGCCCTGATCCTACAAGTCCTAGATTGGTCTCTTCCTTTTGAGATCATGATGGACGCATCTAACTTTGCTGTTGGGGCTGTGTTAGGACAGAGGAGGGATGGCGTCCCATTCTCCATACACTACGCAAGCAAAGTGCTTGATACTGCTTAGCATAACTATACAGTTACTGAAAAGGAGATGCTTACGGTAGTGTTTACCTTGGATAAATTCAGATCTCATTTAATTGGATCCAAGGTGATTGTGTTCACCGACCACACAACACTACATTACTTAATGGAAAAGAAGGACGTGAAGGCATGTCTTCTTAGATGGATTCTGCTTATCCAGGAGTTTGACTTAGACATTCGTGATAAACCTGGAAAGAAAAATGTAGTAGCTGATCATCTCTCCCATCTCGAGGATCTTAAGGCTTATGATGATATGCCGATTCGAGACCCCTTCCCTGGTGAGTCGATATTTATTATCCACTCACTCCCATGGTATGCTAATATCATGAACTATCTTATCTCCAAGAAAGTTCTCGAAAATTGGCCCAAGAGCCACATAGACCGACTGAAGTCAGATTCGAGACATTACCATTGGGAGGATTCGATCCTTTTCTTTGAAGGACCGGATTGTGTCTGGAGACGGTGTATTCCTCAGGAGGAATATCAGAGTGTCCTTTCTTTATGCCACAGTCTGGAGACAGGAGGACATCACTCCGGGAAGAGGAGCGCATGAAAGGTACTTCAGTGTGGCTTATATTGGCCGACTCTGTTTTGCGATGCGATCACCTTTGTAAAGTCGTGCCCAGTATGCCAGCGAATGGGAGGAACCATCGGTTCCAAGGATGAGATGCCGATGCAACCTATCATCATTTGTGATGTCTTTGACGCCTGGGGCATCGACTTCATGGGCCCATTCCCCGTTAGCCACGGATTCGAATATATCCTTCTGGCGGTAGATTATCTATGAAGGTGGGTGGAGGCTATTCTAACCTGAGCCACAGACAGTAAAATTGTCTGTAAATTCATTAGGAATCACATCATCTCTAGGTTTGGGATCCCAAGGGTGTTGATATCAGATGGGGGTAGCCACTTTGTGAACGGAGATTTGAAGAAGATCTTGAAGGACTATGGCATCGAACACCGTGTCTCTAGTCCTTACCACCCACACACCAATGGCATGGCAGAGGTGTCGAATAGGGAAGTGAAAACCATATTGCAGAAGCTTGTCTGCCTAGACAGGAAGGACTGGTCTCAGATTTTGGATCAGGTCCTATGGGCTTATAGGATAGCTTACAAGACATCGTTACGAACCTCCCCATTCCGGATGGTATTTGGGAAGCCATGCCATTTGCCTGCAGAGTTAGTGCACAAATCAGAATGGGCAATCAAGAAGGTCAATTGGAACATACACCTAGGGCAGAAACAGAGAGACATGGATTTGAATGAGCTTGTGGAAGTCGGAAACCGAGCATATGACAACAGTTTGTTGTACAAGGACAAAGTAAAGCGTTGGCATGATAGATATATCAGACGAAAGACCTTTGTTCATGGACTGAAGGTATGGTTGTTCAATGCAAGGCTGAATGTTTTCCAAGGCAAGCTGAAATCCAAGTGGACATGCCCATTCATTGTCCGTGCTGTGCATGATAGTGGATGTGTTGAGATCTCAGATCTCACAGATGACACACAGACATTCTTAGTCAACATACAACTATTGAAGCACGTCGTCGAACCCAACGAACAATTTGTCCGTGTTGAGGGGATTGTATTCATGTGCGAGACAGATTCAACAGATACACGTAGAGCCACACATGGGACCTTGCAGCAGTAAACACTCGCCATCGGCAACATCTAGAAAGATTCAGACCACGATCCTTGTATATACTCACCATTCATGTACATTCTTCCCTCTCCCGCAACTCTAATCACTTGCCCCAACTTCATGTATCTCCATCTACGACTATACTTAGGATGACC
Source organism: Ottelia alismoides (assembly GCA_037367405.1). NCBI lineage: Eukaryota > Viridiplantae > Streptophyta > Magnoliopsida > Alismatales > Hydrocharitaceae > Ottelia > Ottelia alismoides. The sequence continues at coordinate 127,941 of JAZKJV010006856.1, read as the reverse complement.
AGATCCTAACTATAGGGGGGCGAGGATCATCTGAATTCATTCCCTGTACATCCTCCAGATCATATTGGTCCTCATACTCACTCCTGTCCTATACCTAGGCTGATCAGAGCCTAAGTATAGGGGGAACCGATGGCCATTATGTATATACTCATCCACTTCCCCTCTTGACCTCGCCTCCCCCATTTTTGATCTTATTGTACACTTAGGCTGCCAGAGCCTAAGTATAGGGGGGCAGGACGACTTCTGTACATTTTTGTAATTTTACTCTCTTACGCTTAGCACAAGCTATGTCTTCTTCCTCTCTTTTTGTGCTATGAGGACATAGCACACACTAAGTATAAGGGCGTGTATATATTACATATATACCTTACCCATAGCTCATACTTTCACGTATTTTTGTATATATTATACAATAATTATGGGATGGGTAAATATACAATATTTACAGGATGGGTAAAAATGGAGTTTTTTTTTGTAAAATACATGTAAACTTGTATATTGTATAACACTTGTATAATACTTAACATGAGAGGTATACCAAATTTGTGAAAAAAAATCAAAACATAAGGCTTCTTATTTACTCTTACACATCATCTCTGCACCTAAAAAGAAAGAAAAAGAGTCTTGCATTCTAATTATTTACATAGCATGTCATATGCATCTCATATGCATATCTTGCATATGTAAGGTGAAAAGCTAGTGGGTTCTGAACCAAGTTATGAGTAGATACTGAGGAGAGACTTGATTTTACCTTAATCCACCTAATTTCAGAGGAACCTTATAGGAACTGGAGTTAGGATTTTCCAGATCAAGTGACTTAATTGTTTGAGTCTGCGAGTCTATGTTCGCATGTCATCTTGATTAGTCTAAGTAGAATATCTCGTGCACACGCATGATTCTTTTAGAAAGTGACCTAAATTGGACAAGCACAATGCACGTAGCTCTTTATTGATGAGGTGGTGAGGAGGTAGAATCCTTTAACTTGGAGTAGCACACGGGTGGAAACATCCGTCCTCCTCTAGGGAGGGTAGTGCATCTCAACCTAGTCTGGTGGTGTTGACGTCTGAGGACGTGATCCTATGGGTTGCAATAATGCTTCAAAAGAGGGACAGCTACTGGCTCAAGAGGAAAAACTCCTTATGTACATGCTGCACCTTGTATATAGTTAAAACAAAATGCAAAAACTCAAAAAAAAAGAAGACATGCCAGATAGAAAATACCTGTCAGAGTGTGTATATTACCAAGAAGTCTGCAGCTGGATGACTGATGAATACCCATTCATCACTCTTTATTCTTATATTTTAGCTACAAAAACCTTTGCAAATACATGTAGATAGGTGTAAATACAAATAATTAGCAAAAAGCATGCATTGTGTAAAAACTAATAATTAGCATGTTTTTGTGTTAAAATAAAAGAATAAAGAGTCAAAAGAAAAATAGGGAAATATTTAGAATAAAATTGAGTGACCTAATCCCAAGGGAGGGCTCAGCATGGGCCTGACCGCATAAAAGCCAAAGTAGAGGGAGATAGGGACTCATGTGTGTAAACATGTATGTAAATAAAATAAAAATATTTTCCTCCCGAAAATAGATTAAAATAGATTTGTAAATATTTGTATATATTTATAAATATCAAATCAAGATAAAAATAGAAAAAAATTAAAAAGAAAACAAAAACATCACTCATGTACATTGTCACCTTGTATATAGTCCACTCATCCCTATTTATTTAGCTTTATAAATAAATAAAATTAATTTCCAAAAATCTTGTATATATTCTATCCTTTATGGTGTAAATAAATAAAATAAAAACAATTAAAACAAAAACAAAATAAAAATAATAAAAATTAAAAATCCAAAAATACTTTGTAAATATACCATGTATATAAATGTACATATGTATTTATTTCACCTCTGTATATAAATAATAAAAATAAAATAAAAATATCTTTTTATTCCTAATTTTATGATATAAATAAATAAAATATAAAATGGGAATAAAATTGTATAAAAATAACAAATAAAAAAATCAAAATTAAAAAACCTTATATTGTACATATACCTATATATAGCTATATAATGTAAATACCTTATTTTTACTCTGAAAAATTAATTAAAAATCACTAAAAATAGAAAATATTAAAACAAAAATATTTCATGTTTTGACTTTTTAATAATTCTGCCATTTACTATTTATAATTGATTTTTCAAATCTTTTCCACGTGGCAGCTTTTCATTGGTCCACGGAGATGTTGACCTCCGGTCAACTCCCTCCGCGGACCTTCTTCTCCAGCGGATCTCGCGCCCGACCCGACTTCTCATCTTTTTCCGCGCTTGATCCGCTCGCCATCTCCGCAAACCCCGGGTCCGATCTCTTCTCCTTGCATCCGAGACCCTCGCCCGAGGTGGGTTCTAGGGATCCGAGCTCCATCTTTCATTGCCCGACCCTTTCTTCTCGGATCTCTGAGCATATAAAAGTTCTCCTCCGGCGACCTTTTCACGCATCTTTGGATCTCCCCCTCGTCGCCTGTGACCTCCTCCACCTTGCCTGAGTGACAGCGGAGCTTGTGGGAGTTGCAGCGAGGCCCGGGAAGCCGGGAGCCACTGATCCGGTGGTTTTCACCGCCGTGCGCCGCCGCGAGCGCGCTCAGCCTCGGGGAGACGACGCCCCTTGCAGGCAATGACCCCGGAGCTCGCCGAGCTCCAGCACAGTCGACATCCTCCGCCAGGTAGTTCCTTTAGCCACTAGTTTAGTGTAGAAAATAGATTTTCGTTCACTGTTCTTGTATCTCCGCCGCTTTCGCCAGCTCACTCCGACCATCCATCAGCCATCCCGACCCGACAACCACCTTCACGATTCTCCTCCGCACCTTCTCCACCTACCCATCCACCCTGACTCGCCCCGGAGCAGGGACTTCGGTCCTCCTCCTTCGCCGCTCGCCGGAGGACCATGCCCCGACGCACCCACTCGCCCATTTCGCCCCTAACTTGGTCGAGGCAATTTGCCCTCGACCAAGGAGCTGCTCGGTGTGTTTTGCAGGACGAGAAGGATCCATCTGAGGGTCCGAGCTCTCAGGCGCAGCAGCTCCAGGCCACCGCCGTCGAGGGGCCATTCTGGTGGTCGTCATCCTCATCGGAGACCGCCATCAGCTGCGGAGCTTCATGGCGGAGCTCTTCCGCATCTTAGCAGCAACTGAGGAGACCCCCAGCACCTTCACGAGCCCGGCGAAGTTCGCCGGCGCCCAGTTCTTCCAGGAGTCTTCCCCGACGTCCGATCGCCCTCTCCCTCCAGATTCAATCCTAGCCACCCATTCGAGGGGCTTCGTCACCGTCCGATCCTTCTGAGGGTCGATCTAAGCCGCACGATCAATTGAAGAGGCGCTCGTGATTCCCAGCCGTCCGATCTCCACGCGTCATCTTCTCAGCCGCAGATTCACCGAGGGTTTTTCCGCAGCGTACGTACACCGTCAGATCTGCCACGCGGTGGACCCTCGACCGTTCGATCATGCCAGTGTTTCAGGGTTAAAAGCGCCACCGTTCTCGCTCGTTGGATCTGCTACGTGGCGCTCATCCAGCCATCGATATTTAATAAGGGGTAACTTGTTCTTAGGCCCTCCTGTTTCTTTTATTTCTCATTTAGTCCTGTAATTAGATAGTTTAGTTGTTTAGTTTTTGGTACTTTTGCACAGAGGACCCTGCGCTTGATTTTATTTACTGATATGCCCTTGTGTATGGTGTGACACGTGCTTCGTCATGTGGTTTTCTGGTGTATTTGCATTCTATGCCCTGTAGTTCTGAGATGTTAAGTAATGAATGAAAATTTTTGAGATATTGCATTTATACCCCTGTGCGTATTTTAATTGTGCATGTGCGCTTTTTATTGGGTTATTTGCAGATTACCCCCTGGACTTTTGGTACCTGTTACCAAATAGTCCTCGGAAGTAGTTTTTCTTATATTTGGGTCCTTGAGTGCCTCAGGCACGCGCTACGCGCGTGTTTACCTGGGAATTTTGCACCAGACCCCTCAGGACTTCGGGTATTTGCACTTAGGTCCCTGTGCACAGTACCCTCTTTTTAGTTTTGAATAAAATAGCAAATCATCTCCTAATCCAACAAAAATTGGACACATGGCTCCTGCCATAGTGTAAAATTTTCTGGAATTTTTGGGGACAATTTTGTTTTGTTTTGATATTTTTAAAAATTCAAAAACACGTATTTTCTTCACTGTCTGAATTGAAAAATCACAAAAAAATATTAAAATTCATCTAAAAATTACAAAAAATTACTTATTGTTTGTCTTTGCTTTCTTGATGTTCTAGACAATTTTGGCTATTTTGCATTATATAAAAATCTAAAAATTGAAAAACACTCTAAAAATCATAAAAATTCTAATAAATAAATTTAAAACCCAAAAATAATAAATTAGGTGCCCAATTTTTCCTTGTTTTCTTATCTTTACAGGAAAAATAGCTTTCGGCTAATTTGGGATTCTACATATTTTTTCGAGGTCCCTTTAGCTCGGCTGGACAATACCTACAGTTTCAGTCCTTGTTTTATTTTTAGAAAATTAAATAAAAATCAGAAAAATCCCAAAAATTCATTAAAAACTGTAAAAATTATAAAACACATAAAAATATTTTTATTTGAATTTTTGGTTGATTTTTAGTGCATTTAATAAATTGTTGAAGTGTGTTGTTTAGTTGCTTTTCTTATTTTCTTAATTAATTAAAAATACAAAAAAAAATATAAAAAGATTTAAAAACCACCAAAAACACTTTTGTATTTCTTTTTCTTTTCTTTTTGACTACTTCGTAGGTCGCGAGGCCAATTCGTGCTCCTTGAGTTTGACCCTGGTCGCTATACCAGGTTAAAATAATAGCAAGACCGCTATTGATTTTTGATTTGATTTTATCTTTGATTGGTGGTCTATTTTTCTTGATTGATCGAGTCCGAGTGATTGAGGCCGCGACGACCATTTAGCACCTTTACCTCAGTCGCTTGGGCGTGTCATCAGAATGGCGCCGTTGCCGGGGAGCACTGCTTAGTAATCGATTTTTTTTTGAGTTTTTCCGCGGTTTTTCTTTTCGCGGCTTTTTGTATAGCTTTCTGCATATATATATATCTGACATTTTTATAATAATTTGGTTTGTGACACTTTGTCTGTTTCTTGCGAGGGCTCGAGGACCGAGGCGGCGACTATAGAGTAACCGGCGCAACCGCAGGATTCGGAGGCGACTCCTTTCTGCACGGAGCCGCAGGAGAGCGTGAGGAGCAGCTTAATGTAGAGTAGTTTAGATTTATTTCAGCCCATTTTATTTGAACTATTGTAATAATATAGGTACACTCAGAGACAGTTGGACTCTCGGGTCTGTTTCGCCGAGCACCGGTGTGCTCGGGGGACCCTTTAGATTTTTCGCGGATTTTTCGCGGTTTTAGATTTTTAGCTGCCTTTTCCGGTTTCACGCAGATTTTCGAGCCCCTAGCCGTAGGATTTTCTGCTTGATTGTGACGTAATTCATAGGATCCAAACACCCTAATATAATTGCCTGTTCCTATAGATCGGTAATTGGACCTATAATAAAATAATAATAAAATCGCCGTTCCATCACCTCCGAGCCTACGCGCCGCGAGCCCGCCCCGTCAAGCGCTACTCCTGAACTCGACTTGTCGAGAAGAGGAGGGGTGGGTCTAGACCGGACTCTTTGGATTGGAGGCTGGTGGTCGGCTAGCCGTTCTTTCGAGTAGCACTGCTGTTTAGGGATTCGGTTTTCCGCCTGCACCATTTAGGTAGTTTATTTCCTGTCTTTTAAATTCTGCGCGGATCATCTTGCATGTAGACTGCTGGAGTCAGGTACGCATTTCTATCTCTGCATGCATCATTGATTTATCGTACATCGGCTTTTTCGTCTTCTCCCCCCTGTTTTGGACTTAATAACCAGGAGAACCGAAAAATTCGTTAGGCGTTTTTGCTTGCATTAAAAATATCTAAAAAACAAAAACAATAAAATCAGGACTGCTAATCATACTTGACCTAACAGACACTTCACTGAAAATCTGTCTTGGGGAGAGTAACCCCCTCCTTGTTTGGTTTGGATGAGCGAGAGAGTGAACCGCACATCAGGATAGAGCCTCCGATCTTTCTTGACTGATTACCGGCTTTCAGTACGGGACAGTCGGTTGAGAAATATCTGGATACCTATTTACCTCACGTAATCGCTCTGATAGACTGGATGATCACCTAAAATAAAATCGACAAGATAATTGACCGATCCCTTTCGGTCTTCAGCTTTGTGTGCATAGGTGAGTTGGGAGTTTGCTTGTTCATCTTGTGTGATTGTCAGATCCCTTCGATCTTTCCCATCTTCCTCCATCTATTTCCCACCCTCCCTCCCTTCAGTCTCCCTCTTCTTCTCCTTTTCCCCTGGATGATGGATCTCCCGCACTTCGAGCCGACTCTTACGGCTTCTTCTCCATCTTCTGACCATCACTCCAGTCCACCTTCTAGGGAGGTTGGATCTCCGACCAGCCTCCCGCTCCCTCCCTCCCTTTCATCTCACTACTCTGGGCATGCTGTGCTAGACGTCCGAGGATACCAGATAGAGCAGATGCGAGACCCGGACGATACTGTTGCTGAGTTGAGAGCGCATTCCGTGGGTAACCAGAAAGAGCAGTGTAGATCAGCAGACATATCCTATTCCAGAAGGATGGAGGAGCATATAGCATAGGGAGCTGAGTCAGCTTCTACACTAGGACCATTCGTCTTGGATTTGGATTACATTCAGCGACTGCCGACATTTTCAGGAGAGGTGCATAAGGAGCCGTACCTTCATCTGTCCGCATTCGAGGAGTTTTGTAGAGCACAGAGATATTCAGATGTCACTGCAGAGGAGCTGATGACTAGGACCTTCCTCTTCACACTTCAGGACAGAGCCATGAGATGGCATCGCCGATTGGGGAGGACATTCGAGATGTGGGGAGAGCTACGCCGAGAGTTTCTACAGAGATACTTCCCTCCACGTAGAGCAGATTTCATGCGGTCTTTGATCACCGATTTCTCAGTAGACCCCCAGGAGCCATTGCACAAGGCATGGCCGAGGTTTCTTAACCTCTTGAGGAGATTTCCTGAGCACGGACTTCCACTGACAGACTTGATAGAGATCTCCATGCGGGGGATGACTGCAGAGCAGATAGCACTGGTGATTACCACATGTGGCGGTTCATACCGCAGCTCGGACATTCACTTACTGGACACCATCTTGAGTTTACTTTCACAGAGATCTTCTTCACGAGATGCCGTAGTCGGGACAACACATGTGGACGATGCTATACCAGTGAGGTGTGTTACTTTACATGATGAGTCAGCTTCTACACACCAGCCCGAGGACTTGGAGCAGACATCACCACTGACAGAGGAGATGACTGCGATAGCAGAGGTTCGGACACAGAGTCTTCTCGAGTTCCCGTTGTTTTTACAGCTGGAGTTCGAGGCAGCCCCCGAGCTTCCAGTCGACGAATCTTGGATATCAGATCTAGTGATATTCCAGGAACCGGAGGAGCCCCTGCTACTACAGCCACTGTCTCAGACACTTCAGATTCCAGTCCCAGAGGACTCAGCTTCCTTTCTGCAGAGATACTTCTTGGACGCAGCCAGCTACCAGGACTCAGCCCAGCAGCCACAGCTCGAGGAGGGACACTACTTTGAGAGTACAGACACAGAGAGTCCCGTCTTCGAGCCTTTTGTCCTCCACTTTGTTGAGACAGATACACTTCCTGAGGACCAGCTGACAGCCAGCATAGCCGCAGACCGAGGATCAGACACAGATACTTTGCCAGCTCCCGCGGTGTTGACTAGTACCTTCTCCTGCTTCCAGATTGCCGAGAGCTACACTTCCGATAATGATGCAGCCTGGTGCACCGAGTGGATACTTGATAGCAGTGCAGATGCCCATCTAGATCCTGATCCTCTTCTTGTCACTCCCGATCTCGCATCTCTCCCCGAGGGTTATCTACGGGAGGATGCCGCACTCGAAGAGTACTCGGTTTCACCTACTGAGAGTGTTTCCGGTCTGGCGGAACACGAAACCGAGTCTTCTCACCTCGACGACCCTCGCGAGGATGAGCCCATTCTGGAAATATTCGATGATCTGTCTGATCTGCTTCTATTTCATGCATCGGATATCAGTCTGCTTAGAGAGTCTCCTGATCTTGATTGTCCACACCTGTTTGAGACATTGATTGACGTGGAGGATTCTATTACTGATCCATCCTTCTCCACGTTTGATTTCTTCGACTCCACACTCTCACGTCAATCTGACCCAGAGCCACTGATTCTTTTGTGCTACCGGACCCCGATCACTTCTTTCTATATCACTGGCCGGTATCAGACACCCGCTTGATTACATACCTGGGTGTCTTTGTTTACACTGTTGAGTTTGTCGCTGTTCTCATACCGAGACTGCGACGACAGTACGACATTCGACTTACCGATGCCGTCCTGAACCTTGATACTGCATTATCCTAGCCTTTGCGCCCAGCTAAGGGCGTAAAATCTAGCGCTTGTTGAGAGGCACCTCAACATTGTACTCTTTTGTATATACGTGTTTTGTCTTAGTTTGATCTTTCTGTCTCCCATTCTTGTTTTCACCCCAGGTCTCCCCTAGAATTATCTTGGCTATACTTAGGATATTCCTCATCCTAAGTATAGGGGGGGTGAAAACACCGGGTTGTTCATTCGTACTGTTTCATCATTCCTGTTGTGTTGCCTATACTTAAGGTGCTTCACCTTAAGTATAGGGGGAGTGATGCCCCTCCACCTTGCATATATGTGTCGATTTTCTTCCTTTCTTGCTACCCCTGTTTTGCTGCCAATACTTAGAGATATTTCACCCTAAGTATGGGGGGGGGGGGTAGACTCTGTATATTCTTCACTCGGATTTCCCTTCATGTACAACTTGCTATACTTAGGATTATTTAATCCTAAGTATAGGGGGAAACCACCGAGTTCTCCTCATTCTATTCATTCATCTCTGTATCTATCCATTCCTTTTCACTTCCCTGTTACTAAGCACGAGTTATGTCTTCTTCATTGCTCTTGATCACTCTGAGGACATCGTTCGAGCTAAGTATAGGGGGTGTGTGTATATATTTCATATATACTTTAGCCATAACTCGTACTTTGTGTGAGTGTGTTAATAAATAAAATGGCTAAAAACCATAAAAATCACAAAAATTAAAAATTTTTCCTGTAAATAATCATTCTTTTATTGCACATACATAGCTAGTGTACAAAATTATTTTTGTAAAAATGTTTTCAAAAAGTTTTTGTGCAAAGTTTGTGTAAATATTTTCTAATCAAAATTATGTATATAGTACAAAATTTTTCCAAAATGTTTTGAAAATCAAAAGTTTGCAAAAATCTTGTGTAAATGTTTGTAAATACTTTTGCAAAACTTGCACTTCATGCATCCATCCATTCATGATTTCAAAACATTTTTCAAAAATTTTGCACGATTGTAAATATGTGTAAATAGCATCTTTGTGTATATATGTATATAGCTTTTCCTGGATGATAGTTGACATTTAAACTAAGCCTGGAATTAAATTGGGAAATGGAGCTTGATTAAGATCTTAATTCACCTAATTCTAAGAGGAACCTTATAGGGCTTAGGGTTAAGGCTTTTCAGGTCCATAAGGACTTAATTCTTTGAGTCCACTAGGCTATGAGCATATGTCATCTTGATGAGCCTAAGTAGAGCACTTAACAACACACGCATGACTCTTAGAGACAATGGCTTGACTTGCACCAGCACTTTACACATGGCTCTCCACGGATGAGGTGGTGAGGAGGCAGTTTCCTTTGGCTTGGGGTAGCATATGAGGGTATTACTTCTAGGCGGAACCTCTCTTCTTCTTCTAGTGAAGGAAGTGCGCCTCAACTTGGTCTAGTGGTGATGAAGGCTAAAGACAGAAGCCGTGGGTTGCAATAAAGCTTCAAAAGAGGGATATTCTACTGGCTCAAGAGGAAATTTCTTGTATATATGCTGCACCATGTAGATATGTTGTACAGAGGCACTTGAAAAAAAATGCAAAATGCAAAAAGAACTCCAAAAAAAGTGGTGGGTCGGATTGAAAATTTAATAACCCCACCGGAGTGTATCTAGTCAAATAAAGCAAAAGCTTATGGTATCCATGTTACATCTCATGAAGCTTGCAGCGGGAGACTTAGCTACACTGGCTGAGCTTCCAAAAGTCTATACTTCTTCCCCCTCTTCTTGAGCCGGTTGTACTTGAACTTAGAAGGGAATACCCCGCTTCTCGAGGAAAGAGTTGCTAGACCGAGGCATTAGAGTTACCTGGTTGGGGGAGGTTGTTTCTTTGTTACTTCTGAGGTGGGGAGCTACATATCACTTTCACTGCATGGAAAGATTCATGGTCATTAGAGTTTGTGTATGTAGACTTGTTCTGATCTGGTTTATTGAGGAGTCTTGTCCATAGATTGGTGGAACTTAGAGACTGTTGAGTTTTAAGCTTAAGTCTAAATAAGGTTCCGACACATTAATAATCCAAATATCTGATCGAGCTCCATATTTCAATTTAATGAAGGCAAGTTTAATAATCAGCCTTAATCCATGTATATTCCCCTCTTTTTCTTTTTCTTTCTTTCTTCTTCACTTCTTTTTCAAATAAGTGTTTTCTACGGGACTAGCAAAGTTAAGTATAGGGGGGGTGATGAATACCCATTCATCACTCTTTATTCTTATATTTTAGCTACAAAAACCTTTGCAAATACATGTAGATAGGTGTAAATACAAATAATTAGCAAAAAGCATGCATTGTGTAAAAACTAATAATTAGCATGTTTTTGTGCTAAAATAAAAGAATAAAGAGTCAAAAGAAAAAGAGGGAAATATTTAGAATAAATATTGAGCGACCTAATCCCAAGGGAGGGCTCAGCATGGGCCTGATCGCATAAAAGCCAAAGTAGAGGGAGATAGGGACTCATGTGTATAAATATGTATGTAAATAAAATAAAAATATTTTCCTCCCGAAAATAGATTAAAATAGATTTGTAAATATTTGTATTTATTTATAAATATCAAATCAAGATAAAAATAGAAAAAATTAAAAAGAAAACAAAAACATCACTCACGTACATTGTCACCTTATATATAGTCCACTCATCCCTATTTATTTAGCTTTATAAATAAATAAAATTAATTTCCAAAAATCTTGTATATATTCTATCCTTTATGGTGTAAATAAATAAAATAAAAACAATTAAAACAAAAACAAAATAAAAAATAATAAAAATTAAAAATCCAAAAATACTTTGTAAATATACCATGTATATAAATGTACATATGTATTTATTTCACCTATGTATATAAATAATAAAAATAAAATAAAAATAGGTGTAAATAGGTGTAAATATCTTTTTGCAAAACTTGCACCTCATGCATCATTCATCCATGATTTCAAAACATTTTTCAAAAATTTTGCATGATTGTAAAATTTGTGTAAATAAGCATCTTGTGTACATATGTATATAGTTTTTCTGGATGATAGTTGACATTTAAACTAAGCCTTGAATTAAATTGAGAAATGGAGCTTGAATAAGATCTTAATCCACCTAACTCTAAGAGGAACCTTATAGGGCTTAGGGTTAAGGCTTTTCAGGTCCATAAGGACTTAATTCTTTGAGTCCACTAGGCTATGAGCATATGTCATCTTGATGAGCCTAAGTAGAGCACTTAACAACACACGCATGACTCTTAGAGACAATGGCTTGACTTGCACCAGCACTTTACACATGGCTCTCCATGGATGAGGTGGTGAGGAGGCAGTTTCCTTTGGCTTGGGGTAGCATATGAGGGTAGTACTTCTAGGCGGAACCTCTCTTCTTCTTCTAGTGAAGGAAGTGCGTCTCAACTTGGTCTAGTGGTGATGAAGGCTAAAGACAGAAGCCGTGGGTTGCAATAAAGCTTCAAAAGAGGGATAGTCTACTGGCTCAAGAGGAAAATTTCTTGTATATATGCTGCACCATGTAGATATGTTGATAGAAGCACTTGAAAAAAAATTGCAAAATGCAAAAAGAACTCCAAAAAAGTGGTGGGTCGGATTGAAAATTTAATAACCTCACCGGAGCGTATATAGTCAAATAAAGCAAAAGCTTATGGTATCCATGTTACATCTCATGAAGCTTGCAGCGGGAGACTTAGCTACACTGGCTGAGCTTCCAAAAGTCTATACTTCTTCCCCCTCTTCTTGAGCCGGTTGCACTTGAACTTAGAAGGGAATACCCCGCTTCTCGAGGAAAAAGTTGCTAGACCGAGGCATTAGAGTTACCAGGTTGAGGGAGGTTGTTTCTTTGTTACTTCTGAGGTGGGGAGCTACATATCACTTACACTGCATGGAAAGATTCATAGTCATTAGAGTTTGTGTATGTAGACTTGTTCTGATCTGGTTTATTGAGGAGTCTTGTCCATAGATTGGTGGAACTTAGAGGCTGTTGAGTTTTAAGCTTAAGTCTAAATAAGGTTCCGACACATTAATAATCCAAAGATCTGATCGAGCTCCACAATTCAATTTAATGAAGGACAGTTTAATATTCAACATTGATCCATGTACATTCCCCTCTTTTTCTTTTTCTTTCTTTCTTTTTCACTTCTTTTTCAAATAAGTGTTTGCTAAGGGACTAGCAAAAGTTAAGTATAGGGGGGTGATGAATACCCATTCATCACTCTTTATTCTTATATTTTAGCTACAAAAACCTTTGCAAATGCATGTATATTCATGTAAATACAAATAATTATCAAAAGCATGCATTGTATAAAGTTTAATAATTAGCATGTTTTTGTGCAAAAATAAAAGAATACAGATTAAAAAGAAAAAGAGGGAAATATTTAGAATAAATATTGAGCAACCTAACCCAAGGGAGGGCTCAGCATGGGCCTGACCGCATAAAAGCCAAAGTAGAGGGAGATAGGAGCTCATGTGTGTAAATATTTATGTAAGTAAATAAAAATATTTTTTCTCACAAAAATGGCCCAAAATATGCTTGTAAATATGTGTCTATATCTATAAATATAAAAACAAAAGATAAAAATATGAAAATAAAAAAGAACAAAAATATCACTTTCACATTGTGTATAGACTCACCTACATATTTATTTAGCCCTATAAATAAATAAAATTCATCTTTATAGTTTTTGTAAATATTCTTTAAATAAATAAAATAAAAAAAATCAAAACAAAAATCAAATAAAAATAGCAAAAATTTAAAAAAAAACACAAAACTAGATTGTACATATACCATGTATATAAGTGTATATATGTATTTATTTTACCTATGTATATAAATAATTAAAATAAAATAAAAATACCTTTTTATTCCTTATTTTATAATGAAAATAAATAAAATATAAAATGGGGATAAAATTGTATAAAAATAACAATTAAAAATCAAAAATTAAAAGCCTACACATTGTATATATACCTATATCTAACCCTACTATGTAAATACTTTATTTTTACTTTAAAAAATTAATTAAAAATCACAAGAAAATAGAAAAAAATAAAATAAAAATATTTTATGTTTTACGTTTTTAGTAATTCGACCTTTTTCTGCCCTAAAATAAAGAAATAAAAATGGTATGCTTGGCGGGCTCTGATTGGTCCACGGGGGATTGTTGACCCCCAGTCAACTCTCCCCCCAGGACCACCAGAGCCGGATCCAGCGCGGCTGACCCGATTTCTCCACCTTTTACCCGCTCGACCCAATCGCCATTCCACTTAACCCCGGGTCCTAATCCGAGATTGATCGTCCCTGATCCACGCCCGTGGTGGGTTATGGGGATCCGTGCTCCGACAAGCACGCCCAGACCTCTCTTAGCCGGACCCCTAGCCATATATAGCCGTTGCTCCGCCACCCTAATGCTCTGTCTTTGGCCATTTGTTTCCTCCTCCTGTGAGCTCCAGAGAGTGCGTGAGAGTGACAGCTCGCGTCTGAGCCTGTTGAAGCGAGGAGAGGAGGCGAGTCCATCGATCCGGCGAGCTACGCCGCCGTCGCTCCGCCATCAGCTGGAGCTTGAGCCTCGGAGGAAGACGCTCCTCGAGGCGACGACCAGGAGCTTTAGCAGCTCCTCCCCAGTCTCTTCGACCACCAGGTAACCTTGTAGGTCCTTATCTTTCTTCGATTTCCATTTACGCCCAATTCGTATCGCCGCCGTCTCTAGCTGATTCCGACCACTCCTTCACTCCGTTCGATCATCGGAATCGTCCATCGCATCCGCCTCCCTGCGACGCACCTTCTTCACCCCTTCATCCAACCCAGCTCGCACAGGAGCTGGGAGCCGAGCTCCTCCGTCTACCACCTTCGCCGGAGCTCGCCATTTCGACCCATCAGCCACCATCACCTCGCCTAACCGGGTCGAGGTAGTTTGCCCTCGACCCGCGAGTCTTCTGGATCGCTTTGCAGGTTAAACGAAGGCCATCTGAGGCCCTTCGTCAACCAGCCAGGAGGCTCAGCTCCGCCGACCTAGTCCGAGCTCCTCAGAGCTCGGCTGGATCATCGGAGCCTACCGGCAGACGCGGGAGCACTCCACCTTTCTTCTCCGACCTTCAGAGTGTTTCCAGGAGGAGTCTAGCGCACGCCCGAGGCCGGCGAGTCTCGCCGGTGACCTGTTCATCCAGCATTCTCTGTCGCCGTTCGATTCGTCCTCCGGCTCCAGATTTCATCTGAACCGTCCATCTGGGGAGCAGCAGTCACCGCCCGATCATCAGGAGGATCGATTCCAGCCATCCGATGCGTCGGGGTTAGCCGCCTGCGCCCTGCACCGTCCGATCACCCACGTGGAGGAACCCTAGCCATCGGATTCGCCCAAGGACACTAGTGTTGGAGCCGCAGCTGATCCAGACCGTTAGATCCACACGTGGCAACCATCCAGCCGCTCCGCATAATAAAGGGTAATTTACCCTTAGGCCCTCTTTCTTATTTTATTTCGCTTTAGTCCTGTAAATATTGAGTTTAGTTGTTTAGTTTTAGGGTTATTTGCATAGAGACCCTGGTACTTGCTTTTATTTGCTAAGATGCCCCTGTATGTGATGTGACACGTGCTTCGACACGTGATTCTCTGGGTATTTTACATTTCATGCCCTTGTAGTTCTGGTTGTTATTAGTTGAATGAAAGCTTTCACTTATTTGCATTTATACCCCTGTGCGTGGTGTATTTGACATGCGTTTATTTTTGGGTATTTTGCAGATAAGCCCCTGGACTTTTGGTACCTGTTACCAATAAGCCCTCGGAACTTATTTTTCTTACATTTGGGTCCCTGAGTGCCCCAGACACGCGCATCGCACGTGTTTTGCTGGGTTAATTGCACCAGACCCCCAGACTCTTGGGTATTTGCACTTTGGTCCCTGTGCACAGTGCCCCCTCTTCATTTTTGAATAAATAAGCAAAACACCTCCAAATTTAATGAAAATTGGAAACATGGCTCCTGCCATGTTGTAAAATTTTCTATGAATTTTGGAGATATTTTCGTCACTGTTTGATATTTTTAGAAAATTAAAAACATCTATTTTTGCTACTGTTTGACTTTAGAAATCATAAAAAAATATTAAATAGTGTCCAAAAATTTAAAAAAATTGTCTACTGTCTATTTTGATGTGTTTGATTTTCTAACCAATTTTGGCTATTTTTCATTACTGAAAACTACTAAAAATTGAAAAACACCTAAAAACTTATAAAAATTCTAATAATTAAACCAAAAATCCAAAAACAATAAAATAGGTGCCTAAATTTTCCTTATTTTCTTCTCTTCACAGGAAAATTACCTCCCAGCAAATTTAGGGCTTTTAGATATTTTATCTAGCCCTTTTAGCTCGGTTGGACAGTACCTTTGATTTCAGCTACTGTTTGATTTTTAGAAAATTCAATAAACATCAGAAAATTCTCAAAAATTCACCAAAAACACAAAAAAATATAAAACACATAAAAATATTTTTGTTTGAATTTTTGGTTGACTTTTAGTACTTTAAATAATTTGTTGAAGTGTGAGTTTGTTTACTTTTCTTATTTTCTTAATTCATTAAAAATAAAAAAAATCTCAAATAATTAAAAACCCACCAAAAATATTTTCTCCTTTCATTTTATCTCTTTTTTGACTACTTTGTAGGCCGAGAGGCCAACCCGTGCTCCTTGAGTTCGACCCTGGTCGCTATACCAGGTTAATCCAATAACAGGACCGCTATTTTGTGTTTTATCTGTTTTATCTCTATTAGTGGTTCATTATTTTTTCTTGATTGGCACGTCTGAGTGACCGAGGTCGCAACGACCATCTTAGATACACCTGATTACCTTAGTCTCTCGGATTTTCGTGCCATCAGAATGGCGCCGTTGCCGGGGAGCACGGCTTAGTAGTCGCTTTTTGAGTTTTTCCGCGTTTTTTTTCTTTGCGCGGCTTTTTGTATAGCTTCCTGCATATATATATATATATATATATATATATATTTCTGACATTTTTTATAATAATTTGGTTTGTGACACTTGCTCTTTTTCTTGCGAGGGCCCGAGGACCGCGGAGGCGACTTTCGAGGAGCCGGCGCAACCGCAGGATTCGGAGGCGGCTCCCTTCTGCACGGAGCCGCAGGAGAGAGCGAGAGAGAGAGAGAGAGTTGAGTGGGTGAGACTTAGGTTAGACTTTTGATTATTGTTGTAATAATACAGGAACTCAGACTGGACACTTTGGACTGTGGTTGACTTAGCGGGTCTGTTTCGCCGAGCACCGGTGTGCTCGGGGGACCCTTAGGAGTTTTTCGCGGCTTTTTACGCGGTTTTGCTTTCTTCTCTTTTTACTGCCTTTTCCGGTGTTTACGCGGTTTTTGATCGAGCCCCTAGCCGTAGGATTTTCTGCTTGATTGTGACGTAACTCATATGATCCAAACACCCTAATATAATTGCCTGTTCCTATAGTGCGGTAATTGGACCTATAATAAA
This sequence comes from Ottelia alismoides, assembly GCA_037367405.1. NCBI lineage: Eukaryota > Viridiplantae > Streptophyta > Magnoliopsida > Alismatales > Hydrocharitaceae > Ottelia > Ottelia alismoides. The sequence goes on along the minus strand of JAZKJV010006856.1, from coordinate 110,944 downwards.
AATAATAATAAAATAGCCGTTCCATCACCTCCGAGCCTACGCGCCGCGAGCCCACCCCGTCAAGCGCTACTCCTGAACTCGACCTGTCGAGAAGAGGAGGGGTGGGTCTAGACCGGACCCTTTGGATTGGAGGCTGGTGGTCGGCTAGCCGTTCTTTCGAGTAGCACTGCTGTTTAGGGACTCGGTTTTCTGCCTGCACCATTTAGGTAGTTTATTTCCTGTCTTTACATTTATGCGCGGATCATATTGCATGTAGAGTGCTGTAGTCAGGTACGCCTTCCTTACTTTGCATGCATCATTGATTTATCGTGCATCGGCTTTTTCGTCTTCTCCCCCCTGTTTTGGACTAAATAACCAGGAGAACCGAAAAATTCGTTAGGCGTTTGTTTTCTATTTGAAAAATTTTAAAAAGAAAAATCATAAAATTGGGACTGGATAAAACTATTGACCCTAAAAGACACTCACCCTAAAAAAATTTTTTTTTCTTGGGGAGAGCAACCCCCTCATTGTATGGCTTGGATGCGCGAGAGAGTGACCCGCGCCCTAGGTAGAGCCCTCCGGTGCTATTTCTAGCTGACTACCGACTCTTCTGTGCGGGCCAGTCGGTTGGAGTAGCATCGGGTATCCCAACAGGTCACGTAAGCGCTCTGATATCTTGTGTGTTCACCTAATAAAATTGACAAGATAATTTGACCGAGCTTTTACGGTCTTCAGCTCGCGTTGCGTTGGTGAACCGGGGGTTTGCATTTTGATCTTAGTTTCTCCAGATCTCATCCGCACTACTCGCCAGATCAAGATGATGGGTAGACGCTCTCTTAGGCAGCCTCTGGCTGTACCGCTTTCGGGGACGTCTACCCGATCATCTAGGTTGGCCCGCGAGAGCCGAGACCAGCTCTTCGAGCCCGAGTACGACTCCGCCCTGTTCCCCCTCGACCCCCTTTCTTTCAGATCTGAGCGACATGAGCCCGAGGAGAGATTAGAAGATTTGACAGAACCTGAGTTGGGCTCATTTGATTTTGCAGACGTCATGGCCGGCAGTTCTGAGGATCACCCTGGAGGTCCACGAGGAGAGCAGCATTTTGTCCTGGACCAGGGTTCGAGTCAGTTCAGCAGCAGCTGAGGGATCAGGGAGCTTTCATGATGGACATGAGGCGAGAGTTTAAGCAGTTGAGAGCCAACCGCGGAGGCGGAGCAGGAGGAGGACCCGACGATGCGGCAGCTGCCGCAGCAGCCGCAGCCGCGGCAGCAGCTGCCGCAGCAGCAGCAGGAGCAGGAGGAGCACCACCACCACCACTTAGATCAATGCGGGAAAACCACAACCCCGGGTCAACCCTGACTCACCGCTGGGTGGTACTTCCAGCGATCGTGGGGGACTTCAAGTTCCCCCCGAACACCTTGCAGCTTCTTCCCCGATTCCATGGTTTGGCGACAGAGGAGCCTCATCTCCACCTGCAGGAGTTTGAGATGATTTGCAGTACTGTCCATGACCGTCAGGTGGACCAGGACACAATCAGGATGATCGCCTTCCCCTTCTCTCTAGCAGACAGAGCAGCCACCTGGTTGAAGCATCTGGGGAAGTTTGTTTACACCTGGGAGCAGCTCCGCACCAAGTACTTGAACAAGTACTATCCACTCGGGCAGACGAATGCAGCGAGGGCCCTGATCAGCAACTTCTCCATGCTCCCCAACGAGCAATTCCACGAGGCATGGAAGAGGTTCCGTGAGCTCACATACAGATGCCCGCACCATGACATCTCGAAGCCGAACCTTGTTCAGAGCTTCTTCAGCGGGTTGACACCTGAGCTCCAGGGCCTGGTGAATGCTTCTTGCGGCGGGTCCTACTTCGCCAAGGACCACGACCAGGTCTGGGCCATCTACGAGGAGATGGCCGGGAATTATATGGTGATGTCCCAGACCCGGTTGTACACTCAGGGGAGACCCCAGCAGCAGCCAGGACCCGTGCAGTACCAGAGGATAGCACGGGTCGACGCCGGTCCATCCAGTTCATCCGCAGTTGCAGCAGCACAGGCAGAGTCTTCCGCTGCGGATATGGGTATTATCAGCGAGAAGTTGGACCGGATGGAGCTGATCGAGAAGAAGCAGTGCCAGGGCATCATGCAGATGGAGCAGATGGCACAGACTCTAGCGACATGAAGACCCAGCTCATGTGTCTCCAGGAGGCACAGACGGCTTCGCAGCCCCGTCTTCAGTCGCGAGGCGATACCGGCGGCAGCAGCAGCTCGTCCCAGCGCTCCAGCTCCTTTCAGCAACCTAGACAGGTTCACCTTGTACAGGCGGAGCCGTACCAGCCGCAGCAGCCCTCCTACCAGTCACCACCATCTCCAGACATGCAGATGGTGGTATACCAGCCGGATCAGCCTTTGGCGGTACTCCCGCCAGCCCCATACGATGCAGAGCCTTTGATGGATGTCAACGAGATTTGGTATTACCGCCCCCAGCCTGGGATCCGACGAGACCATCCCGGATTCAGGTGGGGGAGTGGAGGTACCCAGCCCCAGCAGCAGTCATCCGGTCAGGGAGGGCAGTATAGCCAGCAGAGAGATCACCAGCCGCAGCAGCAGCCCCCAGCCTACCAGCCACAGCAGCAGTCGTCCTTCGTTCCTCGTCCCTATCAGCAGCAGGGACAGTCTTGGAGACGTGAGCAGCAGGCTCACCAGCCACACCAGCAGCAGCATCCTTCCTCCTACCCCTCTCAGCAGCAACACCAGTTCCAGCAGCCTCATTACCAGAGAGGCTACCCGTCGGACCCCCATGAGAGCTCCACCTTGGATGACGTAGCCCGTCTCCTCACGGACCAGCATGCTACATTTAGACGGGAGATGGACGAGTTCCTCCAGGAGATGCGGGACCTGATGAGAGGGAAGGCCGCCATCCCTACACAGATAGAGCCGAATCCAAACAGCCTGAAGAGGAAATCTGAGCAGGTAGTTTCCATTGAGCATGCCACTCTTAGTGATCCATTTGATGATATGTCTGTGGACCTATTTGATGCTGATTTTGTTACACTTAGGAGCGGTAGAGCACCAGTAGGCGGCGCCTCATCTGAGCGACGACTCGAGGATCCACCCAGGGCGCCAGATGAGGAGGAGGAGAGCGGTACTGAGGCCGCACATGACGATGACGGTGGTACTGATGCCACCAAGGATGCTGATTCCACCGGCGGTACTGAGGCCGCCACCTCACCAGTTCGAGGAGGTGGTGCTGATGCCACCAGAGGAGCCGAGCCAGCCCACGGTACTGAGGCCGCGAGACATCCAGTAACAGAGCCAGCCCGTGGTGGTACTGAGGCCACCGGTGTTTGTGTAGAGAGATCAGATGTTTTTCCTCATTCTCATGTATCTCAGAACACTGTTGTGAATAAAGGAAAAGGTTTAGTTTCTTCTGGTCCCACTGTGGTGCTTGATGTATGTGCGGATCCGGCCGTCGAGCCGTCTAGGCCTTTTCCTAGTCCTTCATCTGCGAAGGATCCTGTGGTCCCCTTCCCTAGAGCCCTTCAGATGGGGAAGGGGAAGAAAAAAGAAAAAGACCCAAAAAAGAGAGAGCAGGAGGAATTCAGCCAGAGCATGATCGACAGATTTCATATCCAGCTGACCCTCCAGGAGGCTTTGCAGCACATCCCCCTTCTTCAGCGATCTTTGAGAGACAGGACCACAGTCAGGAGGAGGAGGAGGAACCACACTTCAGAGATTCATGTGCTGACGAAAGCCACGTGTTTCGCGATCCAGAACCGTCTGCTGGCCAAGAGGCCAGATTTAGGGGCCCCGTATGTCAGATGCCAGATTAGTGAGCAGAGGTTCGACCGGACTCTATTGGATAGTGGATCGTCGATCAACCTCCTTCCGGCAGCCCTTCTCGACCGCTTCGAGTTGGGCACTCTTAGACAGAGCATGACAGTCCTTCAGTTTGCTGATCGATCTGTCAAGAGGCCGAAGGGGTTGTTGCGAGACGTTATCATCACGATTCAGGGCTTGAAATTCCCCGTGGACTTCGTAGTGTTGGACATGGAGATCCCTGAATCAGTGGCCGATACCCCCATCATCCTCGGTCGTCCGTTCTTGGCCACAGCCAAGGCGGTGACTGATCATGACAGCGGGAGGGTATACTTTCGCGTCGAGGGCGAGAGTATACAAATAGAGACGGTCGAGGACTACAGAGCCCGAGAGAGAGCACGCTCAGAGGCCAGCACAAATTCAGAGCAGCTGACAGACGACGAGCCAGACATCCACCAGGACTGTGATTTTGTGATCACAGACGACGAGGCAGCTTGGGCAGATCCTGCAGCACTGGCCATCCTCTCATTTTCAGACACAGCTGATGCCGAGATGATAGCAGAGGAGAGCTTGGAGAGCACAGCCCTGGTCCAGGATATTACAGAGGCAGCAGAGCGGGTTCTCGACCGCGACACGGTTCTTAGTGATGGTGGTACTGATGCCACCTTGTTTGATGCAGATCCCTCGGATTCAGAGTCTGATTGGGCAGATTGTGATGATCAGATGCCAGACCTGAGTCCCCCAGAGCCTATAGATGAGGAGGAGGTAGAGGCAGAGCATATCAGAGACAGCACAGTTGAGCAGCCTCCCCCAGATCCAGTTTGCGAGAGTTCGCTTTCTTTCTCCCAGGCAGATTTGGCAGACTTAGCAGCATTGACACATTTTCTTCCGAAGCCAGATTTGCCAGCACCCAGCTGTCCAGAGCTGAAGCCGCTCCCTACTTCGCTGAAGTATCGGTTCCTTGCGGGCGAGCCTGAGATGTACCTAATCATCATCTCCGCCGATCTGACGGGAGAGCAGGAATCCCGTTTGATGGGGGTTCTTGAAAAGAACCGCAGGGCAATCGGATGGAGCGTAGCAGATCTCCATGGGATTAGTCCATCAGTGTGCTCCCACCATATCTATCTTGAGGAGGGGGCGAAGCCGTCGCGTGAGTTCCAGCGACGACTGAACCCCAACCTGAGAGAGGTCGTGATGAAGGAAATATCAAAATGGTGAAGTGCATATTTTATTTATCCCATTTCCGACTCCAAGTGGGTTAGCCCCTTGCATGTGGTACCCAAGAAGACGGGCATCACGACTGTGATCAGTGAGTCAGGAGAGGAGATTGCTACACGAGTACCCACCTCTTGGAGGGTCTGTGTTGACTACAGGAGACTCAACCAGGCCACCAAGAAGGATCATTTCCCCCTGCCTTTTATTGACCAGATCATTGAGAGACTGGCAGGGAAGAGCCATTATTGCTTCCTGGATGGGTACTCGGGCTACAACCAGGTGGCCATCGCTCATGAAGATCAGGAGAAGACCACATTTACCTGTCCCTTCGGTACATATGCCTTTCGACGCATGCCATTTGGGCTATGCAATGCCCCTGCGACTTTTCAGAGGTGCATGCTGTCGATATTTTCGGACATGGTAGGGGAGTGTTTGGAGGTCTTCATGGACGATTTCTCGGTCTACGGCGACGGATTCGACTCCTGTCTTGACTGCCTAGACCGAGTACTCCAGCGATGTATTGAGTACCATTTGGTTCTATCTTGGGAGAAGAGTCACTTCATGGTGACTCAAGGGACGGTGCTTGGCCATATCATCTCCAACAGGGGCATGGAGGTGGATCCGGCCAAGGTTGATGTCATTAGAAAACTCGCACCGCCGTCCAATTTGAGGCAGCTACGGTCATTCCTGGGGCACGTTGGATTTTATAGGAGATTTATTCAGGATTTCAGCAGGATTGCCCGGCCGTTGACTGACCTCTTGACAAAAGACACCGAGTTCCTTGTCGATGACAAGTGTCTTTCGTCCTTTGCGACTCTCCAGCAGTGTGTGATTGAGGCTCCTGTTCTCCAGCCACCTGATTGGTCTCTCCCATTCGAGATCATGACGGATGCCTCCGATTTTGCCGTGGGGGCAGTGCTGGGACAGAGGAGGGATGGAGTTCCGTTTGCTATTCACTATGCTAGCCGCACATTGGATTCTGCCCAGCGGAATTACACGGTCACAGAGAAGGAGATGCTAGCCGTAGTGTTCGCCCTAGATAAGTTTCGATCTTATATCATTGGATCTAGAGTGACTTTGTACACAGATCACACCGCCATCAGGTACCTCATGGCAAAGAAGGATGCCAAGGCCAGACTGACTAGATGGATCCTTCTACTCCAGGAGTTCGACATTGAGATTAAGGATAAGCCTGGAGTCAAGAATGTGGTGGCAGATCATCTCTCCCGTTTAGAGCAGCCTGAGGAGTCTGAGCAGATTGATCCCATACGAGATACCTTCCCAGATGAGGCGATCCTTGCTGTCGCCTCACTCCCGTGGTATGCCGATATTGTGAACTTTCTCGTTGCTGGGAAAGTCCCACAAGATTGGCCCAGGCAGAGGCTTGAGACCTTCCTTGCGAAGGCCAAGTCCTACCACTGGGAGGATCCCATCCTTTACCACGAAGGAGGGGATAGCGTCTGGCGTCGGTGCATTCCTCAAGAGGAACACCATAGCGTCCTCACTTACTGCCACAAGCTTGAGGCAGGAGGACATCATTCTGGGAGGAGAACTGAAGGATATGGAAAATATCCTCAAGCGCATCACGGAAGCGTGATCGTCGTATCGAATACGACGAAGAACGACTAGTCGCACTAGTTGTTCGGTGCAGCGGAATTTAAAATTTTTTATTCGATGAAACCACATGATCTGTGAACCATTCTCAGATCGTTTCATCTATAACCACAACAAGTATAATGCAATACCTCTTGAAGCGTGGTTGATCGAGTCTCTAAAGAAAGAGACCTCCTGTCTCAAGTCCGATCGTCAGCGAGACTGCTTGCGAGCGCGGGGATGAACCGCGTTGTCCTCGCAATCCAAGAAGTTGATCCAAGCGTGGTTGCTCCTGATCTCGTCACACGAGATCTAACATCTCCTTCGTGGGCGTAGCACACCAAGAAGACGGAGAAACCGAAGAACGTCGAAGCGGCAACGCGGTGGCGATGGCGACGACGATTCCCTTCTCTAGGGTATGGTGGACGGCCACCAACAAGAGAGGGAGAGAGGGCTGGCGTGTATGAAGAAATGAGGGAGAGAGAGAGCTCCAATATTGCTAGTCATTAGAGAGCATAGAATGCCTCTCTATTTATAGGGTTTTGGGATCCATGGATCTCAATCCATGGGACACATAAAATCAATGGATGAGATTGATTTGTGTCAATCCAATGGCCAAGATTGTTGTTGTCAAAAGCAACAAATTTAGGTTAAAATATATTTGAAAAAATCAAATATAATTTAGTCCTAAATCAACCCAACAAATAAGGAGAGAATGTGCATGGAGATTTCATCTCCATGCACCTTCCATGTTGGACGGCCACCCATTCCATATAGGAATGGTGTGCCGCCCACTATGGGAGTCCAAGGAGGCAATCTCATGGATTCCCATGAGATTGCATATCTCCTTGATTTTTCTCTCTTATTTATTTGCAACAAATTTGTTGGATTTTATTCTTCAAAAATAATTCACAATTATATTTGAGAATATTGCAATCTTGCCATGGAAGAATTGTGAATCATATTCACAACCCAAAACAACATATAATTTACATTGTTAATTAATTACACAATGTGTATCCAATGCACATAATAATTAATCAACACATATAAATTATAATTAGCTCTCTCTAATACATTAGAAATCACATTTATAATATATTATGAATAGTTGGATATTTCTATCCACATTATTCTTATCCATGATAATTAAATCACATTTAATTATATTGGATAATTTCTTCATACATTAAGATGATTAAATCACATTTAATCATTATTTCTTCATTGCTTAGATCTTATGGAATTATACTTGAACCCTTCAAGAATAATGCAATCTCTCCGCAGATACTTGGAGATAAGGACAGGGCGATTGTATTGTTCCACGTATAGTGACATGGATATTGAGATCATATCTCAAATCCAGATCGCGGGCCTCTCACAGATGCTTGATTAAATCAAGACCGTAAATCTAATCTTCTCATTGTATCTGAATCACATTCAAATCAATGTCCAACACTTGGACCAAGATCAGATCACTTCTCTACTGAGAGGAGTCACTAAAATCCAGACCCGTTTCATCACTCCCTAGGAATGGAAGCGTCATGGTTATACAATCGTTTATGATCAAATCACCCTCAGGTATTCCCAATACCTGTACATCCTGCATACTGGAAGACTCAGACTAAACCCGAAGTATCGGATCAACTTTATACTGTCTACTTCATGGTTTTATCAGCAAGTTTCTCATTCGATCATTGGGAGTTGGTATCGATCATACACTTTCCAAAAGTGTATATCATACCTAGGTCTTGATCATATACTAAAAGTATATATCAAACCTACAAATTCAGTCAAGCTTCCAAAGCGAGACGACCATGCGCATGGAATTTGATTCTTCCCAATATCTCATGAGTGAGCTCATGTCTTCCGATTCAGTATCTGAACCTGTATGATCCCTTTGAGAGATCGTATTACTCATATGCCCTTATGTGCACACCAGCGCGCCGGTGTATAGACCTTGATTAGGTCATCAACCTATTGGTCTGCCAAATGTACACACTCAGACATATAGTAACACATCTGTCTCCGGTCAGAGGATGCGTGCCTATATCATGACAGCATATGATATAGGACTTTTGTTATCTCGATCTCGTTAAGTCAACTCTTTGACCTAACTAATCTGACACCTCCGAATCTCTATTCCTATGCAGAGGAACTGCATCAAGAGGTCGGTCAGATATCAGCCTTCAGAGATAGGATTGCCATCTCCTACTCAGGTTGGAGATCATCTCTTAATAATCATTTGACGGTGCTTGATGAGTCCTCAATCTAACTCTTTAGATATTCATCCAAGCACCAGCCTCTATGATTCAATAGTTGAATTAACAGCTGTATGATTATTAAGATGGCCATGGTACATAACCCTAATTGTACTAAGGGACCTATTATACAAATTATTCATTCTTCATTTCAGATCAGGGAATGATATGTGCAATAACATTTATTGCATAATGGCTCGCCGTGGGCTCGCATTTCCAACAATCTCCCACTAGCCCAAAGAGCCATTAATGGGCTAATCATTTAAACCCGCACTCATGTGACAATCATAGGCTATTGAGAAAATAGCTAGGTAAGCTGATCAGTCACTCTGTTCCCGCGAGACTACGCCAAGTCCTTTTACGGCACTTGCATATCCCCAGTAACAGTGCTCGCATCCAATGCGAATGTTGCATCTTATGCAACTAATACTCAATCTTGTTAGTTATAGTGTCCTTGACACTACAACTTAACAATTATCATAACCAGTATTTCCATAATCCTTATAAGAATATCCTTATTTCTGGAGATCTCTATCTCCTAAGGTATCTTTAGTTAAGACCTTTTAGATCACTATCTATAAAGTCTTAAACTTTTGAAGATAAGACTTTGAGATCACTATCTCAAAAAATCTTGTCATCTATGAAGATTTTGTTGTTACTGCAACCAAGTGTTTTATTTCCATAGTAGGACTAGTAACAATTTACTACTCCCACTGCATGGCAGCCACCTGGCTTTTGTACACATCTAGCACACACTTGGCTTCTCAGAACTGATGCCCAAGGGCAAGTAGTTCCAGCATTCACTTCCTCAACTCTTTGAGGTGTTATCCCTTTAGATAGGTCAGTACCATATCTTAAGGGTTAGAAGCCTTTCTTGGAATTTCTATGAATAGAATATGTCCAAGGTGTACTACAAATGTGACAGTCCCATTATCCTCTTCTCTTTGCTTCTGAACAACTTCAGAACTAAGATCTGAGAGGCATCTTTGAAATCTTATTTCAAGTTATGGAACAACCAGATTATAAAACACTAATTATTATCCTTATATCATTTTTAAATGATTAGGATATCATCTACATTTAGCACGATGAACACAAAAGCACTCCCACTAAGCTTCATATGGTTCATCGAGATTCTATCTGAAATCATAACATTTATAATTTCATCAAATCTTATGATCCAACTTCAAGAAGCTTATTTGAGTCCATAGATGGATTCCTTAGCTTGCACACCTTGCTTTCCTCAACCATGAAGCCCTGGGGCTACTTCATGTGAATATCCTCAAAGAGGTATTCATAGAGGAATGCAATATTGACTTACATCTTGAAGATGCAATAGTCAAGTTGTGTAGCTAAGGTTAGCAATATTCTGACGGTTTTAAGCATGGTCACCGAAGAGCAAGTCTCATTGCAAGCAATGTCTTCTCTTCCAGTGTGTAGCTTATGGCTACGAACCGTGCTTTGAAGATCTCTACCTTCTCATCAGGTTCCCTGTCTCTTGAAGATCCATTACACCTTTATAGGTCTTACCCATATAGGTGGATCCTCGAGGGTCCATATACAACACTTGTATATGAAGTCTACATCAGACTTTTATTGCTATCCATCTATCCATGCTATGATCTTCAGAAGCTTCATCACATGAAGTTCGATCATTGTCAGATTTCTCTAACACATGGAATCCATCCTCAAACTCATTTGAAGAGGTATTAATGTTTCATCTTTAATTGTCCTTTTAGTTTCCAATTTCAGGAGTCTCATTATAAATGAGTTCCTACACTTCATTTTCATCTTGATTCTCAAGAGTCTCAACCTCTAAGAATCACATTCTCGGAGATGAGATATTTTAAGAATCTCAAGGTCATAAAGTAGGTATCCAATACCATCCTTTATTTTCCTAATGAAGCAGGCACTCTCAAGTGCTAGATTCAAGATACATGGAACCTTATTAAGGATATACATTGTAGTCTCTACTACCCATATATACCTGGAAACTAAGGGATAATTATGCTAAAATTTAACATTGATAAGATCATGTCACACATGATCCAATTGTATCTACCTATAACTCTTTGTGATTAAGGTGTGTTAGGAGGTTTGAGATAGAAATGATATTCATATCTCCATAAGGTATTCTTCGAATTTATCTAGTAGGTACTTGCTACCTAGATTAGATCAAATTCATTTTATCTTCCTTCAAACTTTGGTTCTAAACCAAAATTAATGAAATCTTTGAACATTTCAAAAGTTTCTTAGATGAAGAGAAGAAATCCCATATCATACATAATCATCAATAGATATCACATATCCACAATGTTTACTATGATATAGATGATCCGCATACATCAATATGTATGAGATCCTGAATACCTTGGCATCTTACACCATTCCGAAGAAGGTGTATTGGACATTTTTACTTTGAATACAATATTCATAAGTATGTAACTTTTGAAATTTAGACATTCTAAAGTTTCATCTCTTACTAGTCTATTGATCAAATCGATAGACAAATGTCCAAGGCTCGATGCTAGATCATTGTCAAATGATCTTCATCCTCCTATTGATCTTATAAAGGTTTTAATTCAGTATTTAGAAATATTAATGAACCATTCATTAATTTTTCTAATTTAGTGGAGTCCACCAGATTTTAGATTACTATCTGAAAATATATCCATCATAACTCTTTATGATAGTTCTATCTCAGAATTCATGTTTATTTCCAACATTTAGAAATAAACAATGAGTGTATTCTTATATCTAGGTCATAGAGACATTCTCCACGACTAAGGGCTCTCCCACTGAAATCAACAAGTCTATCAATCCAACAGAGATTGTTGCAATAATTACATCAATGTCCATGTGGATAACTATAAACCTTAAGATCAATTTTTCTGGTCTTCTAAAACATATGCAACCTATTGCAAATGCCATCAGAAGATTGAGATACAATTATTTGACTTTATCTTATTCAATAAGTAAGTCAATATCAATGATTTATGTAGATTATTCTGATGCTCCATCCGAGTCCTTTTCTAAGGATTCTAGACAGACTTGATAGTCATACTATCAACACATCAATTTATTGCAGTATTGGCATTCATCCAACTCTTTGGATGTCATATGGAAGTCACAAGAAGTCCAGTCAACTCTTTGACCTTTCCTTCTTTCTTGGGTCCAACCCATGCCTTCCATTGCGCTCACTTTATCTATAAGCAACCATTGCTTAAGATTAAGGATCTCTTACAATAAATTCAAAAGAATTCAAAATAAGAGTATTTCAACATTTATTTATGCTTCATTAAATTCGCACAATATGAATTACTATGAAGCTTCATGAATGACTAGAGTATAGACAGTAGAATAATGACACTCATCATCTACATCCATCTAAACTCATAAAACATAGTTTCAGGTAGGTACTCAAACAATTGGAATACATCATCTCTTATAGAGTTACCATTCTGCATGATGCAGAGAACCATGTCACTCATAATTAAATGTCAAGAGCACATATATGTATGCCAAAATATCTTCATTGATTTTTATAAGGATTATTTGACAATTGTGATCATCATCGACATGTTACTTCCAAAGTACATCCAATGAGATCAAGACTATAGAGACATACAAACCCTAGGGTTGTAGTCCTATTATCTATTTAATTTTCATTCCTCATTAGTATGAGTAGACTTGCATATTGCAACCACATACATTATGTGTTCAATTGCAAGTACAATATCTGGATCATGAGTCCAATCCAAGATATTCACTGGTTACTATTGAGTAATTCATTGAGTGGGTTTTAATGAAGGATTATCTGAAATAAGAAATTTGCATAGATGTATGTATTTATATATACATATTTTACTTTGATTTAGGAATTTTTATATCAAAGTTGTCTTGCCATGTCAACATTGAAAGTTCATTCCCTTAATCACTTTCAATGTAAGAGATATACTTACCATTATATCTCAAGCAAGATCTGGGATCTCCTTCCTTATCTTTGTTGCATCCCAATAATATGAGAACCTACAACTCGGATAAAAAGAAGCGGGAACACATTCCGCCTTGCAAGTCCAACTTGCATCTCCCAATTCGGTATTTAACACCCGGGCCCACCACCCCTAAGGCGATGTTGACTCGTCATTAATTGAACCAACCGTCAACAGGAATACAACTCGCTATGCGCAATCCAATATCGCCCCAATAATATGAGGACCCGATATTGGGGTCACTACGCATACGTCCTTACTCTTTTGAGAAGCGAAGAGCCCGATCCAGATGCGCTTGCATACAGGAGCTGTCACTTCGACATGCATCTCCACATGCAATCCCTGGCGACGGAACCCTCCGCCTTGACAGGAGACCATGGATGTCACTTATGTGATCCTCCATATCATATTCAAATTTTAATTAATTATCGTGAATCACATTCACATAATTAATTCTTCTAAGGGAATTATTACCTCTAATCAAATTAGAGTATTTCAATTGGACATAATCAATTTAATCATATTAAATTAATTATCAATCCAATTCAATCAATCAAACTTGATTATTTTTACTTGAATACATATATGGTAATATCTCAAAATACGTATTAATTCGAATTTTAATAATTAGAAAAATACATCTTAATCCCTCGGACATTATCCCGGCCCTATCCGCTGTCATGGCCAGTACCGACGAGAGTGGGACGGACCACATACGTTGCAACCCGCAACCCCAATGCTCTCCGACTAGGCACCATATCCGCCTCGGGAAAGGATAATGCCAAATTGATTAATTTGTACTTGAGATGATCATCGGTTTTTCAACCGAAATTGTACCATATAGTAATAATCAAAACATTTTTGATTATAAGGAAATTTGCTAGACAAATTCCCAAATCCTATTCAAGCATCAAGTTTGAAAGATTGTGGTTTCCAATTATGATTTAGATCACATCTTAATCAATTATTGGTTAAGGCAATGTCATTTAAGGGAATAATTATCATCAAATATTTCACAAATATTTATGCACAATCATTCTAGGAAATTAAACAATTTAATTTCACTAAATGATTAAATGACAACCACCAATCAAACATTAAGTTTGATGAATGTGTTTCCAATTAAGATTTAGATCAAATCTAATCAATTAATTGGATGAGGCCAAGTCAATTATGTAAATAATCATCTTCAAATATTTTACAAATATTTTTCATGATTATTTCACGAAATTAACATTAATTTCACTAATTGACAATCCACTTGGTTCTAGATCAGGACTGTAATTTCAGCAGTGACCCCTTCTTACTAAAATTAGCATATCTCAATCATATTAAATCCAAATTAGACAAAATCAATTTTCATAGATTGCTAATTTGATTTAGGACAGAATCCAAATGATGTTACACGCATTTTTAGGCAAGTCTAAACAGTAATTAACATTTTAATCACGTTCAGATCTACAGTTCCCTCAACAGTGTATACATGTTCATTAAAACAACCATATCTAGAGCATACGAAATCCGATTTACGTAAACTCAGATCCTATGGTTTCCTTATTTAATGAGGAACAAAATCCAATTATTAAATTTGTGTTTAAACAATTTAAACAGTGACGAATTTATTTACTAAACAGATCTGCGAAATCAAATGCGATAAAAACTTTCCGCGACCTTAACGAACCCAAGTCGTCCTCGGTTTTTCGAATCATATTCGAAACCGTCGACCTAAGGCTCTGATACCACTTGAAGGATATGGAAAATATCCTCAAGCGCATCACGAAACGTGATCGTCGTATTGAATACGACGAAGAACAACTAGTCGCACTAGTTGTTCGGTGCAGCGGAATTTAAAATTTTTTATTCGATGAAACCACATGATCCGTGAACCATTCTCAGATCGTTTCATCTATAACCACAACAAGTATAATGTAATACCTCTTGAAGCGTGGTTGATCGAGTCTCCAAAGAAAGAGACCTCCTGTCTCAAGTCCGATCGTCGGCGAGACTGCTTGCGAGCGCGGGGATGAACCGCGTTGTCCTCGCAATCCAAGAAGTTGATCCAAGCGTGGTTGCTCCCTGATCTCATCACACGAGATCTAACATCTCCTTCGTGGGCGTAGCACACCAAGAAGACGGAGAAACCGAAGAACGTCGAAGCGGCAGCGCGGTGGCGATGGTGACGACGATTCCCTTCTCTAGGGTATGGTGGACGGCCACCAACAAGAGAGGAGAGAGGGCTGGCGTGTATGAAGAAATGAGGGAGAGAGAGAGCTCCAATATTGCTAGTCATTAGAGAGCATAGAATGCCTCTCTATTTATAGGGTTTTGGGATCCATGGATCTCAATCCATGGGACACATAAAATCAATGGATGAGATTGATTTGTGTCAATCCAATGGCCAAGATTGTTGTTGTCAAAAGCAACAAATTTAGGTTAAAATATATTTGAAAAAATCAAATATAATTTAGTCCTAAATCAACCCAACAAATAAGGAGAGAATGTGCATGGAGATTTCATCTCCATGCACCTTCCATGTTGGACGGCCACCCATTCCATATAGGAATGGTGTGCCGCCCACTATGGGAGTCCAAGGAGGCAATCTCATGGATTCCCTGAGATTGCATATCTCCTTTATTTTTCTCTCTTATTTATTTTGCAACAAATTTGTTGAATTTTATTCTTCAAAAATAATTCACAATTATATTTGAGAATATTGCAATCTTGCCATGGAAGAATTGTGAATCATATTCACTACCCAAAACAACATATAATTTACATTGTTAATTAATTACACAATGTGTATCCAATACACATAATAATTAATCAACACATATAAATTATAATTAGCTCTCTCTAATACATTAGAAATCACATTTATAATATATTATGAATA
Organism: Ottelia alismoides; assembly: GCA_037367405.1. Taxonomy (NCBI): domain Eukaryota; kingdom Viridiplantae; phylum Streptophyta; class Magnoliopsida; order Alismatales; family Hydrocharitaceae; genus Ottelia; species Ottelia alismoides. The sequence goes on along the minus strand of JAZKJV010006856.1, from coordinate 95,199 downwards.
GTTGGATATTTCTATCCACATTATTCTTATCCATGATAATTAAATCACATTTAATTATATTGGATAATTTCTTCATACATTAAGATGATTAAATCACATTTAATCATTATTTCTTCATTGCTTAGATCTTATGGAATTATTCTTGAACCTTCAAGAATAATGCAATCTCTCCGCAGATACTTGGAGATAAGGACATGGCGATTGTATTGTTCCACGTATAGTGACATGGATATTGAGATCATATCTCAAATCCAAATCGCGGGCCTCTCACAGATGCTTGATTAAATCAAGACCGTAAATCTAATCTTCTCATTGTATCTGAATCACATTCAGATCAATGTCCAACACTTGGACCAAGATCAGACCACTTCTCTACTGGGAGGAGTCACTAAAATCCAGACCCGTTTCATCACTCCCTAGGAATGGAAGCGTCAGGTTATACAATCGTTTATGATCAAATCACCTCAGGTATTCCCAATACCTGTACATCCTGCATACTGGAAGACTCAGACTAAACCCGAAGTATCGGATCAACTTTATACTGTCTACTTCATGGTTTTATCAGCAAGTTTCTCATTCGATCATTGGAGTTGGTATCGATCATACACTTTCCAAAAGTGTATATCATACCTAGGTCTTGATCATATACTAAAAGTATATATCAAACCTACAAATTCAGTCAAGCTTCCAAAGCGAGACGACCATGCACATGGAATTTGATTCTTCCCAATATCTCATGAGTGAGCTCATGTCTTCCGATTCAGTATCTGAACCTGTATGATCCCTATGAGATATCGTATTACTCATATGCCCTTATGTGCACACCAGCGCGCCGGTGTATAGACCTTGATTAGGTCATCAACCTATTGGTCTGCCAAATGTACACACTCAGACATATAGTAACACATCTGTCTCCGGTCAGAGGATGCGTGCCTATATCATGACAGCATATGATATAGGACTTTTGTTATCTCGATCTCGTTAAGTCAACTCTTTGACCTAACTAATCTGACACCTCCGAATCTCTATTCCTACGCAGAGGACCTGCATCAAGAGGTCGGTCAGATATCAGCCTTCAGAGATAGGATTGCCATCTCCTACTCAGGCTGGAGATCATCTCTTAATAATCATTTGACGGTGCTTGATGAGTCCTCAATCTAACTCTTTAGATATTCATCCAAGCACCAGCCTCTATGATTCAATAGTTGAATTAACAGCTGTATGATTATTAAGATGGCCATGGTACATAACCCTAATTGTACTAAGGGACCTATTATACAAATTATTCATTCTTCATTTCAGATCAGGGAATGATATGTGCAATAACATTTATTGCATAATGGCTCGCAGTGGGCTCGCATTTCCAACAAGAACGGCACAGAAAGTGCTCCAATCCGGCTTGTGGTGGCCTACCCTCTTCGAGGACTCTGATGAGTTCGTGAAGAGGTGTACTGAGTGTCAGAGAATGGGCACTTGTGGACAGCGTGATATGATGCCGATGCAGCCCATTCATTTCTGTGAGGTTTTTGACGCATGGGGCATCGATTTCATGGGTCCATTCCCTAAGAGTCAGGTATTTGAGTACATTCTGTGGCCGTTGATTATGTTAGTCGTTGGGTTGAGGCCATCCCCGCCCGAGCCACTGATGCGAGGACAGTTTGCAGATTTTTGAGGAAGCACATCATCACGCGGTTCGGGGTTCCACGAGTTCTGATTTCTGATGGGGGGTCTCATTTCATCAACGACCAGGTGAAGGCCCTTGCTAGCGAGTTCAGTATAGACCATCGTGTTGTACACCTTACCATCCACAGACGAATGGTCTAGCCGAGGTCTCGAACAGGGAGATCAAGACTATTTTGCAGAAAGTCGTCCGCCCTGACCGAAAGGATTGGTCACAGCTTTTGGACTCGGTCTTGTGGGCATATAGGACTTCTTTCAAGACACCATTGGGCACATCTCCCTTTCGCCTCGTATATGGCAAGCCGTGCCATTTACCTGTGGAGCTGAGGCACAAGTCACTTTGGGCAGTTACAGATATTCTTATGGATCCAGATGGTGTAGGAGACCAGAGGAGGGCAGAGTTAGCTGCCCTGGAGGAGCTTAGAGATACAGGTTTCTCAAACAGCCTACAGTATAAGGAGAGAGTGAAGGAGTGGCATGATTCTCGTATCAGCCACAAGCATTTTGAGATTGGACAGAGAGTATGGCTGTTTGATGCGAGGCTTCGTTTGTTTCCAGGGAAGCTGCAGAGCAAATGGAAGGGACCCTACTTGGTCAGAAAGGTACACGACAACGGTAGCATTGATATATCCGAGTTGTCTTCTGAGAGTACCTTTCGAGTGAACGGCCAGCGGCTCAAGCCATTTCTAGATCATGAGCCACGGGTCGTTGATCTTGCCCCTATTCATTTTGCGTGAGATGTGGTCTCTTGGCTCACATCTTTTGCATCTCACGCCTGATTATCACTGTTCTTCCGACTTGTATAGATCCAGTTGTCCATATCATTCTATTCTTTAGTCCCACATCCCTTTTCTCATCTTATGATTATGCTATACTTAGGGTGTACTTTACCCTAAGTATAGGGGGGATGTAGGACCTGCGGGTATTCTTTTCATTCTTTCTGCCCCTGTTTTGCTGCCTATACTTAGGGATATTTGACCCTAAGTATAGGGGGGGGGCAGACTCTGTATCTTCTTCACTCGGATTTCCCTTCATGTACAACTTGCTATACTTAGTATTAATTAATCCTAAGTATAGGGGGAAACCACCGAGTTCCTCTCATTCTATTCATTTATTCGTTTCTGTACTTAGCCATTCCTTTTCACTTCCCTTTTACTAAGCACGAGTTATGTCTTCTTCATCGCTCTTGATCACTCTGAGGACATCGTTCGAGCTAAGTATAGGGGGGTGTGTATATATTTCATATATACTTTAGCCATAACTTGTACTTTGTGTGAGTGTGTTAATAAATAAAATGGCTAAAAATCACAAAAATTAAAAATTTTTCATGTACATAACCCTCTTTTATTTGCACATACATAGCTAGTGTACAAAATATTTTTGTAAAAATGATTTCAAAAATCTTTTATGTAAAGCTTGTGTAAATATTTTTGTATCAAAATTATGTATATAGTACAAAATTTTTCCAAAATGTTTTGAAAATCAAAAGTTTGCAAAAATCTTGTGTAAATAGGTGTAAATATCTTTTTGCAAAACTTGCACCTCATGCATCATTCATCCATGATTTCAAAACATTTTTCAAAAATTTTTCATGATTGTAAAATTTGTGTAAATAAGCATCTTGTGTACATATGTATATAGTTTTTCTGGATGATAGTTGACATTTAAACTAAGCCTTGAATTAAATTGAGAAATGGAGCTTGAATAAGATCTTAATCCACCTAACTCTAAGAGGAACCTTATAGGGCTTAGGGTTAAGGCTTTTCAGGTCCATAAGGACTTAATTCTTTGAGTCCACTAGGCTATGAGCATATGTCATCTTGATGAGCCTAAGTAGAGCACTTAACAACACACGCATGACTCTTAGAGACAATGGCTTGACTTGCACCAGCACTTTACACATGGCTCTCCACGGATGAGGTGGTGAGGAGGCAGTTTCCTTTGGCTTGGGGTAGCATATGAGGGTAGTACTTCTAGGCGGAACCTCTCTTCTTCTTCTAGTGAAGGAAGTGCGTCTCAACTTGGTCTAGTGGTGATGAAGGCTAAAGACAGAAGCCGTGGGTTGCAATAAAGCTTCAAAAGAGGGATAGTCTACTGGCTCAAGAGGAAAATTTCTTGTATATATGCTGCACCATGTAGATATGTTGTATAGAAGCACTTGAAAAAAAATTGCAAAATGCAAAAAGAACACCAAAAAAGTGGTGGGTCGGATTGAAAATTTAATAACCCGACCGGAGTGTATCTAGTCAAATAAAGAAAAAGCTTATGGTATCCATGTTACATCTCATGAAGCTTGCAGCGGGAGACTTAGCTACACTGTCTGAGCTTCCAAAAGTCTATACTTCTTCCCCCTCTTCTTGAGCCGGTTGCACTTGAACTTAGAAAGGAATACCCCGCTTCTCGAGGAAAGAGTTGCTAGACCGAGGCATTAGAGTTACCAGGTTGAGGGAGGTTGTTTCTTTGTTACTTCTGAGGTGGGGAACTACATATCACTTACGCTGCATGGAAAGATTCATAGTCATTAGAGTTTGTGTATGTAGACTTGTTCTGATCTGGTTTATTGAGGAGTCTTGTCCATAGATTGGTGGAACTTAGAGGCTGCTGAGTTTTAAGCTTAAGTCTAAATAAGGTTCCGACACATTAATAGTCCAAAGATCTGATCGAGCTCCATAATTCAATTTAATGAAGGAGAGTTTAATATTCAACATTGATCCATGTACATTCCCCTCTTTTTCTTTTTCTTTCTTTCTTTTTCACTTCTTTTTCAAATAAGTGTTTGCTAAGGGACTAGCAAAAGTTAAGTATAGGGGGGTGATGAATACCCAATTCATCATTCTTTATTCTTATATTTTAGCTACAAAAACCTTTGCAAATGCATGTATATTCATGTAAATACAAATAATTATCAAAAGCATGCATTGTATAAAGTTTAATAATTAGCATGTTTTTGTGCAAAAATAAAAGAATAAAGATTAAAAAGAAAAAGAGGGAAATATTTAGAATAAATATTGAGCAACCTAACCCAAGGGAGGGCTCAGCATGGGCCTGACCGCACAAAAGCCAAAGTAGAGGGAGATAGGGGCTCATGTGTGTAAATATTTATGTAAATAAATAAAAATATTTTTTCTCACAAAAATGGCCCAAAATATGCTTGTAAATATGTGTCTATATTTATAAATATAAAAACAAAAGATAAAAATATGAAAATCAAAAAGAACAAAAATATCACTTTCACATTGTGTATAGACTCACCTACATATTTATTTAGCCCTATAAATAAATAAAATTCATCTTTATAGTTTTTGTAAATATTCTTTAAATAAATAAAATAAAAACAATCAAAACAAAAATCAAATAAAAATAGCAAAAATTTAAAAAAAAACACAAAACTAGATTGTACATATACCATGTATATAAGTGTCTATATGTATTTATTTTACCTATGTATATTTATAATTAAAATAAAATAAAAATACCTTTTTATTCCTTATTTTATAATGAAAATAAATAAAATATAAAATGGGGATAAAATTGTATAAAAATAACAATTAAAAATCAAAAATTAAAAGCCTACACATTGTATATATACCTATATCTAACCCTACTATGTAAATACTTTATTTTTACTTTAAAAAATTAATTAAAAATCACAAGAAAATAGAAAAAAATAAAATAAAAATATTTTATGTTTTACGTTTTTAGTAATTCGACCTTTTTCTGCCCTAAAATAAAGAAATAAAAATGGTATGCTTGGCGGGCTGTGATTGGTCCACGGGGGATTGTTGACCCCCGGTCAACTCTCCCCCAGGACCACCAGAGCCGGATCCAGCGCGGCTGACCCGATTTCTCCACCTTTTACCCACTCGACCCGATTGCCATTCCACTTAACCCCGGGTCCTAATCCGAGATTGATCGTCCCTGATCCACGCCCGTGGTGGGTTATGGGGATCCGTGCTCCGACAAGCACGCCCGGACCTCTCTTAGCCGGACCCCTAGCCATATATAGCCGTTGCTCCGCCACCCTAATGCTCTATCTTTGGCCATTTGTTTCCTCCTCCTGTGAGCTCCAGAGAGTGCGTGAGAGTGACAGCTCGCGTTTGAGCCTGTTGAAGCGAGGAGAGGAGGCGAGTCCATCGATCCGGCGAGCTACGCCGCCGTCGCTTCGCCATCAGCTGGAGCTTGAGCCTCGGAGGGAGACGCTCCTCGAGGCGACGACCAGGAGCTTCAGCAGCTCCTCCCCAGTCTCTTCGACCTCCCAGGTAACCTTGTAGGTCCTTATCTTTCTTCGATTTCCATTTACGCCCAATTCGTATCGCCACCGTCTCTAGCTGATTCCGACCACTCCTTCACTCCGTTCGATCATCGGAATCGTCCATCGCATCCGCCTCCCTGCGATGCACCTTCTTCACCCCTTCATCCAACCCAGCTCGCACAGGAGCTGGGAGCCGAGCTCCTCCGTCTACCACCTTCGCCGGAGCTCGCCATTTCGACCCATCAGCCACCGTCACCTCGCTTAACCGGGTCGAGGCAGTTTGCTCTCGACCTGCGAGTCTTCTGGATCGCTTTGCAGGTCAAACGAAGGCCATCTGAGGCCCTTCGTCATCCAGCCAGGAGGCTCAGCTCCGCCGACCTAGTCCGAGCTCCTCAGAGCTCGGCTGGATCATCGGAGCCTACTGGCAGACGCGGGAGCACTCCACCTTTCTTCTCCGACCTTCAGAGTGTTTCCAGGAGGAGTCTAGCGCACGCCCGAGGCCGGCGAGTCTCACCGGTGACCTGTTCATCCAGCATCCTCCGTCGCCGTTCGATTCGTCCTCCGGCTCCAGATTTCATCTGAACCGTCCATCTGGGGAGCAGCAGTCACCGCCCGATCATCAGGAGGATCGATTCCAGCCATCCGATGCGCCAGGGTTAGCCGCCTGCGCCCTGCACCGTCCGATCACCCACGTGGAGGAACCCTAGCCATCTGATTCGCCCAAGGACACTAGTGTTGGAGCCGCAACTGATCCAGACCGTTAGATCCACACGTGGCAATCATCCAGCCGCTCCGCATAATAAAGGGTAATTTACCCTTAGGCCCTCTTTCTTATTTTATTTCGCTTTAGTCCTGTAAATATTGAGTTTAGTTGTTTAGTTTTAGGGTTATTTGCATAGAGACCCTGGTACTTGCTTTTATTTGCTAAGATGCCCCTGTATGTGATGTGACACGTGCTTCGACACGTGATTCTCTGGGTATTTTACATTTCATGCCCTTGTAGTTCTGGTTGTTATTAGTTGAATGAAAGCTTTCACTTATTTGCATTTATACCCCTGTGCGTGGCGTATTTGAGCATGTGCGTTTTTTTGGGTATTTTGCAGATAAGCCCCTGGACTTTTGGAACCTGTTACCAATAAGCCCTCGGAACTTATTTTTCTTACATTTGGGTCCCTGAGTGCCCCAGACACGCGCATCGCATGTGTTTTGCTGGGTTAATTGCACCAGACCCCCCAGACTCTTTGGTATTTGCACTTTGGTCCCTGTGCACAGTGCCCCCTCTTTATTTTTGAATAAAATAGCAAAACACCTCCAAATTTAATGAAAATTGGACACATGACTCCTGCCATGTTGTAAAATTTTCTATGAATTTCGGAGACATTTTCGTCACTGTTTGATATTTTTAGAAAATCAAAAACATCTATTTTTACTACTGTTTGACTTTAAAAATCACAAAAAAATATTAAATAGTGTCCAAAAATTACAAAAAAATTGTCTACTATCTATTTTGATGTGTTTGATTTTCTAGCCAATTTTGGCTATTTTTCATTATTGAAAACCACTAAAAATGGAAAAACACCTAAAAACTTATAAAAATTTTAATAATTAAACCAAAAATCCAAAAACAATAAAATAGGTGCCTAAAATTTCCTTATTTTCTTCTCTTCACTGGAAAATTACCTCCCAGCTAATTTAGGGCTTTTAGATATTTTATCTAGGCCCTTTTAGCTCGATTGGACAATACCTTTGATTTCAGCTACTGTTTGATTTTTAGAAAATTCAATAAACATCAGAAAATTCTCAAAAATTCACCAAAAACACAAAAAATATAAAACACATAAAAATATTTTTGCTTGAATTTTTGGTTGACTTTTAGTGCTTTAAATAATTTGTTGAAGTGTGAGTTTGTTTACTTTTCTTATTTTCTTAATTCATTAAAAATAAAAAAAAATCTCAAATAATTAAAAACCCACCAAAAATATTTTCTCCTTTCATTTTATCTCTTTTTTGACTACTTTGTAGGCCGAGAGGCCAACCCGTGCTCCTTGAGTTCGACCCTGGTCGCTATACCAGGTTAATCCAATAGCAGGACCGCTATTTTGTGTTTTATCTGTTTTATCTCTATTAGTGGTTCATTATTTTTTCTTGATTGGCACGTCTGAGTGACCGAGGTCGCAACGACCATCTTAGATACACCTGATTACCTTAGTCTCTCGGATTTTCGTGCCATCACCCGACCCGACTTCTCCTCTTTTTCCGCGCTTGATCCGCTCGCCATCTCCGCAAACCCCGGGTCCGATCTCTTCTCCTTGCATCCGAGACCCTCGCCCGGGGTGGGTTCTAGGGATCCAAGCTCCATCTTTCGTTGCCCGACCCTTTCTTCTCGGATCCCTGAGCATATAAAAGTTCTCCTCCGGCGACCTTTTCACGCATATTTGGATCTCTCCCTCGTCGCCTGTGACCTCCTCCACCTTGCCTGAGTGACAGCGGAGCTTGTGGGAGTTGCAACGAGGCCCGGGAAGCCGGGAGCCACTGATCCGGTGGTTTTCACCGCTGTGCGCCGCCGCGAGCGTGCTCAGCCTCGGGGAGACGACGCCCCCTTGCAGGCAATGACCCCGGAGCTCGCCGAGCTCCAGCACAGTCGACATCCTCCGCCAGGTAGTTCCTTTAACCACTAGTTTAGTGTAGAAAATAGATTTTCGTTCACTGTTCTTGTAGCTCCATCGCTTTCGCCAGCTCACTCCGACCGTCCATCAGCCATCTCGACCCGACAACCACCTTCACGATTCTCCTCCGCACCTTCTCCACCTACCCATGCACCCTGACTCACCCTGGAGCAGGGACTTCGGTCCTCCTCCTCCGCCACTCGCCGGAGGACCACGCCCCGACGCACCCACTCACCCATTTCGCCCCTAACTTGGTCGAGGCAATTTGCCCTCGACCAAGGAGCTGTTCGGTGTGTTTTGCAGGACGAGAAGGAACCGTCTGAGGGTCCGAGCTCTCAGGCGCAGCAGCTCCAGGCCACTGCCGTCGCGGGGCCATTCTGGTGGTCGTCAGCCTCATCGGAGACCGCCATCAGCTGCGGAGCTTCACGGCAGAGCTCTTCCGCATCTTAGCAGCAGCTGAGGAGACCCCCAGCACCTTCACGAGCCCGGCGAAGTTCATCGGTGCCCAGTTCTTCCAGGAGTCTTCCCCGATGTCCGATCGACCTCTCCCTCCAGATTCAATCCTAGCCACCCATTCGAGGGGCTTCGTCACCGTCCGATCCTTCTGAGGGTCGATCTGAGCCGCATGATCAATTGAAGAGGCGCTCGTGATTCCCAGCCGTCCGATCTCCACGCGTCATCTTCTCATCCACCGATTCACCGAGGGTTTTGCCGCCGCGTACGTACACCGTCAGATCTGCCACGCGGTGGACCCTCGACCGTTCGATCAGGCCAGTGTTTCAGGGTTAAAAGCGCCACCGTTCTCGCTCGTTGGATCTGCTACGTGGCGCTCATCCAACCGTCGATATTTAATAAGGGGTAACATGTTCTTAGGCCCTCCTGTTTCTTTTATTTCGCATTTAGTCCTGTAATTAGATAGTTTAGTTGTTTAGTTTTTGGTACTTTTGCACAGAGGACCCTGCGCTTGATTTTATTTACTGATATGCCCCTGTGTATGGTGTGACACGTGCTTCGTCACGTGGTTTTCTGGTGTATTTGCATTCTATGCCCTGTAGTTATGAGATGTTAAGTAATGAATGAAAACTTTTGAGATATTGCATTTATACCCCTGTGCGTATTTTAATTGTGCATGTGCGCTTTTTGTTGAGTTATTTGCAGATTACCCCCTGGACTTTTGGTACCTGTTACCAAATAGTCCTCGGAAGTAGTTTTTCTTACATTTGGGTCCCTGAGTGCCTCAGGCATGCGCTACGCGTATGTTTACCTGGGAATTTTGCACCAGACCCCTCAGGACTTCGGGTATTTGCACTTAGGTCCCTGTGCACAGTACCCTCTTTTTAGTTTTGAATAAAATAGCAAATCATCTCCTAATCCAACGAAAATTGGACACATGGCTCCTGCCATAGTGTAAAAGTTTCTGGAATTTTTGGGGACAATTTTGTTTTGTTTTGATATTTTTAAAAAATCAAAAACACGTATTTTCTTCACTGTCTGAATTGAAAAATCACAAAAAAATATTAAAATTCATCTAAAAATTACAAAAAAATTACTTACTGTTTGTCTTTGCTTGCTTGATTTTCTAGCCAATTTTGGTTATTTTTCATTATTTAAAAATTCTAAAAATTGAAAACACTCTAAATAAAACTTCTAATAAATAAATTAAAAATCCAAAAATAATAAATTAGGTGCCCAATTTTTCCTTGTTTTCTTATCTTTACAGGAAAAATACCTTCCAACTAATTTGGGGCTTCTAGATATTTTATCTAGGTCCCTTTAGCTCGGCTGGACAGTACCTACAGTTTCAGTCCCTATTTTATTTTTAGAAAATTAAATAAAAATCATAAAAATCCCAAAAATCCACTAAAAACATTAAAAATTATAAAACACATAAAAATATTTTTATTTGAATTTTTGGTTGATTTTTTAGTGCATTTAATAAATTGTTGAAGTGTGTTGTTTAGTTGTTTTTCTTATTTTCTTAATTAATTAAAAATCCAAAAAAATATAAAAAGATTTAAAAACCACCAAAAACACTTTTGTATTTCTTTTTCTTTTCTTTTTGACTACTTCGTAGGCCGCGAGGCCAATTCGTGCTCCTTGAGTTCGACCCTGGTCGCTATACTAGGTTAAAATAATAGCAAGACCGCTATTGATTTTTGATTTGATTTTATCTTTGATTGGTGGTCTATTTTTCTTGATTGATCGAGTCCGAGTGATTGAGATCGCGACGACCATTTAGCACCTTTACCTCAGTCGCTTGGGCGTGTCATCAATGACTTGGCTACACTAGTCAGGCATCTTGGGATAGGTAGCTACACTGGCTACCGTCCATTCTTTTCTCCATCCCCTCCTCTTGAGCTGGTCGCACTTGAACTTAGAAGGGAATACCCCCCTCCTCGAGGACAGAGTTACTGGACCGGAGAATTAGAGTTACCTTGTTAGAGGACGCTGCTTCTTAGCCATTTCTGATGCGGAGAGCTATTTCACACTTACACAATACAAGTAAGAATCATAGTCATCAGAAATTTGCATATGAGGATTTGTTCAGACCTGACTGTTGAGGCGTCTTGAATAGAAGACTTGTAGAACTTGAAGACTGTTAGGTCTTAAATTCAGATCCCAATAAGCTTCCGCCATGCAATTAATCCAAAGGTCAAGTCAAGCTCCATTTTCAACTTTTGTTCATGACCTTGGTATGAAACCCAATCTCATTTCACTTTTGCATTTCATTTTAGTTGCTCAGGGACGAGCAAGGTTTAGGTATAAGGGGTTGATGAATATGTGATTCATCACTCTAAAAATTGAAAATAGAACCTTGTTCCCGAGTAATTAGCTGCATATTTCTACTTATATTGCATAATTAGCATTCATGCATGCATACGTAATATATGCATTTTAGCATTAAATAAGGAGCTCATTTCACTTGTAATTACTCACTTATTTATCTGTATTTTATACTTACTCCAAACCAACTCTATACTGTATATACTACTAACTAATAATATAAGGAAATGGCCAAAAATTCCTAACTTGTAAAAATACCCAATAAAACCCCAACTCCATATGGAGACCTTAGATATTAGAAGGCACATAACTCTATCATACAACTTCCGATCTAGGTCTACTCACCTGTAAATTAATACACAATCAAAGACCTTCAAAATGAGACTACTTTCATTTCAATCGGAACTCGTATGCAAAACTTGGGTTTTGGGCCCCCATTGTATACTATATGTATGTATATTTGTACCCTTGTATTTTTGTATCTTATTTGACCTCATCTCCATTTTCGGTCAACATGAAACTAGTAGATCTCATCGAGATCTACAACTTTCATGTTTTGCGTTTTCCCAAATTCGGCCATCTTCTCTCTCTCCTATTTCTCATTCTCTTTCGGCCATTCAGATCAGGCCACGTGGTGCCCTCTGGTTGCGCCATGCGGCCCGCTCGTAAAGCACCACGTGCCCCTCCTTCTCTACCGTCCGATCCCTTCCCTTCTCTCCAGATCTGGGCCATCTATGCTTCCAGACGATCTCTACCCTTGGATCAAGGTCCAGATTAAATCTGGTCTGCTCACCAACACCCTCACTTCCTTGCGACACGTGGTCCATCAGGAGCTGCTAGATCACCTTCATCCTGACCACTCATCTCACACTAAATCCGGGCCGTTCGATCAGATCCTCCAGATCCCATCTCCGCCGTTAACGCCAGCCTCAACCATAGAACTTCACATGGCATGCTCATGGCCACTGGATCTTTGCCCTGATGATTTGATCCCACCCGCTCACTCACGCTTAATCACAACCCTTCGATCCTTTGCCTAATCTAATCTCCACCGTCCTTTAGCGCCGCACTCCCATGATGCCATGTGGCGCTCTCCACACCCTCCGATGTTACCATCCCGATTTAATCTGGACCGTCTCCTCGCGCCTAACTCCTGGCCGTTGGATCACTAGATCCAACGGCCCAGAAGTCGTCGTCTACCTCCCGCAAGAGACTCGCCCACGTCGCCCACCTTGCGACGGCTCCGCCCCCTTTTTATTTTGGCTCCACTCCAGCCACATTCTCCGCCCCTATCACTACCACCACATCACCAATACCACCCTCATCTTCGCCGACCTCCACAACCTCCATGAACCTCGCCCACGTTGCTCCACGACCTCCACAAACCTCGTCGCCCCATCACCTGCACCCTCACCTCCTTCCTATAAATATCCCGCCTCTGGCCACCTTCGACCCCATCGGCCATTGCAGAGAGGTCCCTTGAGCTCCTGTCTACCCATTGGTGACAGCAATTGCGAGCGAAAACGAGCGACAGTAGGTCTTCATCTCCGGCGAGATCCACGGCGTAGCCACGCTATGCCGTAGCTCCTTCGACAAGCTGCTTGAGCTCGGGCCCTCTACCGACCCTCGAGCGACGAACAGAAGCATCCTTTGAGCTTCCAATCCTCAGGTAGACCCCTCCATTCTTCCTCCAATCTTCTCCTTCTTTTCTTTGCTTTTCTCTTAATTTTTCCGTCTCCTTCGATCAATCCTGCTCTCATCTGATCATCCACCGAGCTCCAACTTGGAGCTCCCATCTTCACGGCACCTTTAGATCACCTTCACGACACGTAGTACCATCTTTGACCATCGCTCTGCCGTCCACGGTGAAAGAACACCTCCGTTCGGCCACCGCTTCATTTCATATGGCCTCGTCGCACTTGCATACACTCCCACGAGCATGAGTTCCTGTCTTTTTGGCACAAACTAACCCTGAAGGCACGTTATCTTCATTGATCGGAGTCTTCACTGGAGCTGCTTCGAGCTCCATCGACTCCGGCTTCCAGATCGCCTTCATCTCATCCAGGACCTCCATACGCTATGCCACGTCTTCACGATCGGTCTGAGCCCTCCAGGAGTCTCCTTCAAGCTTCACCGACCACAGTGGAGGGAGGAGGAGCCAGACCCTCTTCACCAGAGCCTCGCCAAGTCCGCCACAGGAGGCGACGGACCTGAGGAACAAGACAAGCAGCTACCATCCGATCCCCTTGATCGGACGGTCCCGATCGAGCCACGTCACCTTGCTCCAGCAGCCATCGCCACCATTGGATCGACCATGATCTGATGGATCCTAGACGCACCACGTATCCTCCACCGAGCCTCTACCCCGACCTTAGGCTCGGAGCACCCGAAGCAGACCTGAGGCTGATCCGAGCTGCCAGAACCACCCGAGCCTTCTCCTGAGCCTCGATCGACGTTCGAGCCTAGCTCTGCACATGCTTCCCACGTGAGGGCTGGTTTAATTGCACTGAGGCCCCTAAAGGTTTTGGAATTTGCATTTTGGTCCCTGTCAGATGTGTCACGCGGGGAGCGCGTGACTTTGTGGGAAATTGCATCCACCTCCCTAGCATTATAGGTAATTGCATTTAAGTCCCTGTCAGTACGTTTAATTTTAAGAATTTTTATTTTCTATATTTGTAATTTGGTCCCTATCTTTGCACGCATATTGAGGTGTCCATTTGGCATTATTTCTCAATTCTAAAATTTTCATGATGTGGCCCAACTTGTCATTTATCTTATGTGATACATGTTTAATTTTTGAGATATCTCTGAAATTTAAAATTATTAAATTGGTGAAATTTTCTATATTTTGCCCACTGTGTGCTTCTTAATTCTCATTAAATTCCTCGTTACTCCAAAAATCACCAAAAAATCACCTTAAACTTAGGATGATTTATTTTACATCGTGCCAAAAAATCATTGCATTTGCACGCATCATGAGGCCTGAATAAATTAAATAGTTGTTCTCTTAATTTATTTTTAATATATCCAATTCATATAGAATTTTGGGTTTATTAATTTTCCTGGATTCATAATACTTAGATCTATTTAGGATAATTTTTATATCTGGAAATAATGTATGTCTAAATTCATAAAGTGTCAGAAAATTCCAAAAAAATAGTGTAGCCTAATTTCATTGCATTTCATATTCTGGTCAATGTTCATAATTTTTGGAATTCATTTGATCATATTTCTGATTTAACTTATAAAATTGGCCCAAAATTGCATTCGTCTTTCTTTTATTGCATAAAAAATTGCTAAAAAACCAAAAATATCCTTCTAAAAGTCTAACCTATGAATTCACTCCTAATTCACCTAAGGAGACAACTGTCTCCCTAAGTTCGACCTTGGGCTTGCCCAAGTAAAATAAATCTACCGCTCGAAATTAAGTAACATTAATTAAAGTAGTAATTTTGACGTAACCTTGATTACTCGACTACAACGAACTTAACATTTAATTTGACCATTAATTTAATCGAATTAGCAAGGGTGGTCAGATGAACGCCAATGAGTCGTGTACTTCTCACAATCCAAGTTGATAATCCAAGCTATGGATCTCCGAATCTCGTCTCACGAGATTAAACACCTTCTTCACACATAAGATGTACCAAAGAAGGCGGAGATCCCAGAGTCGTCGAAGCGGCAACACAACAACAATGCGATGACAAAGGCGTCCTTTTCTCTATGAGAAAAGTGGACGACGACTCAAAGTGAGGGAGAAGGGTTGGCGTGAGAAATGAGAGAGAGAGACATTGTCGAAATTGCGTAATCCAAGATCAAGGGGTGCCTCTTCTTTTTATAGGGTTTTGGGAGTCCATATATCTCAATCTATGGACAACACTAAATCAATAAATGAGATTGATTTGTGTTGAATTCAATGGCCAAGGATTTTGTTGTTAAAAATTCAACAACAATATAATATAATTTAAATATATATATATATATATTGATGAATCAATATAATTTCAAAATTAAATCATTTAATCTTGAAGATAATGGAGGAAGAGATTGCCTCATCCCTAAAAGGGGGGGGGGGACTGCCACCAAGTCTCCTTGGGGCAATATGGCCGTCCACCCTCTTGACTTGGTATAAGTCAGTCTCATTCCAAGTCATGAGATTGCATTATCTCATGTAATTTACAAGATTATCTCACAAGGATAATTCACAATTATCTTGTGAAGATTGCAATCATGCCATTGGAATTATGTCAATCACATTCACAACCCAAAATAAAATGTAATCATATTTTCGATTAACCATCCAATGTGAATCTAATTTACATAAATAATTAATTAACGAATATAAATCACAATTAGTCTCTCTCCTTTATATCATAAATCACTTTTATAATATATATGAATAATTATATAGTGTTATCCACATTATTCACATTCGTAATAATTGAATCGCATTTAATTATATTGGACTATTATTCTCATGCATTCAAATAATATGGATCAAATTAACATTATTCATGATAATTAAATAATAATATTATTATTATCCATTTCTCAATGCTTAGATATAACAAAACAATGGAATAATTCTTGAATCCTTTCAAGAATAATGCGCTTTCTTCGCAGATACTTGGAGATAAGGACAAAGCGATTGTATGTTCCATGCATAGTGACTTGGATATTGAGATCACATCTCAAATTCAGATCTCATGGACCTCTAATAGACGCTTGATTTAATCAAGTCCACAAAGCTAATCTTCTCATTGCATCTGAATCTCATTCATATCATTGTCCAACACTTGAACCAAGATCAGATTACTTCTCTACTGAGAGGAGTCACTAAAATCCATACATGTTTCATCCCTTCCTCAGAATGGAAGTATCATAGTTATACAATCGTTTATGACCATATCACCCTCAGATATTCGTACTACCTGTGCATCCTGCATACTAGAAGACCTATGATAATCCCGAAGATATAGATCAATTTTACACAGTCATATTTAGGGCTTCATCATCAAGTTTCTCAATCTTGGTCATTAGGAGATGGTATCAACCATATGCTTTCCAAAAGAATATATCTACCCTCAAACTCTTGTCATGCTCCCAAAGCACGATGACCATGCATGGAATTTGATCTATCTCAATACATCATGAGTGAACTCATGTCTTCCAATTCACAAGTGAACTTGTATGATCCGTTTGAGAGATCGTATTACTCATATGCCCTCATATGCACACCAGTTCACCAGTGGATAGACCTTAGTTAGGCCATCAATCTATTGGTCTACCAAATGTACACACTCAGACAAATAGCAACACATATGTCTCCTTGAGATGATGCGTGCCCTATGTCATGACAATATACGACATAGGACTTTGGTTATCTCAATATCGTTAAGTCAACTCTTTGACCTAACTAATATGGCACCTTCAAATTTCTATTCCCATGTAGGGGTTCTGCATCAAGAGGTCGGTCAGATATCAACCCAATGAGAAAGGATTTCCATCTCCTACTCAGGCTAGAGATCATCTCTTAACAATCATTTGATGATGATTGATGAGTCCTTAATCTAAATGTTTAGATATTCATCCAAGCATCAACCTCTATGATTCAATCATTGATATATCAGTTGTATGATCATTAAGATGTCCATGGTACATATTTCTAATTGTACAAAGGGACCTTATAGTGCATTCATTCATTTAATCTCAGATAGGGAATGCAAGAATCAAGAACTTCTATTGATAAATTGAATGTTAAGATAAAATTTATGGTCCGAATGGTTTGACTCAAGCTCACATGGATAATAAGATCAACCAGGATACGACGTTCATTGATCCTAGGTCAACTGTACGCCCCTCCACCCCCTTCAATCAGACCTTGTGACACACCTAGTTTTCTCCCCATTTCTTACACCACCTCCATCTTCCTCCCTCGTCAAGACCACCACCACCATACTACCCTATCGTCCTTGACCCTCTCTCACTACATAATCCTCACCTAACCCCTTCGCTCCTCTCGCCATCTCACCACCTTTTTGGCTGGAACCCATGATAAATCCACGATTCATCATCTCAATATCTTGATCTTAGCAAAATCCCTGAGTAAAATCCCAGAAAAATGTACATAAATTCAATAAATTAACAAAATTTCTCTTGTAAATAAAACACACTAATTATTGTATATTAGATTGTACAAAATAAATTACACATAAAAAGCCGCAAAAATAAAGGAGTTCTGTACATGTAAATAGCCCAAAACTTCATATATTTTTAATAATTTCATATCAACTCCTTTTTGGCTAATTCTTTCTCGAACGTGTTCATATCAATGTACATAAAAATACAAAAATACAAAACAAAATTTACCTCAAATAAATGCTCCTAGATCCCAAAGGGAAAAAGCTATAAAGACCAACTTCCAAGCCAAATTCCCGCTCCGTATGAACTCCAAATTCATCAAACTTACTTTTAAATTCAAGTTAGAAAATTATCTATCCAACGGAAGTGGTTTCATTAAAATCGGAGCTCATTTGCAAAAGTTGGGTTTTGGGACCTAGATGTAAATTGTATATTATGTATATATTCATTCCTTCTTCATTTTTATTTTATCTTTTCTAAAAATACAAAAATTTCATGATTGTGTTGTATTTTAATTGTAGTATTTAATTATATTTTTCTGTTGTAAATATCTCATATTAAAAAGATAAAAAATACATATTAGAAAAGCAAACAAAAAAATGTACATGTTGTATGTATTCCCTTGTAAATTCTCCACTCTTTTTCCTTCTTTATATATTTTGTTGTATTTAACGTAGCCTACTTTATTTCATTTTATTTATTTATTTATTTTACATTCTCTATAACCACCATTCAACTCATCTACCACCAACCTCCATTCAACCCCACCATTTTTTAAACCTCCCATCCAACTCCATTAATAAAATAACCTCCCACCATGTTAATAACCTCTCATTTCCTCTTCTTTATATACATCCCATCTTCCTCAATTTGTACTTGATCCATCTTTATGTGAGGACAGCCTAGTTCCTAGAGTTGAATCGGTGACAGCGACGCAACCGCGGTCGAGCGACGATAGCCCTCTCTCCGGTGAGATCCGTTGGCTTTTTGGCCAACATCACAGCCGCAACCGCGCGCTGCTCGAGCTCATCGCACGCCGGTGATTAGAGCGAAGACCGTGCTCTCACGAGCACAACGTAGGCGACCGTCTCCATCGTTGGTAATTTTTCTTCTCATTTGATCATCTTGTTATTTTTGCAATTTTTTTATCACACCATTTAATCGTCCACATGTCCCAATTTGTTTAGTTCATGTCATCTTCTCACTATCATTTTTCCCCTTCTTTTTTGTGTACATATTTCCTGTTTAAAGAAAATTAAAAAAATAAAAAAATTTAAATCAAAAAAGTCTTTTATTACAACAGAAAAAGAAAAAAATAAAAAAAAACAAAAAAACTACACGCAGCAGCGGTGGGGGAAGTTCCCACCGCCGCCGCCCACTCATCACCGGCCCCGCGCACAGCCAGCGGCTGCCGCCGCCCCCGCGGCTCCGCACCGCCCAGCCTGCCCTCCGCTGCGCCCCCCCCCCCCCCCCGCGCGCGGCCGCCGTGCCTCCCGTCGGTGCTCCTCCGCGGAGGAGCTACAACCACTGCCGCCGCCTCCACACCAGCTTCCTCCGCCTCTCTGCCACTCGCCGCCAGCGGTCCACCACCTCCCCACGCCCGCCGGCACCACCACGCGCCATCTCGTAGCGCGCTGCGCTGCCTCCAGCCCCATCGGCACCGCCACCCCCATCCCCACTTTGGGTTCTCCTCTTGCGTACAACGAAGAAGAAATGTTACTTTTCTCTTTTATTTTTTTATTGTCAAAATTGCATTGTCTATATTTAAAGTTTTTAATATTACAAATAAGTCCCTGTCCATAAGTTGCATTGTAATTTTAGTTTCCGTAATTGCAAGGATACTCCTGTGTTCACACTTTAATTTGGACCTCATTTATGCATCTTTTTATTCAATGAAAAATGGTTTGATGTTGAGCAAGTAATTCTCTACCTTTTGGATATTTATTTATATTTTTTGTGAGTTATTGTGAATTAATTAAAATTGTCAAACTGAAATTCTACATATTTTACCCAATCAGTGCTCTTAAAATCATATCTAACTAACGGGTGCTCCATAAATTCCACAAAAATTAGATATGATGCTTTGATATTTGATTGATATACTTTCCAAATTTCATCCAAAGTGTAGTCGTCCTATGCCTAAAATAAATTGCGGAGTGTTTTTAGTATTTGATTCTTAATTAAATCCACATACATTGTTTTTTGCGAAATTTCAACTCTCCTGGATTTTTTATATAAATATATATATTTGGGATAATTGCAATCTGATTAATTTGATATTGTGGATTAATTAAGAATTAATTACTCACTGTCGTTCTGTTTTCACTAAAAAATTTATAAAAAATTCATATTTTGTCAAAAAATTCCAAAAATATTACTGTAGCTTCCTCACATCATGTTTATATTCCAGTAAATTTTTCATGATTTTTGCATACTTCTTGTGTGATCAATTGCGAAAAAACCCATAAAAAGTGTGCATTTTTCATTGTTGCATTTTAACCCATAAAAATACAAAAAATATGTCTTGCATTCAACACTGGATTAGGATTCTAGGAAAAATATAGTTTGGCTAAATTGAATTAGTTTCTCATTAAATTTAATTTGACTAAGTTGTATGCTTTCTTATTATCGTAATTCACTTGCATTGTGCATCTTGTTGCATAAAAAATATAAAAAAAACCGCATCTGGAAATCTACATCTGAAGTTTTAAATTAATCCGAAGTTGTTCCTTTGCCTCCCTGAGTTCGACCCCGGACTTGCCCGAGATATAAATTAAAGCCGAGACACTCTTCACGGAGATCTTCTCTCGATTCTGACTGATTCGCTAAGTACACGTATTACAACGAACCCAAATTAAATATCGTATTTAGCGACTCGTCAGATGGCACCGTTGTCGAGGAGGCAAATGACTTAGGGATTAGTTTAAAAATTTGGATTTAGATTTCATTTACTCAGGTAGTCTGACCCCCGAGCTGCCTCGTATTTAGTCCATTTTCTTTCAATTATTTGTCTTCATATTTTTGTACATATTTTATTTTTATCTCTCTAATATAAATCTTATTTTCCTTGCGAGGGCCCGGTGGACTTCGAGTGCATCGGAGGTCAACAGACGTAACGCGTGCCGACTGCTGAAGAGCTTGGAGAATTTATTTATTTCGAGAGAGCTTTTGTAAATTGTTGTATATATTTAGTTAGTTTGCTTCTTTATAGCGGCTCTTGTTTGAGAGCTCGTGCATGTAAAAAAGACTTGGACATTTGTGGTGTGTCGAGAAAGTAATTTGACTTGTACTTACTCCTATACTGGCTGAAAGTAGGCCAAACTAGTCGTAAGAATCGGGTCAGTTTGTAGGAAAATACGGGCACCTAACAACTTGTTAATCTTTTCAAGATTGTATTTCTCACCAACTAAAATTGACAAGATAATTCGGCCGAACTCTTACGTCCTTCACGTGTTGAGTTGTTGAAACCGAGGGTTTGAATTGTGTTTGTATTATGTGAGTTCACTCCGCAAATTTACGTGCACCGTAGAACTAGCGCCTCATTGAATATCGTGTTCTAATCGGTTCTTTTGACATCGAAGATGACTTATTGGGGGGATATTTATTCGGACTTTGCAAATTTCCCGTTGAACCATCCAAGAAGTATGTATTCACAGGTCCATGCGCAACATGGACCAACCTGGACTTATGACCCTCTTGAGCCTAGGATCACCCACTCTCGGGATGGTTACTCTCAAACCATTCCCTTTCTCTCTTCCCACCTCACCGAGGAAGACCTTCTCCTTAATGAGAATATCATGATTAAAAAATCCTCTTCTAATCCAGAACACATTGCTGATTAAGGACCTAAAAAAGGTTCAAGGAAAATGCTTCCAAAGAAGAGAGACGATGAAGAAGAGAACCTGGAAGACCCAATGAGAATGATACTTGCCAGATTACTGCATCTGAGCAGCAACATGCATTACTGAGAGCTCAGTTAGGACAATTAAATGTTGGGGTCGAACTGCCAATGGATGCGGCATATAACTCCGGACAATATTAGATTCAAAACTACTTGAGTCCAGCCGAACCTAATGTTGATTTTGAATTGAAGCCGCATTTTCTGAACCTGCTGCCACATTTTGATGGGAATGCTTCTGAGGAGCCATATGCATTCCTAAGGGACTTTGAGCTCATCTGTGCTAACCTCAAACATAATAATGTTAGCCAGGATTATATTAGGCTCAAAGCCCTTCCATTTGCCTTGGGTGGAAAAGCCGATTACTGGGTGAAGAATCTTGGAATCATTGTCACCACTTATGCCCAGTTCAAGGACCTATTCCTAAAGAAGTTCTACCCGTTGAGTAGAACTAACATGATGAGGACGCACATCACAAGTTTTTCCCAATTCCCCCGTGAAGCCTTTTGTGATGCTTGGGAAAGATTTAAAGATATCCTGCAGAAGTGTCCCTATCACAATTTAGATGATAACATCCTGGTCCAATCATTTTTTCACTGGTCTCAACTCTGAGATGCAGGGTCTAGTGAGCGCTGCCTGTGGAGGTAGCTATACATCACGAGGAGCGGATACCGTCTGGAGGGTATTCGAGCATATGGTTGAAACTAGCCGCTCACAGATGGCCAGCAGGGCATATACACCATCCCCCAGTTCACTCTCATCTGGAGGGGGAAAACCAGCTGTAGTCGATCTCTCTCAGGATGTGATCCCTAGCATGGGACTCCTTGCGGACAAGCTTACTGTAGTTGAGAGGATCGACAGGAGGATTGATGAGTTAGATTGGAGGGTCTCCAAACTTCCAAAATAGATGGAGGAGTTGACTGAGAAGATATCTAAGATAAAGATACCTGCCGTGACTACACCATCTGCTCCCGTATACCAAGCAGTTGGTGTCAGGGCAACCCTAGCCGTGGGAGTAGGACCAATCCTACACCCACTCTTTCCAGTAGACACCTCCATTAGCAGAGACAGTCCAGGAGGAGCCTCCATCGGTTTGGGAGGTGAATGGAGTATGGTATACTTAGGACCCTGCCAGGCAGGGAAGTACGGGAGACCGACAGACCTACTAGCATCCCCCGACCTTTCACAACACCGCATTCACCTTCGCACCACCTCCTTCACAGCAGATTCCTGGATTCCAGCCACCCAAGCAGCAGAGGCAGCAGTACCAGCAGCATGGCCGACATGGCCATTACCAGGCGAGCCAGCAGGGTCCGCAACCCCAGCAGCAACAGCAGAGGCAGTACTCTGGCCAGCAGGGCTAGTCTTCCCGTTCTTCTTCCCAGTCTTATCCACTTCCTTCTTTGTCTAGTCCCGTGGATATCCAGCAGCAGATACTCGACGAGCTACGTTCCTACAGGAACGAGATTCATGACTTACGGGTAGATGTCAACCGCCTGTCCAGATGGCAAGACGAGCAGACTGCACCCTCTACCTCTATCCCAGCCAAAGTTCAGGCTAACCCTAATAGCCTAAACAGATCTAGTTCTCACCGGCACTTTGGTCAGGTATACTATTCAGCATCTCCTAGATCTGAACATGAGATTCTTTCGTGTGACGAGGCTAACCACATGTCACTCAGGAGCGGAAAGACCGTGACCGTACCTGACCGGGCGAGGGATACGAGGAGGGGCATATCTGAAGCTCTACCTGAGGAGTCTTCAGAGGATGACGAGGAGAGGCATCATATTTCGGCGCCGCATCAGCATCATTTGAGGATTTTTACTCAGGGAATGGATACACTTCTGAGTCTACGGAGGACCTTGCATCTCCGGTTGTGGTTGATACCACTCCAGCTTCTATTCCACAACCTGTAGTAGATAGTTTTGATTTCGATACCATGTTGCATCAAAAATATTCATGTATGAAGAACTCTGTTTCCGTTAATGCCAAGAATGATCTTTCAGTTCATGATTCAGACTCTTCATCTTTTGTTTCTCTAGCTTCCATCCCTTTCCCCCGTGCTCTTACGCAGGAAAGTGCATCAAAAAGATTCAGAAAGATGACCCTAATATGGCACGGTTTTGTAAAGAAAATATCACAGTTAAGGTGCCATTTGATGAATATATGGCTAACCATCCTGCCTTCCAAAAATACCTTAAGGTGAGATGCACACCTACAAGGGTTAGCAGGAAGAAAGATAATCGAAATATAAAGACACATGTCTTATCAGTAACCACAACCTATTATCTCAAGAATCAGACTTTGCCAAGGAAAAAGAGAGAC
Organism: Ottelia alismoides; assembly: GCA_037367405.1. Classification (NCBI taxonomy): domain Eukaryota; kingdom Viridiplantae; phylum Streptophyta; class Magnoliopsida; order Alismatales; family Hydrocharitaceae; genus Ottelia; species Ottelia alismoides. The sequence goes on along the minus strand of JAZKJV010006856.1, from coordinate 71,453 downwards.
ATGGGTGCTCACCATGTGGAGAGTCGTATTGACGACATTGCATTTGTACGTACACTCTTAGATAACGGTTCTTCGATTGACTTACTTCCCTTAGCATTATATCAGAAATTGGAGTTGGGACCACTTCGCAAATCTAGAGCTTTACTCCAATTTGCAGATCGTTCAGTGAAGAGACCTAAGGGAGAAGTGAAGAACGTAGTTATCTCGATTGAGGGGCAGAGCTATCAGGTTGACTTCATAGTCTTGGACATGGATACCCCCAATCATTGGAGAGATCTCAGATCATTCTCGGACGGCCCTTCCTTAGGACCGCAGGCGCAGCTTTCGATTACGGTACGGGAATGATGAAGTTCCGTTCTCCAGGAGGAGAAGTGAACCTTGAGATGAAGCTAACCAAGTGTTAGCGACCCGATTCAGAGAGTAGCACAGAGTACTCATCTTCAGAGGTAGACTGCAGTTTGATTAGCACAGTTGGGATTTGGGGACAGATTCCTTCAAGACAAAGCGAGTCCCTTTCATCTGGAAAGGGTATAGTGGATGATGTAGTTTGCCAGGTGTTGTCTAATCTTGTGAGAGATGCACCTACCTATTCCCATGATGACACAGAGATCCATATGGATCTGTTAGTTCCATCCCCTTCGGAATGATCATGGGATATAGATGATGAGTCGGACGCGGATTTGGCCGAACTACCGCGTTTCTTTGGCGATCCGACTCCCTTTACTTCTGAGTTGATGGCGAGTATTACTCAGCTTAGCCCACCTTCATGCAGCACGGAATCAGATTCAGATTCAGTTCAGCCAGATATGCTTGATGATACCACATTGCCAGAACTGAAATCACTACCTCCTACACTCAAGTATGCCTTTCTTGCGGGACCCAAAGAGAGATATCCTGGCATCATTAGCTCAGACTTGACTTTAGAATAAGAGTCTAGGTTGTTAGAAGTCTTAGAGAGGAACCACAAAGCAATAGGCTGGACAGTGTCGGATCTCGTGGGCATCAACCCCGCTCTCTGCTCGCACCACATTTTTACTGAGGATAATGTGAGACCTCCCCCTGAGTTCCAAAGGATACTTAACGCCAATCTACGATAAGTAGTGAAGAAAGAAATTGAGAAATGGTGCAAAGCAGGGTTTATATACCCTATTTCTGACTCCAAGTGGGTTGCCCCGCTTCATGTTGTCCCGAAGAAGTCGGGAATTCAGATGGTCACCAACGAGGAGGGGGTAGAGATCGCAACACGAGTACCTACGTCGTGGCGTGTCTGTGTTGACTACAGGTGCCTGAATGCCGCGACCAAGAAAGATCACTTTCCCTTGCCGTTTATTGATCAGATCTTGGAGAGACTAGAAGGGAAAGAGTTCTTCTGTTTTCTTGATGGGTACTATGGCTACAACCAAGTGGCCATAGCCCCTGAGGACCAGGAAAAGACCACATTCACATGCCCATTCGACACTTATTCTTTCAGGCGCATGCCATTCGGGCTCTGCAATGCCCCGGGCACATTTCAATGGTGCATGATAGCCATATTTTTCGAGATGGTGGGAGATTTCCTGGAAGTGTTCATGGATGACTTCTCGGTCCATGGTGATTCTTTTGATACATGTTTAGCGCACTTGGACCAAGTCCTCACGAGGTGTAGAGAGGTAAATCTAGTACTCTCCTGGGAGAAGAACCACTTTATGGTGACGGAGGGTATCGTGTTGGGGTATGTCAACTCCAAAAGGGGAATGGAGGTTGACCCTGCCAAGGTGGAGGTGATCAAGGAACTCGATCCACCTACCAACGTTAAGTCAGTGCGGCCATTCTTAGGGCATGTTGGATTCTATAGAAGATTCATTCAGGATTTTTCAAAAATCGCCCGCCCACTGACTGAGCTCTTAGGGAAAGACATAGAGTTCGTTGTAGATCACAGGTGTCTGGAGGCCTTTGAGCTCTTTAAGAGGAAGATTTGTGCCTCACCTATCCTACAAGCTCCTGACTGGTCTCTCCCCTTTGAGATCATGACTGACGCTTCAGATTTCTCTATAGGAGCTGTGTTAGGACAACAACAAGAGGGGATTCCGTTTGCGATTCATTACGTGAGCAAAGTATTAGATCCTACACTGAAGAAATATACAGTGACTGAAAAGGAAATGCTCACAGTAGTATGGGCCCTCGAGAAGATCAGATCATATATTTTGGGCTCTAAGGTGACAATTTATACAGAGCACACAACCATTCGATACTTAATGGAAAAGAAGGACGCGAAGGCGCGTCTTCTTAGGTAGATTTTACTCCTCCAGGAATTTGATTTGGAGATAAAAGATAAACCTGGAGTGAAGAATGTTGTCGCCGATCACCTTTCTCGGATTGAACTTAAGGATTATCCTGATCATGAGCGGATTAGAGAGACCTTCCCAGATGAGTCAATTTGTGTTATTGACTCACTCCCGTGGTATGCCAACATGGTGAACTATCTTGTCTTCAAGCAGGTTCCCTATGGTTGGACTAGGAGCAACATTGATGGACTGAAGTCAGATTCGAGGAGATACCACTGGGACGATCCTTTCCTTTTCTTCGAAGGATCGGATTGTGTTTGGAGAAGGTGTATTCCTCGGGAGGAATAACAGAGTGTCCTTACATATTGTCATTCACTTGAGGCTGGAGGACACCATTCGGGAAAGAGAACCGCTCACAAAGTACTTCAATGTGGATTGTATTGGCCGACCTTGTTTAGAGATGCTATTGATTTTGTACGGTCGTGCCCTATCTGCCAAAGGATGGGAGGGACAGTTGGACAGAGAGATGAGATGCCCATGCAACCGATGATTATTTGTGATGTTTGATGCATGGGGTATAGATTTTATGGGTTCCTTTCCCAATATCCAAGGACATGAATACATATTTTTTGGCAGTTGATTATTTATCCAGGTGGGTGGAGGCTATCCCGACCCGAACCACAGACAGCAAGACTATTTGTAAGTTTGTGAGAGACCATATCATTGATAGGTTCGGGGTGCCAAAAGTTTTGATATCTGATGGGGGTGGCCATTTTGTGAACCGAGATATGAGATCTTTAGCTAAGGACTATGGATTTCAGCATAAAGTTACTAGTCCTTACCACCCACAGTCCAACGGCATGGCAGAGGTTTCAAACAGAGAGGTGAAGAGTATTTTACAGAAATTGGTTCGTCCCGATAGGAAGAACTGGACTCAGCTCTTGGACCAAGTTCTGTGGGCCTATAGGACATCCTACAAGACACCATTGGGTACTTCACCATTTAGAATGATCTATGGCAAGCCATGCCATTTGCCCGCACAATTGATTCATAAATCCGAATGGGCAATTAAGAAGATTAATTGGAGTTGTCACCTAGGGAAGCTTTGCCGAGACTTGAACTTGAACGAGCTCGTGGAAATCCGAAACAGGGCATATGACAACAGTTTGATTTATAAGGACAAAGTAAAGAGATGGCATGATCAACACATTAGGTGCAAAGACTTTGTCCCTGGACAAAAGGTATGGTTGTTCAATGCCAGGTTGAAGATGTTCCATGGGATGCTCAAATCTAAATGGACGAGTCCCTTCGTTGTTAAGAAAGTGCACGAGAATGGAAGTGTAGAGATAGCTCATCTCACAGATGGTGCACAATCTCATGTGGTGAATGGACAACTGTTGAAGCATTTTGTTGATTCGAAAGAGCAGTTAGTCCAAGTCGAGGTCATCAACTTCATACAGAGTGAGCACAAAGCAGATACATCTTATTACTCGTCATGAAGATGCAACATCAAGATTCAACATCTTAGAAGATTCAATCACTCTTGTACAATCTCCCTTCCTTGTTTATTCTCCAGATCAAATCGGTTCTTACACTTACTCTTGTCCTATACTTAGGCTTACAAAGAGCCTAAGTATAGGGGGAGCCGATGCTAGTCATGTGTATATACTCATCCATTTCTCCTCTTAACCTCGTCCGTCCCATTTTTGCTCTTCTTCTACACTTAGGCTGACTAGAGCCTAAGTATATGGGGGTGGATCGACTTCTCTACTATTTATTATTTTAGCCATCCTACGCTTAGCACGGGCTATGTCTTTTTCTCGCTTCTTGTGCTCTGAGGGCATAACACATGCTAAGTATAGGGGGGCGTGTATATATTACATATATACTTTACCCATAGCTCGTACTTTCTCATATTTTTGTATATATTATACAATAATTATGGGATGGGTAAAAAAACTTTTTCAAAAAAAATCTCTTAAAAAAAATTTTCAAAAAAAACTTTTCAAAGAAGAAAAAAAACCTTTTTCGTACACAAAAAAAACAAAAAAAAGAAGCAAAACTTTTTCTAAAAAAAATCTTCTTTGCCTTTGTTTGTCAAAAAAAACTTTTTTCTGAAACTTTAAAAAAATCACAAAATAAACACTAACTAATAAGTTGGTTTAATCCCTGACACAATTCACTTTCACACAAGACTAGTGATGTTCAAGAACACTTGGTTTATGAGCTCTTGAGATTTTGAGTTAACCAGCCTTAGTCATTAGGGTCTTGGACTTAATTATTCACATTTCCCTAGTTTTAAAGATTTGTGTGCTATATTACATGCTTAATCTCTACCTTATGAATATGATCAGCACCTCACATACACGACTGCAGTTATGATGAGAAGAGTTGAAATTTCACTTGAGGAACTGGGATGGGGGATTTGAGTTTGGACTTGATTTAATGATGCTCGAGGATGGGATAAAATCAATGAAGGCTTCATGAAACCTGAGTGTCTGCATTTTTAGCCAGTACGAGAACAATGTTCTTGTACTATCTCTTGACATTTACCTATGTGCCAGGGTGTGATAAAATAAAAAATGTTGATCAGTGTGCGCCAACTCTTGGTAAAAGCAGTAGAGCTAGCTCCTATTGCTCATCCGCCTTTCTATGTTGTCCGGGCAGCGTCAGTAGGACAAAATACTACAAAGCAATGAAATGTCAAAGAAAAGCTCTCATTCCACAAAGTCAATTATCAAAAGAGCTTCCACCAAAGGCGAGCGCTCCCAACCATTTCAAAGTGTCCACTCTGACCACCGCTATTAAGACCAGGAGTCAGGCTTGCACCAAAAAAGGGCTCTGCATCGTAAATGCTACAAGTCTGGGTGTAGAAGGTATAATGAATACTCAAAAAAGGCACATCCCGGTGTACTCCCAGGAAAAGAAGTGCAGACGGCTCCAACTTCTCTCGACGGATTCACTGATCAACACCAAAAATATGCATTGAGTAATAAGGCACTCGGGAGGATCCTTATTCCAATGAGAGGGAGAGAAGAAATGACACAATCCTATGCCCTCCATCAACTGGCCTTTCATCTACACTTTTAAGTCTGACAACTAAAGAGACGGTGGATTGGATGCAAGAAATGGTTTATTCCCTAGTGTTGAGGATCGGGTGCTTAGGAGAGTCTCTTGGACTGGAACCTTGGGTGACATTGTGACTCTACTCTTGTAACTGCGGTCAACACTTAAAGTCATATCCCTACTATATATGTATACAAAGAGAGTCTGATGATTAGGGAAATTGGATACCTTTTTTGACTAGAGATTGGTTCAACTTAGAATTTTAGGATTTCTAGAACCGAGAGTTCTTGAACGGATCAAGTCTTATATTCACATGCACAGTCAGGGGTAAATCCAACTTATTCATTCACTATTTGCTCGAGGACTAGCAAAGTTTAAGTATAGAGGGGTGATGAATCCACGATTCATCATCTCAATATCTTGATCTTAGCAAAATCCCCGAGTAAAATCCCAAAAAAATGTACATAAATTCATTAAATTAACAAAATATCTCTTGTAAATAAAACACACTAATTATTGTATATTAGATTGTACAAAATAAATTACACATAAAGGCCGCAAAAATAAAGGAGTTCTATACGTGTAAATAGCCCAAAACTTCATATATTTTTAATAATTTCATATCAATCCCTTTTTGACTAATTCTTTCTCCAATGTGTTAATATCAATGTATATAAAAATACAAAAATACAAAACACAATTTACCTCAAATAAATGCTCCTAGATCCCAAAGGAAAAAATCCGTAAAGACCAACTTCCAAGCCAAATTCCCGCTCTGTATGAACTCCAAATTCACCAAACTCACTTTTTAAAATTCAAGTTAGAAAATTATCTATCCAACAGAAGTGGTTTCATTAAAATCGAAGCTCATTTGCAAAAGTTGGGTTTTGGGACCTAGATGTACATTGTATATTATGTATATATTCATTCCTTCTTCATTTTTTATTTTATATTTTCTAAAAATACAAAACTTTTATGATTGTGATGTATTTTAATTGTATTATTTTATTATATTTTTCCGTTGTAAATATCTCTTATAAAAAAGACAAAAAAATACATATTAGAAAAACAAACAAAAAAATGTACATGTTGTATGTATTCCCTTGTAAATTCTCCACTCTTTTTACTTCTTTATATATTTTGTTGTATTTAAAGTAACCTACTTTATTTCATTTATTTATTTATTTATTTTACATTCTCTACAATAATCACCATTCAACTCATCTACCACCAACCTCCATTCAACCCCACCATTTTTTATCCCTCACATTCAACTCCATTAATAAAATAACCTCCCACCATGTTAATAACCTCTCATTTCCTCTTCTTTATATACATCCCATCCTCCTCAATTTGCACTTGATCCATCTTTATGTGAGGAGAGCCTAGTTCCCAGAGTTGAATCGGTGACAGCGACGCAACCGCGGTCGAGCAACGACAACCCTCTCTCCGGTGAGATCCGTTGGCTTTTTGGCCAACATCGCAGCCGCAATCGCGCGCTGATCGAGCTCATCGCACGCCGGTGATTCGAGCGAAGACCATGCTCTCACAAGAACACCATAGGCGATCGTCTCCATCGTAGGTAATTTTTCTTCTCATTTGATCATCTTGTTATTTTTGCAATTTTTTTATCACACCATTTAACCATCCACATGTCCCCATTTGTTTAGTTCATGTCATCTTCTCACTATCATTTTCCCCCTTCTTTTTTGTGAACATATTTTCTATTTAAATAAAAATAAAAAAATAAAAAATTTAAAACAAAAAAGTCTTTTATTACAGCAGAAAAAGAAAAAGAAAAAAAACTACACGCAGCAGCGGTGCGGGGAAGTTCCCACTGCCGCCGCCCACTCATCGCCGGCCCCGCGCACAGCCAGTGGCTGCCGCCGCCCCCACGGCTCTGCGCCGCCCGGCCTGCCCTCCGCTGCCCCCCCCCCCCCGCGCGGCCGTCGCGCCTCCCGTCGGTGCTCCTCCGCGGAGGAGCTACAGCCACTGCCGCCGCCTCCACACCGGCTTCCTCCGCCTCTCCGCCAGCCATCTACCACCTCCACGCGCCCACCGACACCGCCGTGCGTCGTCTCGTAGCGCGCCGCGCCACCTCTAACCCCATCGGCACCGCCGCCCCCTTCCCCACTTTGGGTTCTCCTCCTGCGCACAAGGAAGAAGAAAGGTTACTTTTCTCTTTTATTTTTTTATGTCAAAATTGCATTGTCTATATTTAAAGTTTTTAATATTACAAACAAGTCCGTGTCCATAAGTTGCATTGTAATTTTAGTTTCTGTAATTGCAAGGATACTCCTGTGTTCGCACTTTAATTTGGACCTCATTTCTGCATCTTTTTATTCAATGAAAAATGGTTTGATGTTGAGAAAGTAATTCTCTACCTTTTGGGTATTTATTTGTATTTTTTGTGAGTTATTGTGAATTAATTAAAATTGTCAAACTGAAATTCTACATATTTTACCCAATCAGTGCTCTTAAAATCATATCTAACTCACGGTTGCTCCAAAAATTCCACAAAAATTAGATATGATGCTTTGATATCTGATTGATATACTTTTCAAATTTCATCCAAAGTGTAGTCATCCTGTGCCTAAAATAAATTGTGGAGTATTTTTAATATTTGATTTTTGATTAAATCCACATACATTGTTTTTTTGCAAAATTTCAACTCTCTTGGATTGTTTATATAAATATCTATTTGGGATAATTCGCAATCTGATTAATTTGATATTGTGAATTAATTACGAATTAATACTCACTATCGCTCTGTTTTTACTAAAAAATTTATAAAAAATTCTTATTTTGTCAAAAAATTCCAAAAATATTACTGTAGCTTCCTTACATCGTGTTTATGTTCCAGTAAATTTTTCATGATTTTTGCTTACTGTTTGTGTGATCAAATTGCGAAAAAAACCCATAAAAAGTGTGCATTTTTCATTGTTGCATTTTAACCCATAAAAATACAAAAAAATATGTCTTGCATTCATCACTAGATTAGGATTCTAGGAAAAATATAATTTGGCTAAATTGAATTAATTTCTCATTAAATTTAATTTGACTAAGTTGTATGCTTTCTTATTATCTTAATTCACTTGCACTGTGCATCTTGTTGCATAAAAAATATAAAAAAAACCGCATCTGGAAATCTACATCTAAAGTTTCAAATTAACCCAAAGTTGTTCCTTTGCCTCCCTGAGTTCGACCCCCGGACTTGCCCGGGATCTAAATTAAAGCCGAAACACTCTTCACGGTGATCTTCTCTCGGTTCTGACTGATTCGCTAAGTACACGTATTACAACGAACCTAAATTAAATATCGTATTTAGTGACTCGTCAATCCACTCCTACAAGAACCCCCCTCCAGCCTTCATTTTTTATTTTAATCCCCGAAACCTGGTATGTAACCCCAAGGGAGTCTACCTGGGTTGAGCCAAAGGTGATAGCTCCGTCTCCTCTCTCTCTTTGGCATGGTAAAGCACCAGATCGTGGAGGTCCAAGTTCATCGGGCACCCTCTCCGGCGAGCTCCACCTACTACGAGATCTAGAGCCATCAAGCTGTTAGGGTAGTTTCTTTTCCTTGATTTTAGTTCCAACAATCTAGTGGTAGTTTTAATTTCATCATTTAATCAGGTCCTTAGTGTAATTTGAAAAATTAATATCATCAGAGCCTTCATCTCCGGCACAACATTCACTGTGCTTCACCCTCATTTAGATCCCCAATCACCTTCATTTCTTTCCCCATGCATTTCTCCATCAGAGCCCCTTGTTTGCCTCTTGATCTTGCAAGGTTCAATTGGGAATAGGAGCTCCCTCCGCCACCTTTATCGAAGCTCCCTCGACTCTCCTTCCCTTTACGAACCCGACTTCATTCTAAGGTCGGGCACCTTTGGCTTGAGCCCCTCTGACTTTTGATGCAGGGCTGTAGCTGAAACGATGCTTGGAGTTCCTTCTTTGATGCAATAAAAGCGATCTAGGTAATATGTCCTCTAGGCTCTTCTAGTGCATTCCGAACATCGTGGAGGTACATGGAGGTCGTGCACGAACCCCTAGAAGAGGAGGAGTCTCTCAAATAAGGAGGAGGAGACCAGAAGTGAGTGGAATAGATAAATAAAACTCATTGGCGGTGAGTTCTTCAATATTTTTCACAGCCGTCCTCCCCACCGTCGGATCAGGCTTGGGCCTAGATCAAATCTAGGCCCTTGAATCAAAACGAAGTGATGCCACGCCAGAGTCGTTGGATCTGCCACATGGGCGCTCCTTCGCCTTCCGATCATGCACGTTTAAAGGGGCAATTTGACAAGTAACTCCTTCCTTTGTGTAGTTTTAATATTTAGTCCTGTAATATTTCTTTACATCTAAACAGTTGTGTGAAATTTGCAAGTGGGCCCTAGATATTGTTGTCAATTGCACAGTGGTCCCTTGACAGATCAAGTCACATGGTCATCGACAAGATTTGGGTAAATTTCAATTGTATCTCCCTAGATTTTTTAATTTCTATTTAGTACAAAAACTTGCATTACGTTCAAACTTTTAGCGTATTTTGCATCAAATTCCCTGCCTTTTTTTTCTTACACTTGTACCCCTGCCATGCCTGTATATTTATTTTGTGCATTTTCTTTTGGATTAAATAGGTGCTGTACTTGGACAATTATTGAATAATTGATGAATATGCTCCATTCTTGTGCTTATTCACGCTGCCATTTTACATTAGCATTTTCATTTCATTTTACATTTCATAAAAATCATGTTGGTGTTATTTATTCCCTTTTGGAAATAAAAATAAAAAAATAGAAAAAACTTTTAAAAATTCTAAAAAATATATTATATATTTCTATAGAATATACTTGTAGACCAAAAATCACAAAAAATATCAAAAGAAAAAACTTAAAAATTTAAAAACACTCCTAACCCTAAAAATATAGAAAATATTTTCAAAAATACAAAAAAACTAGCTTTTTTTATTATATATATTTACATATACTTATTGCTATGTACTAAAAATACTTTTACAAAATTTTAGACAATTTATTTAATTTTAAGACTTAAAACATTCAGCCTATTTAATTACTCTCTTTTGGAGTTTTTTTAATATGAAACTACCTAAAAATTAGCAAAATTCATAGAAATTACAACAACCAAAGAAATATAAAAAAACAAAAATAGTTTGTTATGAAAATTTTAAATATTATTAATTATATTTATAAGTATATAAGCTATATATCTTATATATATAAATATATACTTATTAATGTAAGTGCTATTATTATAAATACTTATAAATATTTTTAATACCTTTTAAAAAATAAAAAGAGTGTTCCCACTTTTATCTTATGAATTTTTATATAATTGTTATATATATATATTAATTTTATTATTCATATTATTGTATATATACATATATATTACTCATTACATGTTGAAAAGAAAAATAAAATAAAAAAGAAATCAGAAAAATATAAATGAAAAAATCATAAAATACAAAAATAAAGTTAAACATCCATAAAAATTAAATATAATTTAAAATCCACAAAAAATGTAAAACTCAAAAATACATAAAGATAGTTCTTGTTTATTTTTTTAAGCAATAATTATTTGCTTATCCGCGTTTTTGCTCTCAGTGGTTTAACATCCGGAATACTTGTATCATGTACACATTTTTATTCGGGTTATAATAAAGTTTTGCCCACTTTATTTGACTCTGCTTCATTATTATCTGTGGGTTGATTTTTGATTTAATCGACTCTCGTGAGCGGCCACTTAAGCGATGGTGTCCTCGTATTGTGAGTGCACACAACGACTCTAAGAGTTGGTTAATCAAATGGCACCGTTACCTGGGAGTAACACATGATAGGACACTTGTATACATTTATATGCATTTTTTCTCTCTTTTTATTTCTCTTTTTATAAATGACTATTTCATATACTTCTGACATATCTCTTTGTTCATTTTCTTGTGAGCGACTGTGTGGTGAAGTCGACTTTTTATGAATTCGATGCACTTGAGCTGCGAGGGTATCAACCTTTTCAACATAAGCTGATTGGAGAGAGAAAGAGTAAGAGAGAGAAGCTGAAGTTTTTCAATTTTCTTTCATTTTGTGAGAGAGTGTTTATTTTTATTTTGCATATTAATTGTAATAATATATGGACTTGACTTTTGGATACTATGCTTTACGAGGTCCACTATCCGGGTGATTGTTCACTTGGGGGCCTTGTCGATTTTCCGCATTTTCATCACCTTTGTTATTATATATTTCTCACGTTTTGAGTTTTTCTCCTTCTTTTTGTTTGTTTTTTATGACCGAGCCCTTAGATTTTTAGGAATTGCATGGCCCAGTAAATTAGGTCCAAACACATTAATATCTGCATGCTACTATAGTACTATGTTTGGGCTTAGCTCAAATTAAATTGTTAAATACTTGGAATTGAAACTGAGCGTCGTGAGAGGCTCTATACAATGCTAGCATGATCTATTGTGGTAGACACTGAAGAGCTTTCAAGACCAAACATCTGGATTTCTTTTCTAAGCATTTAGCATTTGGTTCTTCACGATAATATTATCTTCTGCTTAGGGCGATTTCATTGACTTGCATTGCATGTAGTGTAAGTTTCAATTCTTTTTTGCATCCTACATGGAGAGAGATGGAAAGCACTGTATGTCTTCTTAACTTTGCTTGCATCATTAGATATTAAGGTGAGATTTCCAGCTTAGTGTCAACTTGCATAGATTTTCCGACTTCTCTCCCATTTTTGTATCACTTAGGATTTAAAGAAGATAAAATAATCATTACGTATATTATTTCAAAAATACCCAAAAAGTGAAAATAAAAAATTAAAACCATGGGAATTTTTAATAAATTTTGACATGATTAAAATTTGTAACGAACATTCATTGTTTGGGTTTCATAAAGCCTACATTATTTTCAGGTATATTCCAGATCGAGTGAGTTGCGATCCATAAGGATTAGACCTCAAATCTCGATTTGTAATTGCATTGCTAACCACTTGGGACAACGAAGTATTGGAACTTTTATTGTATGTAGGCATGTAGGGACTTATCGACGACGGTGTTTCCGCCCTGTGTGGAGCATCCTGTTAGCCATGTGAGCCCGAGGTGAACCATTCTTACAATAAATGTTATTGTAATATTTGATTTATCAATAGATGTTATTGATTTTTTTCACTCCCTTTCTAAAATTAAATGAATGAATGTACTATAAGGTCCCTCTATACAATTAGGGTTATGTACCATGTCCATCTTAATGACCATACAACTATTGATTCAACGACTGAGTCATAGAGGATGATGCTTGGATGAATATGATTGAGGACTCATAAAGAAACGTCAAATGATTGTTAAGAGATGATCTCCAGCATGAGTAGGAGATCGTAATCCTTTCTCATTTGGCTGATATCTGATCGACCACTTGATGCAGGTCCTCTGCATGGGAATAAAGATTTAAAGGTGTTAGATTAGTTAGGCCAAGGATTAACTTAACGAGATAGAGATAACAAAAGTCCTATATCGTATACTATCCTGATATAGGCATACATCCTCTAATCGAAGATAGATGTGTTGATATATGTCTGAGTGTGTACATTTGGCAGACCAATAGGCTGATGACCTAACCAAGGTCTATACACCAACGAGTTGGTGTGCAAATGAGGGCATATGAGTAATACGATATCTTGAAGGGATCATACACTTTCATTTATGAACCAGAAAACATGAGCTCACTGATGGGGAATTGTGACTGATCAAATTCCATGCGCGATCATTGTGCTTTGGAACCATGACAAGAATTTGAAGGTATGATGTATGTTTTTGGAAAGCATATGATTGATATCCAATCCCAATGACCAAGTCTGAGAAACTTGATGATGAAATCCTAAATATAACCATGTGAAATTGATCTATATCTTCGTTTTTATCATAGGTCTTCCAGTATGCAGGATTTACTGATATTAGGAATACCTGAGGGTGATGTGATCATAAACGATTATATAACCATGACACTTCCATTCTGACGGAAAGATGAAACAAGTATGGATTTTAGTGACTCCTCTCTATAAAGAAGGAACCTGATCTTGATCCAAGTGTTGGACACTGATTTGAATGAGATTCAGATGCAATGAGAAGATTAGATTTACCACCTTGATTTAATCAAGCATCTATGAGCGGTCCATGGGATATGGATTTGAGATTTGATCTCAATATCCAAGTCACTATACGTGGAACGCACAATCGCCTTGTCTTGATCTTCAAGCATATGCGCAAAAAGCGCATTATTCTTGAAAGAGTTCAGCAATAATTCTATTGTTGATTTATATCTAAATACTGAGAAATGGATAATTAAATTTTATTTAATTATCATGAATAATATATTTGATTCATATTATTTGAACGCATGATAATGATACTCTAATGTAATTTAATGTGATTTAATTATTGTGGATATGAATAAAGTGGATAACCTATCCAATTATTCATATATATTATAAATGTGATTTATAATATATTAGAGAGTAATTATGATTTATATTTGTTGATTAATTATTGATGAGAGCTGGATTCACATTGGATAATTAAATTGAAAATATAATTACATTTTATTTTGAGTTGTGAATGTGATTCACATAATTCCAATGGTATGGTTGCAATCTTCACAAGATAATTATGAAATATTTTTGTGAGATAATCTTGGAAATTCCATGAGATAATGTAATCTCATGATTTGGAATGGGATTGACTCATTCCAAGTCAAGAGGGTTGACGGTCACATTGTCCCAAAGGAACTTGGTGGTTGCCACCCTCCTTTTTAGGGATGAGGCGATCTCTTCTTCCAATATATCCAAGATTAAATGATGTAAATTTTGAATTAAATATATTAATTTATCAATATATATTTATGTAAATTAAATTAATTGTTGTTGTGTTTTTTAACAATGAAATGGTGGCCATTGAATTTAACCCGAATCAATCTCATCCATTGATTTTGTGTTGTCCGTGAATTGAGATCCATGTACTCCCAAAACCCTATATAAGAAGAGGTATGCCTTGATCTTTGGATTACAATTTTGGCAACATCTCTCTCTCTCTCTCTCTTATTCTCTCATCGACCCTTCTCCCTCTACGCGAGTGACCATCCACTCTTCTCATAGAGAGAAGGTTCCCTTCATCATCGCATTGCCGTTATGCTACCGTTCGACGATTCTTGCTCATGAATAAGGTGTTTGATCTCGTGGGATGAAATCGGGAGATCTATTTATTGGATCATTGACTTGGATTACGAGAAGTACGCGAGTCATCTCCGCGCTTGCAAGCGTCTCCTCCAACGGATCAGACTTGAGACAGGATGTCTCTTCTCTTAGAGGCTTGATTGCAAACACGCTACAATAGGTATTCCTTTATCTATTGTGTGGTTAGATGAAATGATCCAAGAAGTGTTCTTGGATCACGTGGTTTCATTGTTTTAATATATATTTTTTAAATGCGACTAGTCGCTCTCGATCGTATATGATGTGATCCACATGCTTCCATGATGCACTTGAGGATTCTTTCATATCCTTCAAGTTGTATCAGAGCCTTAGGTTGGAACTATTTGGATGCGATACATAAACTTATGAAGACTTGGACTCATTAGGGCTTGTGAAAATTTTATCACATTTCATTCTTGCAGCCCTATTTGTGATTATTTTCGGCCCTGTTTAAAATGTTTAAATACTAAATTTTTACTTGAAAAATATTCCTTATTAACTAAGGAAACTATGGGATTTGAGTTTGCGTCATTTGGAATCCGATAACTCAAGTTATGATCATTTTAATGAACATATATCCACTTTTTCGGGGATGGTGAATCTTGATGTAATTAAATAGTTAGTCACTATTTTAAAATTCCTGAAAATGCTCGTTAATCATCGTTTTCTATTATAAATCAAATTATAAAACTTTGTAAACTTATTTTGCATGATTTGGATTTAAAATTATTGAGATATGATAATTTTAGTGAGTGAGTGTCACAGCTGGAAATTACATTCCTAATCAAGAACCTTGTGATTATCATTAAAATTCAAGGTTTTCATCTCTAGAGATGTAAAACTTCTGGAGGATGACTTTGAAGGATATGGTGAGATCCTCAAGTGCATCATGGAAGTGTGAGCATCATATCGAATACAACGAAGAACGACAAGTCAAACTAGTTGTTCTATGCAGCAGAAATTATTTTTTTTTCATGTGATGAAACCACATGATCCAAGAACAATTCTCGGATCGTTTCGTCTAAACCACAAACAAGTAATAGGATTTCCTCTTGAAGCGTGGTTGCGATCGAGTCTCAAACGAAGAGACCTCTTGTCTCAAATCCGATCCGATGGAGGAGACGCTTGTGAGCGGGGGGATGAATCGCGTGCTTCTTGCAATCCATGTTGATAATCCAAGCGGTGGATCTCTTGATCTCATCACACGAGATCGAACGTCTTCTTCACAAGTGAGGCGCACCGAAGGAGACAGAGATACACGAGCAAACGATCGGGCAACATAACGACGATGCTGCGGCGATGGAGAACCTCTCTAGGGCATCCATGGTGGACAACCATATGAGAGGGAGAGAGAGTAGGCGTGTAGAGAGAGAAAGAGAGAGAGAGAGAGACTTATGTTCTCATTGTGTGTAAAGAAGAGCAAAGGGGTGCCCTTCTATTTGTAATATTTTGGGATCCATGGATCTCAATCCATGGACAACACAAATCCAATGGCTCTCATTGATTTGAGTTTCTTTTAATGACAAAGATTTGTGTTGGTAAAAACCAACAATAATTAATTTAATTTATATCAAATCTATATTGATAAATTAATATAAATCAATCTTAAATTAAATCAAACAAATATGGAGATAATGGGAAAGAGAGAGTGCCTCCTTCCATATACATGGAGTGGACCGCCCATCCTTTTCTAATAGGAATAGGTGACCGTCCCTCCTATTAATATGGAAGGAGCATCTCCAATATAATCTCCTTTGATTACATTATTCCATGTATCTCCAATTTTACAACAACAATTGTTGTAAATTATTCTACAAAAAAATTCATAATTATTTTGTGAATATTGTAATCTTGCCATTAGAAATTTGTGAATCACAGTCACAACCCAAAACAAAATGTAAATTACATTTTCAATTTAATGTTCAATGTGAATCCAATTCACATTAACATTTAATTAACAAAATTACAAATAGCTCTCTCTCTTATATATTATAAATCACATTTATAATATGTATGATTAATATGGATATTTCTATCCACATTATTCATATCCATGATAATTAAATCACATTTAATATTCTTGGATCTCTTATTCTCAGGTGCCCCAATAATATGAATCACATTCACATTATTTACATCTTTGATAATTAAATCACATTTAATTATCTAAGATAAATCTCCTTATAATATGAATCAAATTCATATTATTCATGATAATTAAATCACATTTAACTATCCATTTTCTCAAAGCTCGGATACATATTATCAACACTGAAATTATCATGAACCCTTTCTAGGACAACGCGCTTTCTCCACGAATAGTTGGAGATAAGGACAGGGGGATTGTATTATTCCATGCATAGTGACTTGGATATTGAGATCATATCTCAAATCCAGATTGCGGGCCTCCCATAGATGCATGAATAAATCAAGATAACAAATCTAATCTTCTCATTGCATATGAATCACATTCAGATCAATATCCAACATTTGGACCAAGATCAGATTACTTCTCTACTGAGAGGAGTCACTAAAATCCAATCCCATTTCATCACTCCCTAGGAATGGAAGCATCGTGGTTATACAATGGTTTATGATCACATCACCCTCAGGTATTCCCAATACCTGTACATCCTGCATACTGGAAGACTTAGA
Source organism: Ottelia alismoides (assembly GCA_037367405.1). Taxonomy (NCBI): domain Eukaryota; kingdom Viridiplantae; phylum Streptophyta; class Magnoliopsida; order Alismatales; family Hydrocharitaceae; genus Ottelia; species Ottelia alismoides. The sequence continues at coordinate 54,211 of JAZKJV010006856.1, read as the reverse complement.
ATAAAACTGAAGTATTAGATCAACTTTAGACTGTCTACTTCAGGGTTTTTATCAGTATGTTTCTCAGTCGATCAATGGGAGTTGGTATCGATCATATACTTTCCAAAAGCTATATCATACCTAGGTCTTGATCATATAATTTCCAAAAGTATATATCAATCCTACAAATTCAGTCAGGCTTCCAAAGCGAGACAACCGTGTACAGAATTTGATTCTTCCCAATATCTCATGACTGAGCACATGCCTTCCGGTTCAGTAAATGAACCTGTATGATCCCTTTGAGAGATCGCATTGCTCATATGCCCTTATATGAACACCAGCACCCCGGTGTATAGACCTTGGATAAGACATCAATATTGGTCTGCTAAATGTACATACTCAGACATATGGTAACACATCTGTCTCTGGTCAGAGGATGTGTGCCTGTATCGTGATATCATATGATATTGGACTTTGGTTATCTCTATCTCGTCAAGTCAACTCTTTGACCTAACTAATCTGACACCTCTGAATCTCTATTCCTATGCAGAGGACTTGCATCAAGAGGTCGGTCAGATATCAACCTAATTGAGAAAGGATTGCCATCTCCAACTCAGGATGGAGATCATCTCTTAACAATCATTTGAGGGTGCTTGATGAGTCCTCAATCTAACCCTTTAAATATTCATCCAAGCACCAGCTTCTATGATTCAATTATTGAATCAACAACTGTATGATTATTAAGATGGCCATGGTACAATACCCTAATTGTCCTAAGGGCCCTATTATGCAAATTATCTATTCTTCATTTCAGATCAGGGAATGATATTCACAATAACATTTATTGCATAATGGCTCGCCGTGGGCTCGCATGTCCAACAATCTCCAACTAGCCCAAAGAGCCATTAATGGGCTAATCATTTAAACCCACTCTCATGTGACAATCATAGGCTATTTAAAAAATAGATAGGTAAGCTAATCAGTCACTCTATTCCCAAGAGACTACGCCAAGTCTTTTTACGGCACTTGCATATCTCCGAGTAACAGTTCTCTCATTAAATGTGAACATTGCGTCTTATGCAAACAATACTCAACATTGTTAGTTATAGTGTCATTGACACCACAACTCAATAATCATTTAACCATTATGTAAGTTCTATTATCCTTATTCGAATACCCTTATTCCTGGAGATCTCTATCTCCTAAGGTATTCATAGTTAAGACCTATAGATCACTATCTATAAAGTCTTAGTTTCTTGAAGATAAGACTTTAAGATCGCTATCTCAAAAGTTTTGTCCTCTATGAAGATATCGTTATTACTGCAATCAAGTATTTTATCACCATAGTAGGAATAGTAACAGTTTACTACTCCTACTGCATGGTAGACATCTGACATTTGTACACATCTAGCATACACCCGGCTTCTCGGAACTGATGCACATGGGCAAGTAATTTTAGCATTCACATCCTCAACTCTTTAAGATGATATATCTTTAGATAGGTTAGTACCATATCTTAAGGGATTGAAGACTTTCTTGGAATTTTCCAGAAAATGGAATATGTTCAAGATGTACTACTATTGTGACAGTCCCAATACCCTCTTCTCTTTGCTTATGAACACCTTCAGAACTAAGATCCAAGAGGTGTCCTCGAGATCATATCTCAAGTTATGGAACAACCAGATTATAAAAAACTTATTATTATCCTTATATCATTTTAAATGATTACGATATCATCTATATTTAGCACGATGAACATAAAGGCACTCCCAATATGCTTCACATGGCTCATCAAGATTCTATCTGAAATCATAACATTTATAATTTCATTAAATCTTATGGTCCAACTTCAAGAAGCTTATTTGAGTCCATAGATGGATTCTTTAGCTTGCACACCTTGCTTTCCTCAGCCATGAAGCCCTGGGGCTACTTCATGTGAATATCCTCAGAGAGGTATTCATAGAGGAATGCAATCTTGACTTACATCTTGAAGATGCAATAGTCAAGTTGTTAGACAAGGTTAGCAATATTCTGATGATTTTAAGCATGGCTACTGGAAAGCAAGTCTCATCGCAAGTGATGTCTTCTTTCTTCATGTGTCGCTCATGGCTACGAACCGTGCATTGAAGGTCTCTACATTATCATCAGGTTTCCTTTCTTTTGAAGATCCATTTACACCTTTACAAGTCTTACCCATATAGGTGGATCCTCGAGGGTCCATATACAACACTTGTATATGAAGTCTACTTTAGACTTTATTGCTAACACCCATCTTTCCATGTCATGATCCTCAGGAGCTTCATCATATGAAATCAGATCATTGTTAGACTTAACTGTCACATGGAATACATCCTCAAACTCATTTGAAGAGGTATCAGTGTTTCATCTTTAATTGTCCTTTTAGTTCCTGATTTCAGGAGCCACATTATCTTCTCAAGATTAAATGAGTTCCTATACTTGATTTTCATATTGATTCTCAAGAGAGTCATCCTCTAATAATCACATTCTCAGAGATGATATCTTTTAAGAATATCAAGGTTATAAAGTAGGTATCCAATACCATCCTTTATTTTCCTAATGAAGTAGCACTCTCTAGTGCTCAATTCTAGCTTACTTGCATGGAATCTTATTAAGGATATATAATGTCGTCTCTACTATATATATACCTGGATACTAAGAGGAAATTATGCTAAAATTCATCATTTATCGAATAATGTCACACATGATCCAATTGTATCTCCCTAAAACTCTATTGAGTTTAAGTTTATCAGGAGGAGTGAGACATGAATGATATTCCTTTCTCAATAAGGTATACCACGAATTCATCTAATAGGTACTGATTACCTAGATTAGACCAAATTCATTTTCATCTTCCTTCAAACTTTGGTTCCAAACCAAAATTATGAACTCTTTGAACATTTCAAAGGTTTCTTAGGTGAATAGAAGAAATCCCATATCATACATAATCAACAATAGATATCACATAACTACAATGTTCATTATGATATAGAAGATCCACATACATCAATAAGTATGAGATCATGAATACCTTGACATCTTACACCATTCCCAAAGAAGGGTGTATTGGACATTTTATTTTGAATACAATATTCATAAGTATGTAAGTTTTGAAATTTTAGACATTCTAAAGTTTCATCTCTTACTAGTATATTAATCTCATCAATAGACATATGTCTAAGGCTTGATGCTAAATCATTGTCAAATGATCTTCATCCTCCTATTGATCTTTAAAAGTTAATTTTCAGTATTATAAATCATAATGAACCATTCATTAATTTTTCTAATTTAGCGGAGTCCACTAGATGTTTGATTACTATCTGAAATATATCCATCATAACTCTCTATGATAGGTTTATTCCAGAATTCATGTTTATTTCCAACATTTAGAAATAAACAATGAGTGTATTCTAATATCCAAGTCACAGAGACATTCTCTAAGACTAAGGACACCCACTGAAATTGAGAAGTCTATCAATCCAACAGAGATTTTTGCAACAATTGCATCAATATCCATGTAGAAGACTATAAACCTTAAGATCAAATTTTCCAGTCTTCTAAAACATATGCAACCCATTGCAAGTGTTGTTAGAAGATTGAGATACAATTATAAGACTTCATCTTATTCAATAAGAAAGTCAATATCAATGATTTATGTAGATTATTCCGATTCTCTAGCTGAGTCCTTCTCTAAGGATTCTAGACAGACTTGATAGTCATATTATCATCACACCAACTTATTGCAGTATTGGCATTTATCCAACTCTTAGGATGTTATATGGAAGTCATAGAAGTACAGTCAACTCTTTGACTATCCTTCTCATCTTGGGTCTGACCCATGCTTCCGTTGCGCTCCCTTTATCTATAAACAATCATTTCTTAAACTAAGGATCAAAGAATTCAATATAAGAGATTTTCGACATTTTTACATGCTTCATTAAATTCATATATCTGGATCGGACGACCCCTGTAGTTTCTTCCATTGCCGCAGGTCACCGGAGAAGGCGAGGCTCCGGCGACCTGCCATTTACTCAGCCGAACCCCTCCGATTGGGGAGGAGGTCCGGGGAGCTCGCTGGAGTGGTGGCGGAGATCCTGGAGGTACGGTGAGGCTCCGGAACTGGTAGGGAGTCAAGGTCGATGAAGCCTCGCCGGAGTAGAAATGCGTGAAGGCAGTCTGATGCAAACTCCAGCCAATGAATATTTGGGAATCTGCAACCATTAGATAGCCAAGGCATGCGGTGAATGGTGAGAGAAATGGGGTGAAAGGAGGCCGTGGAGGCGACGGGAACGGTGGCCTGAGGTCTTCTTCTCCGGCGGGGCAGAGGAAGAAGTGGGTCGGAGCATATGGGGTTCTTGAGAAGAAGAGGGTGGTCGGCGAAGATGAGGGTGGACTTGCGAAGCTCGTGGGATGATCATATGGTGGTGGAGTGGAGTGTAGATGGTAGAAAAGTAGGGAGAAAATCAAAGAAAAAGAAGGGGAGAAAGGACCTCATCGGAGAGGAAATGCGTGAAGGCAGTGGCTTTGGATGAGGCTCAATGAGCCTCGTGTCGTCGCATAACTCGCTCAGCCTGCTGTGAGGTGCTCAGTTACCACCATGGTGGCGGAGCTTACATGGCATAGCTTCCATGGATCACACTAGGGCTTCGGCCTCGTCGCCTCCATGCGAGGGCTCCTCTGTTGTCACCAGAGAGCCGGGGGCTGGGCTGAAGCCCCAGAATGGTGGATGGAGGTGACTAAGGGCAGAGGAGGTGATTTATAAGTGGAGGTTGTGGGTGTAACGGAGGTGACAATGAAGATTGCAAAGACTGGAATGATGGTAATAAGTCGTGAAGGGAGATGTTGGGAGGTAACACGAGGGAGACGAATGTGTGAGCTACGAGGGATGACCGTTAGGTAGTGGAGAAGGTGGTCGGATGAGCAACTAGAAATGGAAGGGGGCAGAGTGGCTGCGAGTCGTAATGCCTGGGGGTGAGGTGCATGGAAGGAGGAAGACAAGGCCGAAACCGTTGGATCTTGTGATCCAACGGACTGGATAATTGCGTGAGCAGATGGTAGCGATTACATCATACGATCTGATCCTACGAAGGGGGAATGTGCGCTAGAGAATGGCCTTGATGAATAGGTAGGGGAGATCCAGCGATTGAGAGAGGAAGGGCGACGTGGAGCGCGGAAGGCCGTGTGATAGGAAGTGGATCGGGTGGCTAGGATTAAGGCGGATGGGAATGGTGGAGATCTGATCTGATATCAGATCCAATGGCCGCAAAGGGGTGAGCGATGAGCGGCTAAGATCTGGGTGGACTAGAAGGATCAAGCGGTAGCAAGAGAGGCCAGGTGGCACGAAGAGAAGCGCCCACGTGGGCGACCCAGAGGGCGCCACGTGATCGCTTCAGATATTTCAAATAATAAAACAAAGATAAATAAAAAATAAATAGTTAGAGGATGATGAGCCTAAAATCCCACAAAACCCGGGTAAGGGTAAAATCAATCGAGGGTCGTTGTGACCCGGATCTCGCAGATCGGACTCAATTAGAAAAAGAGACCACCAAATAAGAATAATCAATCAAAAACCGAATGAGCGGTCTTGCTATTTATTTAACCTGGTATAGCGACCAGGGTCGAACTCAAGGAGCACGGATTGGCCAAGTGGCCTACGAAGTAGTCAGAAAATGAAATAAAGAGATAAAATATTTTTGGTGGTTTTTATAGATTTTTAATTTTTTTTGTGTTTTTAATTATGAAGAAAATATGAAGAAAAGGCAAAAAGTACACAAACTATTAAACACTCCAAAACAACTCACAAAATTCAAATAAAATTATTTTTGTGTCTTATAAGTTTTTAAGTGTTTTTTAAGTTTTTCTCAGAATTTTGTGATTTTTAGTTGATTTTATAAAAATATGAAAAGGATAAAAATCAGAACCAATGTGCAGCCAGATTTGAAAGGCTAATTAAAAATATATAATTAGCATTTAAAAATCTAGAGATAACTTTTATGATAAATAGAAATAAAAATTAAGCTACAGGAACAAAAATTGCATTTTTTTGAATTTTATAGATTTTTTAATGATTTTTATAAGGTTTTTAGGTTTTTGTAATTTTTAGGTGTTTTATAAATCTAAATCAAGCCAAAATTGGACTGAAGCAAGTAAATAACAAAACAAACAATACCTAATTTTTTTTGTAATTTTTAGATGAACTTTTATATTTTAGTGGATTTTATAATTCAAATAGTGACAAAAACAAGGGTTTTTGAAATTTTAAAATATAAAAAAACTTTGAAAGGTCCCAAAAAATTAGCAAAAGTTTTACACAGTGGCAGGAGCCAGTGTCCAAATTTCACCAAATTTGGAGTTTATTTGATATTTTATTCAATCAATAGACAAGCAACAACTCACAGGGACCAAAATGCAAAGAAGTAAAGTTCTAAGGGCTAAACAGAAACACATGCGAGAAGTATAGGGGCTAAACTACAAAATTCACACAAAATTCGCACATGTTCCAATTCCAGTTCGCACAGGGGTATATATGCAAATACCTAAACTAAAGATTCATTCCAGAACAGACAGAAAACCCCAGCCTAAACATACAATTTATCCAAAAACTCATGTGTCGAAGTAGTGTTCCACACCCACAGGGACTAAATCGCAAATACAAGAAAGTATAAGGTCCACAGTGCAAATTACCCAAACTAAAAACAACTATATAAATTTTTTACAAGACTAAACTATAACAACGAAAAGAAGAGGGGCCTAAGTGATATTACTCCATTATTCATATCCATGGCTGAAGGGTGTCCACGTATACTATCTGACGGTGGAGAACAGATGGGTACCCCTTCGATGATCGACGCTCCAGATGAGATCCTGAGCTCGATCCAACGAGTACAAGCTCCCCAAGCACAAACGGTGGCGATTGAAACTGGTGCTGGGTCTCTATCCAACGACGGAGGAAGGTCCTCGAAGAACAAGTCACCGACGACTTTCGCCGGGCCTAAGCGCGCGATTAGGACCTCCTCCAATGCTGCTCTGAGAGGGAAAACAAAGCCCGAAGTTGTCCGCAGCTCCAGATGGTCTCCGATGAGGCCAAGGACGCCAGAGGGGCCTCTGCGGCGTGAAGCTCCTGGAGCTCCTGTGCCCAAGTGGTTGGACCTCTAGATGAGGTCCTTCTTCGATTCTACCTACACAGGAAGAAAGCTGGGTCGAGGGCAAAGTGCCTCGACCCGGTTATGGGTGGAATGGGTGGTCGTGTGGAGCAAAGTGAGGGTCTCTGGTGAGGCGACGGCGGAGGAGACCTAAGTCTTCGTTCCGGGGCAAACCAAGATGATCGGAGGGGCGTAGAATGTGGAGAGAGATATCGCGGAGGTGATACGATGATCGGATGGAGAAACGAATTGTCGTATGAGAGTGGATTGGCCAGCGGAGGCCGACGGCGCAAAATCAAATAAACGAAATTAAAGCTAATCTAAGGGATATCGAGGTTACATGATGGGTGCGAACGTCTGTGATGGAGGTGGGTGACCTCCTGGGATCCTCACCTCGATGGAGCGACGCCTCCAGAGGCTCGAGCTCGCCGATGGGTGGAGCACGGCGACGAAGACCACCGGACAAGGGGCTAGACCGCTCCTTTCCTTGCTGCAACACCTCCTAGGGCTTGCTGTCACTCAAGGCTAGAAGATGGAGGTCCTGGGAGTCGAAGACGGGGGCTGAAGGTGCGTGAAAATGCGGCGGAGGCTCAGGCGATATAGTGGTAGGGGTCCAGCAAGACTGGAGTCGGGCAAGCAAATGTGGTGCACGGATCCCTAGGAAGAATGACAGGTGTGCCATGGATCACACGTCATCAATCAGAGCCCAGGGTATGGGTGAATGGTTGTCGAATCGAGGCGCGATAATTTGGAGAAGTCAGGTCGACGCGAAGATCCGCCTGGAAGTGGTCCTGGGGGGAGAGTTGACCGGGGGTCAACAATCCCCCGTGGACCAATCAGAATATTCTATTTATTAATTATTTGTAAATTCATTTTAAAATATTAAATGATTTTATTTCGAAAAATTTTCAACATGAAAAATGTTTATTATTTTCAAAGTATTTTTTAGTGATTTTTATTTATTTTTATAAAAAATAAATTATGTCTATACATTATACTATATTATATATAGGTATATGTACATATGTATTTTTTATTTTTATTTTTAATTGTTTGTTTTTGTACAATTATCCCTATTTTATATTTTATTTATTTACAACATAAAATATGGGATTCAAAATAATTTTTATTTAATTTTTATTAGGTATTTACAAGGGTGAAATAAATATGTATAGGTACATATATACATAGTATATACAAGAGGAAGAGAAAGAATTTATTTTTTCTTATTTTTATTTTTCTTATTTTTATTTTATTTTTATAAATAGATTCATAATATGAGGGATACATAAATAATTTTATTTTATGAAAATAAAATATGTACACTAAGAGGGGGTTTATGTACAAGGCTGAGTTACCCTATTTTGCGGTCAGGCCCATGTTGAGCCCTCCCTTGGGTTTAGGTCACTCAATATTTATTCTAAATATTTCCCTCGTTTCTTTATTTCTTTATTCCTTTATTTTTGTGCAAAAACATGCTAATTATGGTTATTTACATGAATCATGCATTTTGATATTTTATCATATTTACAACTAATTACATGGTATTTTACCAAGGTTTCTAACTAAAATAATTAATAAAGAGTGATGAATGGTGATTCATCACCCCCCTATACTTTACTTTTGCTAGTCCCTTACCAAACACTTATTTGAAAAAGAAGTGCAAAAGAGAAAGAAAAAGAAAAAGAGAGGAAATCAAGGTTGATTTTTAAACTTTCCTTCATTAAATTGAAATATGGAGCTCAGTCAGACCTTTGGATTATTCATTTGTCGAGACCTTATTTGGACTTAATCTTAAAACTTAACAACCTTTAAGTTCCACCAATCTATGGTCAAGACTTCTCAATCCAGATCAGAACAAGTCTACATACACAAACTCTAATGACCATGAATCTTTCCTTGTACAGTGCAAGTAATATGTAGCTCCCCACCTCAGAAATGACAAAGAAACATCCTCCCTCAACGTGGTAACTCTAATGCCTCGGTCTAACAACTCTTTCCTCGAGGAGTGGGGTATTCCCTTCTAAGTTCAAGTGCAACCGGCTCAAGAGGAGGGGGGAGAAGAGAATGGACCATGACCAATGTAGCCATGTAACCTTGGGTAGCTGAGTAGCTGAGTCTCCCACTGCAAGCTTCATGAGATGGTCATGTATAACATAAGCTTTGCTTTATTTGACTATATACACTTCGGTGGGATTATTAAATTTTCAATCCAACCCATCATTTTTTTGGAGTTTTTCTTTCTTTGCACATTTTTTTCGATGTGCATATGTACAACATATCTACATGGTGCAGCATATATACATAAGGAGTTTTTCCTCTTGAGCCAGTAGACTATCCCTCTTTTGAAGCTTTATTGCAACCCACAACTCCTATCTTTAGACTTCAGAACCACCAGACCAAGTTGAGACGCACTTCCTTCACTACAAGAAGAAGAGAGGTTCCGCTTAGAAGTACTACCCTCATATGCTACCCCAAGCTAAAGGAGACTGCCTCCTCACCACCTCATCCACTGAGAGCTATGTGTAAAGTGTTGCTTCAAGTAAAGCCATTGTCTCTGAGAGTCATGTGTGTGTTGTTAAGTGCTCTACTTAGGCTCATCAAGATCACATATGCTCATAGCCTAATGGACTCAAAGAATTAAGTCCTAATGGACCTGAAAAGTCTTAATCCTAAGCCATATAGGGTTCCTCTTATATTTAGGTGGATTAAGGTCTTAACCAAGCTCCATTTGTCAATTTAATTCCAGATCAGTTTAAATGCTAACTATGATTTGGAAAAACTGTATAAATATTTACAAAGATGCAATTTTTACAAATTTTTACAAATGTGCAAAATTTTTGAAAAATGTTTGAAAACATGGATGTGTGCATGAATGCGAAGTTTTGCAAAATATTTACAAAAATTTACACAAGGTTTTTGCAAACGTTTTGTTTTTCAAACATTTTATAAAATTTTGTACTATATACATAATTTTGTTATGAAAATATTTACAAACTATTTACGTAAATCATTTTTACAATCATTTGTACAAAAATTATTTTTTATACATAGGTATGTGCAAGAAGAATTTTATGTACAAGGGAAAATTTTTTAATTTATATGGATTTTTAGCCATTTTATTTATTTACACACTCACACAAATTACGAGTTATGCCTAAAGTATATATGAAATATATACGACACCACCTATACTTAGCTCGAACGATGTCCTCAGAGTGATCAAGAGCAATGAAGAAGACATAACTCGTGCTTAGTATAGGGAAAGGAAAAGGAATGGTAGGTACAAAGATGAATCAAAGAATAGAATAACAAGGACTCGGTGTTTCCCCCTATACTTAGGATTAAGTAATCCTAAGTATAGAAAGCTGTACATGAAGGGAAATCCGAGTGGAAGGATGTACAAGGTCTACCCCCCATACATAGGGTAAAATATCCTTAAGTATAGGCATTAAAATAGAGGTAGTAAGAATCAATAGAATACCCAAGAGTCCTACACCCCCTATACTTAGGGAAAAGTACACCCTAAATATAGCAAATCATAAGATGAAAAAGGGGTGTGGGACTAAAGAATGGAATGATATGGACAACTAGATCTATACTAGTCGGAAGAACGATGATAATCAAGCATGAGATGTAATAGATGTGAGTCAAGAGACCACATCTCACGCAAAGTGAATTGGGGCAATGTCAACGACCCGCGACTCATGATCTAGATATGGTTTGAGCTGCTGACCGTTGACACGAAAGGTAGCATCAGAAGACAACTCAGATATATCAATACTCCCATTGTCATGCACCTTTCGAAGTAAATAGGGTCCCTTCCATTTTCTCTGTACCTTCCCTGGAAATAAACGAAGCCTAGCATCAAACAACCATACTCTCTGTCCTCAAACTGCTTGTGGCTCATATGAGAATCATGCCACACCTTCACTCTCTCCTTATACTATAGGCTGCTCGAAAAGGTTGTATCATGAAGCTCCTCCAGGGCTGCTAAATCTGCCCTCCTCTGATCTCCTACACTCACTGGGTCGAAAAATATATCAGTAACAACCCAAAGTGACCTATGTCTCAGCTCAACAGGTAAATGACAGGGCTTGCCATAAATGAGGCGAAAGGGAGATGTACCCAAAAGAGTCTTGAAAGACGTCCTATATGCCCACACGACCGAATCCAAAAGCAGTGACCAATCCTTTCGGTCAGGGCGGACGACTTTCTGCAATATAGTCTTGATCTCCCTGTTCTAGACTCTTAAAACATTGGTTCAGGTAGGTATTCAAACATTTTGAATATATCTTCTCTTATAGAGCTGTCATTCTGCATGATGCAGTGAACCATGTCATACATGATAAATGTCAAGAGCATATCTGTATGCCAGAATATCTTCTTAGATTTTTATAAGGATTAATTGACAATTATTATCATCATCGACATATCACTTCCAAAGTACATTTGATGATATCAAGACTATAGAGAAGTAAAAACCCTAGGGTTGTAGATTTATTGTCTATTTAATTGTCATTCCTCATTATTATGAGGAAACTTGCACATTACAACCACATACATTATGTGTCCAACTGCAAGTACAATATCTGGATCATGGGTCCAATCCATGGATCATGGGTCCAATCCATGATCATGAGTATAGTATTGAATGGGTTTAACGAAGGATTGTATCAAATAAGAAATTTGCATAAATATATATATTTGTATATATATATATACATATTTTAGTTTGATTTAGGAATTTTATATCAAAGTTGTCTTGCCTTGTCAACACTGAAAGTTCATTCCCTTAATCACTATCAATGTAAGAGATATAATTACCATTATATCTCAGGCAAGATCTGGGATCTCCTTCCATATCATTGTTACATCCCAATAATATGAGAACCTGTAATTCGAATAAAAAGAAGTGGGAACACATTCCGCCTTACAAGTCCAACTTGCATCTCCCAATTAGGTCTTTAACACCCGAGCCCACCACCCCTAAGTTGATGTTGACTCGTCATTAATTGACCAACCGTCAATAGGAATATAACTCGCTATGCGCAATCCAATATCGCCCCAATAATATGAGGATATTGGGGTCACTACACGTACGTCCTTACTATTTCGAGAAGCGAAGAGCCCAATCCAAATGGCTTGTATGCAGGAGCTGTCACTTCGGACAACCATCTCCGACATACAATCTCTAACGACGGAACCCTTCACCTTGACGGGAGACCATGGATGCCACCTATGTTATCTGCCATATCATATTCAAATTTAATTAATCATTATGAATCATATTCATTATGATTAATTCTTCTAAGGGAATTAACAACTCTATTTATAATAGAATGTCTTAATTTCAGTTGCATTCTAATTAATCTAATCATATTAAACTAATGATCCAATTAAAATCCAACAAACTTTTTTAGTTGTTACTTGAATTATGGTATTATCTCAAATATGTATTATTTCGAATTTTCATAACTAGAAATACATCATGATTTCTTAAGCACTATACCAACACTACCCGTTGTCATGGCCAATACCGACGGGAGTGGGACAGACCGCACACGGTGCAACCTGCTACCTCAACGCTCCCCGACTAGACATCGTATCCACATCGGGAAAGGATAATGCAAAATAGATCACTTTGTACTTGAGATGATCATCGATCCTTCAACCGAAATTATACCATATAATAATAATAAAAACAATTTTGATTAACATTATAATGAGATTTGCTAAACAAATCCCAAATCCTATTCGAGCAACATGTTTGTTGGAATGTAGATCATGTAGATCATGTAACCAATTAGTGATCTAGATCACATCTAATCAAATATTGGTTAAGGAAATGTCATTTAAGGAAATAGTTATCATCTAATATTTTACAAATATTTATGCACAATTATTCCAATAGATTAAACAATTTAATTTCACTAACTGATTAAATTGCAATCACTAGGTTCTTGATTAGGAAAGTATTTCCAACAGTGACCCTCACTTACTAAAAATACTATATCTCAATCAATTTAAATCCAAATTAAGAAAATAAATTCCTAAACTTTGATAATTAGATTTACAACAGAAAATAAGTGGTTTGCACGCATTTCAAGGTGTTTCAAATCTGCAATTAACTCTTTAATTACGTTGAGATTCGCAGTCCTCGAAACTGTGGATACATGTTCACTAAAATGAGCATAACTTGAGAAAACGGAATCGAAATCACGCAAAATCAGATCTTACGGTTTCCTTATTTAACGGGGAACAAAATACAATTATTATTCTCGTGTTTAAACAATTTAAACAGTGTCAAAAATAATCTCAAAATAGAGATGCGAAAATGAAATGCAAGAAAACTTTCGCAAACCCTAATGAACCCAAGTCATCCTCGGTTAATGGATCATATCCAAAACCACCGATCTAAGGCTCTGATACCACTTGAAGTATATAGTGAGATCCTCAAGTGCATCATAGAAGGTTGAGCATCGTATCGAATACGACGAAAAACGACTAGTCCAACTAGTTGTTCTATGCAGCGGAAATTAAAATTTTTTTCATGTGACAAAACCACATGATCCAAGAACACTTCTCAGATCGTTTCATCTAAACCATAAACAAGTAATAGGATTACTTCTTGAAGCGTGGTTGCGATCAAGTCTCTAAACGAAGATACCTACTATCTCAAGTCCAATATGACGGAGGAGACGCTTACGAGCACGGGGATGAATCGCGGGCTTCTCGCAATCCATGTTGATGATCCAAGCGACGGATCTCTTGATCTCGACACACAAGATCCGACGTCTTCTTCACGAGCGAGGCACACCAAAGGAGACAGAGATCCATGAGCAAACGATCGGGCATCATAACGACGACACTGCGACGAGGGAGAACCTCTCTAGGGCATCAATGGTGGACGACCATAGGAGAGGGAGAGAGAGAATAGGCGTGTAGAGAGAGAAAGAGAGAGACTTATGTTGTCATTGTGTGTAAAGAAGAGCAAAGGGGTGCCCTTCTATTTATAATATTTTGGGATCCATGGATCTCAATCCATGGGCAAGGCAAATTCAATAGCTCTCATTGATTTGCATTTCTTTTAATGGCTAAGATTAGTGTTGGTAAAAACCAACAACAATTAATTTAATTTATATCATATCTATACTGATAAATCAATACAAATCAATCTCAAATTAAATCAAACAAATATGGAGATAATGGAAAAGAGAGAGTGCCTCCTTCCATATACATCGAGTGGACGGCCACCCTTTCCTAATAGGAATAGGTGGTCGTCCCTCCTATTAATATGGAAGGAGCATCTCCAATGTAATCTCCTTTGATTATATTATTCCATGTATCTCCAATTTTACAACAAAAATTGTGGTAAATTATTCTACAAAAATAATTCATAATTATTTTGTGAATATTGTAATCTTGCCATTGGAAATTTGTGAATCACATTTACAACCCAAAATAAAATGTAAATTACATTTTCAATTTAATGTTCAGTGTGAATCCAATTCACATTAACATTTAATTAACAAATGTAAATTACAAATAGCTCTCTCTCTTTTATATTATAAATCACATTTATAATACGTATGATTAATATGGATATTTCTATCCACATTATTCATATCCATGATAATTAAATCACATTTAATCATCTTGGATCTCTTATTCTCATGTGCCCCAATAATATGAATCACATTCACATTATTTACATCTTTGATAATTAAATCACATTTAATTATATAAGATAAATCTCCTTATAATATGAATCAAATTCATATTATTCATGGTAATTTAATCACATTTAATTATCCATTTTCTCAATGCTCGGATACATATTATCAACAATGAAATTATCCTGAACCCTTTCAAGGATAATGCGCTTTCTCCGCGAATACTTGGAGATAAGGACAGGGCGATTGTATTGTTCCACATATAGTGACATGGATATTAAGATCATATCTCAAATCCAGATCACGAGCCTCCCATAGATGCTTGATTAAATCAAGACCACAAATCTAATCTTCTCATTGCATCTGAATCACATTCAGATCAATGACCAACATTTGGACCAAGATCAGATTACTTCTTTATTGAGAGGAGTCACTAAAATCCAGACCCGTTTCATCACTCCCTAGGAATGGAAGCATCATGGTTATACAATCGTTTATGATCACATCACCCTCAGGTATTCCTAATACCTGTACATCCTGCATACTGGAAGACTCAGAATAAACCCGAAGTATTAGATCAACTTTACACTGTCTACTTCAAGGTTTTTATCAGTAATTTTCTCATTCGATCATTGGGAGTTGGTATCGTTTATACACTTTCCAAAAGAATATATCATACCTAGGTCTTGATCATATACTTTCCAAAAGTATATATCAATCCTAAAAATTCAGTCAAGCTTCCAAAGCGAGACGACCGTTCATAGAATTTGATTCTTCCCAATATCTCATGAGTGAGCTCATGCCTTCCGGTTCACTAAATGAACCTGTATGATCCCTTTTAGATCGCAATGCTCATATGCCCTTATATGCACACCAGCGCCCTGGTGTATAGACCTTGGTTAGGGCATCATCCTATTGGTCTGCCAAATGTACATACTCAGACATATGGTAACACATCTGTCTCTGGTCAGAGGATGCATGCCTTATCGTGACAGCATACGATATTGGACTTTGGTTATCTTGATCTCATTAAGTCAACTCTTTGACCTAACTAATCTGACACCTCTGAATCTCTATTCCTATGCAGAGGACCTGCATCAAGAGGTCGGTCAGATATCAGCCTAATTGAGAAAGGATTGCCATCTCCTACTCAGGATGGAGATCATCTCTTAACAATCATTTGACGGTGCTTGATGAGTCCTCAATCTAACCCTTTAAATAGTCATCCAAGCACCAGCCTCTATGATTCAATTATTGAATCAACAACTGTATGATTATTAAGTTGGCCATGGTACAAAACCCTAATTGTACTTAGAGCCCTATTATGTAAATTATCTATTATTCATTTCGGGTCAGGGAATGATATTCGCAATAACATTTATTGCATAAAGGCTCGCTGTGGGCACGCATGTCCAACAATCTCCCACTAGCCCAAAGAACCATTAGTGGGCTAATCATTTAAACCCACTCTCATGTGACAATCATAGGCCATTTAAAAAAATCTAGGTAAGCTGATCAGTTACACTATTCCCAAGATACTACCCCAAGTCCTTTTACGTCACTTGTATATCTCCGAGTAACGGTTCTTGCATTCAATGTGAAAATTGCATCTTATGCAAACAATACTCAACATTGTTAGTTATAGTGTCGTTGACACCACAACTCAATAATCATTTAACCAGTATGTAGGTTCTATTATCCTTATTAGAATATCCATATTCTTGGAGATCTCTATCTCCTAAGGTATTCATAGTTAAGACCTTTAGATCACTATCTATAAAGTTTTAATTTCTTGAAGATAAGACTTTAAGATCACTATCTCAAAAGTTTTGTATTCTATGAAGATATCGTTATTACTGCAATCAAGTGCTTTATCACCATAGTAGGAATAGTAACAGTTTACTACTCCTACTGCATGGTAGACATCTGGCTTTTGTACACATCTAGCATACACCCGGCTTCTCGAACTGATGCACAAGGGCAAGTAGTTTTAGCATTCACATCCTCAACTCTTTGAGGTGATATACCTTTAGATAGGCCAGTACCATATCTTAAGGGATGGAAGCCTTTCTTGGGATTTTCCAGAAAATGGAATATGTTCAAGGTGTACTACTATTGTGACAGTCCCAATACCCTCTTCTCTTTGCTTCTGAACACCTTTAGAACTAAGATCCAAGAGGTATCCCTGATATCATATCTCAAGTTATGGAACAACCAGATTATAAAACACTTATTATTATCCTTATATCATTTTAAATGATTAGGGTATCATCTATATTTAGCACGATGAACACAAAGGCACTCCCAATAAGCTTCACATGGCTCATCAAGATACTATCTGAAATCATAACATTTATAACTTCATCAAATCTTATGGTCAAACATCAAGAAGCTTATTTGAGTCTATAGATGGATTCCTTAGCTTGCACACCTTGCTTTCCTCAGCCATGAAGCCCTGGGGCTACTTCATGTGAATATCCTCAGAGAGGTATTCATAGAGGAATGCAATCTTGACTTACATCTTGAAGATGCAATAGTCAAGTTGTTAGCCAAGGTTAGCAAAATTCTGATGATTTTAAGCATGGCTACTGGAAAGTAAGTCTCATCGCAAGCGATGTCTTCTTTCTTCATGTGTAGCTCATGGCTACGAACCGTGCTTTAAAGGTCTCTACATTATCATCAGGTTCCCTTTCTCTTGAAGATCCATTTACACCTTTACAAGTCTAACCCTCATAGGTGGATCCTTGAGGGTCCATATACAACACTTGTATATGAAGTCTACTTTAGACTTTATTGCTAACATCCATCTATCCATGTCATGATCCTCAGGAGCTTCATCATATGAAATCAGATCATTGTCAGACTTAACTGTCACATGGAATACATCCTCAAACGCATTTGAAGAGGTATCAGTGTTTCATCTTTAATTGTCCTTTTAGTTCATGATTTCAGGAGCCTCATTATCTTCTCAAGATTAAATGAGTTCCTACACTTCATTTTCATCTTGATTCTCAAGAGAGTCATCCTCTAATAATCACATTCTCAGAGATGATATCTTTTAAGAATATCAAGGTTATAAAGTAGGTATCCAATACCATCCTTTATTTTCCTAATGAAGTAGCACTCTCTAGTGCTCAATTCTAGCTTACTTGCATGGAATCTTATTAAGGATATATAATATAGTCTCTACTACATATATACCTGGATACTAAGAGGAAATTATGCTAAAATTCATCATTGATCAAATCATGTCACACATGATCCAATTGTTTCTCCCTACAACTCTATTGAGTTTAAGTTTATCAGGAGGAGTGAGACAGGAATGATATTCCTTTCTCCATAAGGTATATCATGAATTCATCTAGTAGGTACCGGTTACCTAGATTAGACCAAATTCATTTTTATCTTCCTTCAGACTTTGGTTCCAAACCAAAATTATGAACTCTTTGAACATTTCAAAGGTTTCTTAGGTGAAGAGAAGAAATCTCATATCATACATAATCAACAATAGATATCACGTATCCACAATGTTCATTATGATATAGATGATCCACATACATCAATATGTATGAGATCCAGAATACCTTGACATCTTACACCATTCCCAAAGAAGGGTGTATTGGACATTTTATTTTGAATACAATATTCATAAGTATGTAAGTTTTGAAATTTAGACATTCTAAAGTTTCATCTCTTACTAGTATAGTAATCTCATCAATAGACATATATCTAAGGCTTGATGCCAGATCATTGTCAAATGATCTTCATCATCCTATTGATCTTTAAAAGTTAATTTTCAGTATTATAAATATTAATGAACCATTCATTAATTTTTCTAATTTAGCGGAGTCCACTAGATGTTAGATTACTATCTGAAATATATCCATCATAACTCTCTATGATAGGTTTATTCCAGAATTCATGTTTATTTCCAACATTAAGAAATAAACAATAAGTGTATTCTAATATCCAGGTCACAGAGACATTCTCTAAGAGTAAGGGCTCCCACAAAAATTGAGAAGTCTATCAATCCAACAGAGATTGTTGCAACAATTGCATCAATATCCATGTAGAAGACTATAAATCTTAAGATCAAATTTTCCAGTCTTCTAAAACATATGCAACCCATTGCAAGTGTTGTTAGAAGATTGAGATACAATTATAAGACTTTATCTTATTCAATAAGCAAGTCAATATCAATAATTTATGTAGATTATTCTCTTATTCAATAAGCAAGTCCATATCAATGATTCTCTAGCCGAGTCCTTCTCTAAGGATTCTAGACAGACTTGATAGTCATATTATCAACACACCAACTTATTGCACTATTGGCATTTATCCAACTCTTAGGATGTCATATGGAAGTCATAGAAGTACAGTTAACTCTTTGACTATCCTTCTCATCTTGGGTCTGACCCATGCTTCCACTGCGCTCCCTTTATCTATAAACAACCATTGCTTAAACTAAGGATCTCTTATGTTAAATTCAAAAGAATTCAATGTAAGAGCATTTCGACATTTATACATGCTTCATAAATTCATACAATATGAATATTATGAAGTTTCATGAATGACTAGAGTATAGACAGTAGAATGATGACACTCATCATGTCTACATCCATCTAGACTCTTAAAACATTGGTTAAGGTAGGTATTCAAATATTTTGAATACATCATCTATTATAGAGCTGTCATTTTGCATGATGCAGTGAACCATGTCATTCATGATAAATGTCAAGAGCATATATGTATACCAGAATATCTTCTTAGATTTTTATAAGGATTAATTGACAATTATGATCATCATCGACATGTCACTTCCAAAGTACATTTGATGGTATCAAGACTACAGAGACATACAAACCCTAGGGTTTTAGATCTATTGTCTATTTAATTGTCATTCCTCGTTATTGTGAGGAAACTTGCACATTGCTACCATATACATTATGTGTCCAACTGCAAGTACAATATATGGATCATGGGTCCAATCCATGATATCATACTGGTTATTATTGAGTATAGCATTGAGTGGGTTTAACGAAGGATTATCTGAAATAAGAAATTTGCATAAATGTATATATTTGTATATATATACATATTTTATTTTAATTTAGGAATTTTTATATCAAAATTGTCTCGTCTTGTCAACACTGAAAGTTCATTCCCTTAATCACTTTCAATGTAAGAGATATACTTACCATTATATCTCAAGCAAGGTCTGGGATCTCCTTCCTTATTTTTGTTACATTACAATAATATGAGAACCTGTAACTCGGATAAAAAGAAGCGGGAACACATTCCGCCTTACAAGTCAAACTTGCATCTCCCAATTCGGTATTTAACACCCGGGCCCACCACCCTAAGATGATGTTGACTCGTCATTAATCGAACGAACCGTCAATTGGAATAAACTCGCTATGCGCAATCCAATATCGTCCCAATAATATGAGGACCCGATATTGGGGTCACTATGCGTTCGTCCTTACTCTTTCAAAAAGCGAAGAGACCGATCCAAATGGCTTGTATGCAGGAGTTGTCACTTCAGACAGCCGTCTCTGACATATAATCTTTGACGATGGACCCCTTCACCTTGACGGGAGACCATGGATGTCACTTATGTTCTCCTCCATATCATATTCAAATTTAATTAATCATTATGAATCATATTCATTATGATTAATTCTTCATGGGAATTAACAAATCTATTTATAATAGAGTGTCTTAATTTTAGTTGGATTCCAGTTAATCTAATCATATTAAACTAATGATCCAACTAAAATCCAACAAACTTTTTTAGTTGTTACTTGAATTATGGTATTATCTCAAATACGTATTATTTTGAATTTTAATAATTAGAAATACATCATGATTTCTTAAGCATTATAACAACCCTACCTGCTGTCATGGCCAATACCGACGGGAGTGGGACAGACCACACACGGTGCAACCTGCTATCCCAACACTCCCCGACCAGACACCATATCCACATCAGGAAAGGATAATGGAAAATAGATCACTTTGTACTTGAGATGATCATCGGTTCTTCAACCGAAATTATACCATATAGTAATAATAAAATCAATTTTGATTAACATTATAATGAGATTTACTAAACAAATCCCAAATCCTATTCAAGCAACATGTTTGTTGGAATGTAGATCATGTAACCAATTAGTGATCTAGATCACATCTAATCAAATATTGGTTAAGGCAATGCCATTTAAAGAAATAGTTATCATCTAATATTTCACAAATATTTATACACAATTATTCCAGGAAATTAAACAATTTAATTTCACTAATTGATTAAATTACAATCACTAGGTTCTTGATTAGGAAAATATTTCCAGTAGCGACCCTCACTTACTAAAAATACCATATCTCAATCAATTTAAATCCAAATTAAGCAAAATAAGTTCCTAAAGTTTGATAATTTGATTTAAAATAGAAAAGAAGTGGTTTTCATACATTTCAAAGTGTTTCAAATCCGCAATTAACTCTTTAATTACGTTGAGATTCGCAGTCCCCGAAACTGTGGATACATGTTCACTAAAATGAGCATAACTTGAGCAAACAGAATCGAAATCACGCAAAATCAGATCCTACGGTTTCCTTATTTAATGGGGAATAAAATACAATTATTATTTTAGTGTTTAAACAATTTAAAAAGTGTCGAAAATAATCTCAAAACGGAGATGCGAAAATGAAATGCAAGAAAACTTTTGTAAACCCTAATGAACCCAAGTCGTCCTTGGTTAATGGATCGTATCCAAAATCACCGGTCTAAGGCTATGATACCACTTGAAGGATATGGTGAGATCCTCAAGAGCATCACGGATGCGTGAGCATCGTATCGAATAGGACAAAGAACGACTAGTCGAACTAGTTGTTCTATGCAGCGGAAATTAAATTTTTTTTCATGTGACGAAACCACATGATCCAAGAACACTTCCCAGATTGTTTCATCTAAACCACAAACAAGTAGTAGGATTACCTCTTGAAGCGTGGTTGCGATTGAGTCTCTAAACGAAGAGACCTTCTGTCTCAAGTCTGATCCGACGGAGGAGACACTTGCGAGCACAGGGATGAATCGTGTGCTTCTCGCAATCCATGTTGATGATCCAAGCAGTGGATCTCTTGATCTCTACACACAAGATCCGACGTCATCTTTACGAGCGAGGCGCACCGTAGGAGACGGAGATCCACGAGTAAACGATCGGGTAGCATAACAACGATGCTGCAGCGATGGAGAACCTCTCTAGGGCGTCCATGGTGGATAGCCACATGAGAGGGAGAGAGAGAGTAGGCGTGTAGAGAGAGAAAGAGAGAAAGAGAGAGAGAGAGACTTATGTTGTCATTGTGTGTAAAGAAGAGCAAAGGGATGCCTTTCTATTTATAATATTTTGGGATCCATGGATCTCAATCCATGGGCAAGACAAATCCAATGGCTCTCATTGATTTGGGTTTCTTTTAATGGCTAAGATTTGTGTTGGTAAAAACCAACAACAATTAATTTAATTTAGATCAAATCTATATTGATAAATCAATATAAATCAATCTCAAATTAAATCAAACAAATATGGAGATAATGGAAAAAGAGAGAGTGCCTCCTTCCATATACATGGAGTGGACGGCCACCCTTTCCTAATAGGAATAGGTGGCCGTCCCTCCTATTAATATGGAAGGAGCATCTCCAATGTAATATCCTTTGATTATATTATTCCATGTATCTCCAATTTTACAACAACAATTGTTGTAAATTATTCTACAAAAATAAATCATAATTATTTTGTGAATATTGCAATCTTGACATTGAAAATTTTGAATAACATTCACAACCCAAAATAAAATGTAAATTACATTTTCAATTTAATGTTCAATCTGAATCCAATTCACATGAACATTTAATTAAGAAATGTAAATTACAAATAGCTCTCTCTCATATATATTATAAATATCATTTATAATATGTATGATTAATATGGATATTTCTATCCACATTATTCATATCCATGATAATTAAATCACATTTAATCATATTAGATTTCTTATTCTCATGTGCCCCAATAATATGAATCACATTCACATTATTTACATCTTTGATAATTAAATCACATTTAATTATCTAAGATAAATCTCCTTATAATATGAATCAAATTCATATTATTCATGATAATTAAATCACATTTAATTATCCATTTTCTCAATGCTCGGATACATATTATCAACAATGAAATTGTCCTAAACCCTTTCAAGGATAATGCGCTTTCTCCGCGAATACTTGGAGATAAGGACATGGCGATTGCATTGTTCTACGCATAGTGACATGGATATTGAGATCATATCTCAAATCCAGATCGCGGGCCTCCCATAGATGCTTGATTAAATCAAGACCGCAAATCTAATCTTCTCATTGCATCTGAATCACATTTAGATCAATGTCCAACATTTGGACCAAGATCAGATTACTTCTCTACTTAGAGGAGTCACTAAAATCCAGACCCGTTTCATCACTCCCTAGGAATGGAAGCGTCATGGTTATACAATCGTTTATGATCACATCTCCCTCATGTATTCCCAATACCTATACATCCTGCATACTGGAAGACTCAGAATAAAACCGAAGTATTAGATCAACTTTACACTGTCTACTTTAGGGTTTTTTATCAATAAGTTTCTCATTCAATCATTAGGAGTTGGTCTCAATCCTATGCTTTCCAAAATCATATATCATACCTAGGTCTTGATTGTATACTTTTCAAAAGTATATATCAATCCTACAAATTCAGTCAAGCTTCCAAAGCGAGACGACCGTGTACGGAATTTGATTCTTCCCAATATCTCATGAGTGTTCTCATGCCTTCCGGTTTAGTAAATGAATGATCCCTTTGAGAGATTGCATTAATCATATGCCCTTATATGCACACCAGCGCGTTGGTGTATAGACCTTGGTTAGGTCATCAACCTATTGGTCTGCCATATGTACGTACTCAGACATATAGTAACACATCTATCTCCGGTCAGAGGATGCGTGCCTGTATCGTGACAACATATGATATAGGACTTTGGTTATCTCGATCTCGTTAAGTCAACTCTTTGGCCTAACTAATCTGACACCTATGAATCTCTATTCCTATGCAGAGGACCTACATCAAGAGGTCGGTTAGATATCAACCTAATTGACAAAGGATTGCCATCTCCTACTCAAGATGGAGATCATCTCTTAACAATCATTTGACGATGCTTAATGAGTCCTCAATCTAACCCTTTAGATATTCACCCAAGCACTAGCCTTTATGATTCAACTATTGAAGCAAAATGTGAAATCCCGTATTTTCTTTTTCCTAAAATCTGTAATATTTTTAACATCCAAAAAATTCAAATAATCACGCAATTGTGTAGATCTCGTCGATATGTTTCCAACGAGCCCAAGAACACCCAATTCCGATATTCCTAGCTCAAGTTATCGATGTTTTAAGTATAATAGTTGGGACCCATATATGGATCCGAACCATATCCGAAATTTCACCCATTTTCACCTCTCCCTTTATAAATAGAAGGTGATAGGCTACTCTCTCAAAGCCCTAGCCACCACAATCCTTCCCTCTCTTTGGAGCACCACCATCTTGGTCGATTTCATCATTGGAAGGCCGCCGTCGACGTCAGAGAAGGAGCTCCGATCGAAGATCCGCGACCACCATCACGTAGGAAAGCTCGAGGTCACCGCGGTGCACGCCTCCGCACTACGATCGAGCGATGGAAATACCATTTCCGTGTAAGAGGAGATCCCAAGGGAACATCCTCGGAGGTAACGATAATACCCCCTTTTGCTGTTGGGTTCCACGTATATTTTTTTCCTATACACTAAAATACCTCTAGAGCCTTATGTGTTTGTAACGATGTTATACCCTCCTCTTGCTGTTGGTTTCACGTGTTTCTCCTTCCCATGTGCTTGAATATTTCTAGAGCCTTAGATATCCGTATACCATGAATCTTAATATGTAACGACAATTACCCTCCTCTTGCTGTTGGTTTCACATGCTTTTCGATTCTACATTTGAACATTCTAAGAGCCTTAGATATTTATTTCCCTCCCTACTGTCGAATTCCTTAAGAATGGAATCCACGTAAGGAAAATGTTAACAACTTTTTTTTGTTTACTCTACCTCTGGTAATAATCAACAAAGGGAGTTTTGTTATAATACCATAACTCTCTCTCACGATTGGCATTTCGTGATCTCGTTCAAGTACTCTACGACATCTAGATCACATGGAGAGGATTCCTCCCGACATATCTCACCACTATTTACAATCTGAGTTATATGGTAATGTTATGTGTTATCCTATCAACGAAAAGTACTTTCATACTTTGAAACCATCTATGTGTGAATCTATAATATAGGGATCTCCATGCGTTACTAAAGTATTATATGTGGCATTATTGGATGGTCTGAAATGAATACAAGTGGAGGATTATTATTTTATATCATAACGATTATGACATCATGTTAATGGAAAAAAAAATCTAAAAGGTAAAACATGGAAATGGGGATATAATTGCAATTTATTAATGAGACTATTTGCACTAACCACGTAATACACCTTATTGTATCCCCCCATACATGCGTTAGATTTCATAAGACAATAACTCACCTATTAAAATTATTAGAATTATGTTTGTCGTAAAGAGGGAGTTATCTTACTTGACGATAACGGATGTTCATTTTAGGGTACGGAGAACAAGGGACTTCATAACTATTGAAGTAAGATGTAATAAGAATGATATAAAGATTCTTGTTATGACTTATTATTACAGATCAATAAAAAAAACGTTATAGAGAGAGAATATGGAATATTGCATATGTTAATAGGTCTGGCTCATAACTTTTATATCATCACAATGGGACATCAAAATAATTAGTATACATAGATCCTGGTTGAAGTACTAGATGATGCTCAATGCACAGATCCATATGGTGGAGACACTTCTAACTTTGAGCATGATTCTCGAGTAACAGAATAGCTGAAAACAACCAATCAAAATTTTCCATCTAGGAACATGAATGCTATTGATTACGACATCATTATGTCTCTTTGATTATTTCTTGCTAAATAAACTTAACACATTTCTTTGATCATTCGCAAAAACTTTAGTAGCCGGAAACACATATCTTTGGAATATTGTTATTGGATAGTGTTTCTTAAACAATAAACAACCACGACAAATGAATTAGGAGTAGAGGAAAAACTAAATTATGAAATAATCTTAATATGGGTCCCGTTATGTGCCACTAATATACAAAGATCATCGGACGATACTTTTTGTATTTCCTAACAAAGAGATAGTGTGTTTACAATCATGGTGATTATCATTCCATGATTTAGATCCTACAGTGATTAATTAGATGGAGTTAAGCACCTCAAGGGATTGGGCATGCACCCTTGGGTCCCGGATAGATATCATGAAGGCTACAACCTCAACGGACGAGTTGGGTGACGTTGCACCTAGCAGCCTGGTTGTATCCGGAGTCGCTCGACGGAGTTGGCAGGTGGCAACGGTTGACCTTCTTGGTTTCTCACTTATACACAATATTAGGACTCAGAGTAGAATTGGGTGTGACCACATCAAATTCTATTTCGAGTAATATTATTGTGAGAGGTGTTCCGGGATATGGTTTGAAGTTGGAGAATTTGAGGTTGAAATACTTGGAGGTTTATCCAAGAGGACAAACAAGTTCCCGCGTAGCGGAGGCCTGCGAGTCGCGTACTTGCATGTGCTAAAATAATACGAGAAATGATTATTGATCGGGTGTCGGAAAGTGTATACCATTGTGGACTCTAATCAATTTGTAGAAATATCAAGATTATGGTGGTTGTACTTAAATGATTATTATATAAATAAATAAAAGTAAATAATTATGAGATCCAATGTGAATTAGAATGACTTGGTATTCTTTCTAATTTTTTTTTCAATAGATGCATGTGCCATTAAATAAAGTTGAGTATACATTCTTTTCTTACCCTGCATTAGTCATTATAGTGTTTGTCTCGTTACTGGGCAATTGCTCATAACGTTACCCTCGTGTGAACCCAACAGGTATACCTGAGCAGCAGCCGCTACAGTAGCGGTCTTTTGAGGAGATCAACATTTCCTACGTCATACTTGCACTAGACAGGGTGCGTCCTATTTAGAGTAACTTATTTACTTCCGCATCATTTTATGTTATTATTGAGAGACATTGTAGTGAGATATGTTGAGAGCTTTTTCTACAAAATTTAAGATTTCATGATGTATCTCTTCTATGGACATGGACTTGATTATCATTATCAATGAGAATGGATGGTGTATTTTACTTTTCATTTCACATTATTCTCCTGTTGTTATTTATATTTCAAATGTTAATCTAATGTGCATAAGATGGTTTGCTGAGTATCATTGATCGTGGGCGTATTTGGATCGTAGGTCCGACGCTCCCGTCTCGTCGGTTTCGGTAGCCGGCGGGGCGGGGCGTCACACAACAACTGTACGATTATTAAGATGGCCATGGTACAAAACCCTAATTGTACTAAGGGACCTATTATGCAAATTATCTATTCTTCATTTCAGATCAGGGAATGATATTCGCAATAACATTTATTGCATAATGGCTCACCGTGGGCTCGCATGTCCAACATACTTCTTTAAAGATCAAGATAAAAATTAAGTAGAGGAACTCATTGAGTCCCTTGAAGATTCTGAGCTTCCTGAACCAACAACTGAAGAGAAAAATATTGATGAAACACCCATACGTCTTCAAAGGAGTTCGAGGGTGTTGCACCACTTGAAAGGTATAGATTCCATGTGTCAGGTGAAACTTACAATGATCTTACTTCATTTGATGAAGCACTCGCAGATCATGACATGGATATATGGATGCTAGCATTGAAGTCAGAGATTGACTCCATGCATAAGAATGGTGTGTGGACCATAGAGGATCCACCTGAAGGGGTAAAACCCACTGGACGTTAATGGATCTTCAAGAGAAATAGGGGACTAATGGGAAAGTAGAGACTTTCAAGGCAACGCTCGTAGCTAATGTCTACATACAGAGAAAAGGCATCGACTACGATGAGAAATTCTCTCCTGGGGCTATGCTTAAGTCCATCATGACACTGCTAGCTATAGCTGCATTTTTTTACTACGATATCTAGCAGATGGACGTCAAGACAGCTTTCCTCAATGGATACCTCGAGCAGGATATCTATATGGAACAATCCTAGGGCTTCATAATTGACAAAGGTAAAATATGCAAGCTGAAGAAATCCATCTATGGACTCAAACAAGCTTCTCCTAGTTGGATCATCAGATTTGACAAAACCATAAAGAGTTATGATTTTGTGCAGAATCCTGATGAATCATGTGTGTATAAGAAGCTTAGTGGGAGTGCCATTATGTTCATCGTGCTTTACGTAGATGACATCCTTAACATCGTGAATGATATATGGATGATGATCAGTGTTAAGATTTGGCTATCCCATACCTTCGAAATGAACAATCTTGGAGAAGCCTATTACATCTTGGGTTTGATGTTGTTCAGAAATCGATAAAAGAATATATTGGGATTATCACAATATGTGTACCTTAAGAAAATTCTTGAACATTTCCATATGGATGGTTCCAAGAAAGGTTTCATCTCCTTAAGACATGGCATCCACCTGTCTAAAGGGATGACCTTAAACTGTTGAGGAAAAGAAGGCCATGGCTGGATGCCCCTATGCGTCTGTTGTAGGAAGCTTAATGTACGCCATGATGTGTACTAGGTCAGATATCTACCATGCAGTGGGAGTGGTAAGTCGTTACCAATCCTGCTATGATGAACAACACATGAAAGCAGTGAAGAATATTTTCAAGTATCTAAAACGGACGCAAGATTATGTCTTTGTCTATGGAGGTGGTGATCTCCAAGTCTTGGGATACACAGATTCGGACTTCAAGTCGTATATAGATGATTGAAAGTCGACATCAGCATTTTTGTTCCTATTGAACGGTGTTGTTGTAAGCTGGAGAAGAAAGAAGCAAGACACTACAACAAATTCAACAACAAAAGCTGAATACATTTCCACACCAGATGCTGCAAAGGAGGAGGTGTGGTTGCACAAGTTCATCCTGGAATTTGTGTAGTTTCCTCTGATACTCCCATCCCGTTGCTCTATGATAACACATGAGCCATTGCCCAGGCGAAGGAACCCAGATGGCATCAAAATATCAAGCATGTAGAAAGGAAATACCACATTATTCGGAATATTCAAAAGCGTGATGATATCATCATCACCAAGGTGGCCTCTGCTGACAATGTTGCTGACCCTCTTACCAAACCTATGACGCGTAAGGTTTTCGACCAGCATGTAATGTGTATGGGTTTAAGGATCGTATCTGAATGGTTTTGAGGGATAGTGAGATATCGTTAGACATGTGAGCCCGAGGTGAACCATTTTTACAATAAATGTTATTATAATATTTGATTCATCAATAAAAGTTATTTATTTTTCTCTCCCTTTCTAAAATTTAATGAATGAATGCACTATAAGGTCCCTCTGTACAATTAGGGTTATGTACCATGCCATCTTAATGAACATACAACTATTGATTAAATGATTGAATCATAGATGCTAATGCTTGGACGAATATCTAAGGAGTTAGATTGAAGAGTCATCAAGCATTGTCAAATGATTATTAAGAGATGATCTCCAACCTCAGTAGGAGACGGTAATCCTTTCTCATTAGGCTGATATCTGACCTACCTCTTGATGCATGTCCTTTGCATGGGAATAGAGATTCAGAGGTGTCAGATTACTTAGGTCAAAGGGTTGACTTAACAGGATCGAGATAACCAACGTCCTATATCATATGCTTTCACGATATAGGAACACATCCTCTAACCAGAGATAGATATGTTGCTATATGTCTGAGTGTGTACATTTGGCAGACCAATAGGTTGACGATCTAACCAAGGTCTATACACCGGTGAGCTGGTGTGTATATGAGGGTATATGAGCAATACGATCTCTGAAAGGGATCATACATGTTCACTTGTGAATCAGAAGAAATGAGCTCACTCACGAGGTATTGGTACTGATTAAATTCCATGCATGGTCGTCATGCTTGGAAGCATGACAAGAATTTGAAGGTATGATATATGGTTTTGGAAAGAATATGATCAATAATGGCCCCAAATGACCAAGATTGAGAAACTTGACGATGAAACCCTAAAGATGATAGTGTGAAATTTGTCTTTATCTTCAGGTTTATCATACCTCTTCTTGTATGCAGGATGTACAAGTATTAGGAATACCTGAGGGTGATGTGATCATAAATAATTGTATAACCATGACGCTTCCATTCCGGGGGAATGATGAAACAAGTCTGGATTTTAGTGACTTCTGTCAGTAAAGAAGGAACCTGATCTTGGTCCAAGTGTTGCACATTGATCTGAATGAGATTCGGATGCAATGAGAAGATTAGATTTATGGCCTTGTTTTAACTAAGCATCTATGAGAGGTCCATGGGATCTGGATTTAAGATTTGATCTCAATATCTAAGTCACTATACATGAAACGTACAATCATCCTGTCCTTATCTCCAAGCGTCTACGGAGAAAGCGCATTATTCTTGAAAGGGTTCAAGAATAATTCCATTGTTGATTTATATCTAAGCATTGAGAAATGGATAATTAACCGTGATTTAATTATCCTGAATACTGTGAATTTGATTCATATTATTCCAATGCATTAAAATGATAATCCAATAGAAATAAGTGTGATTTAAATATTATTGATATGAATAATGTGGATGGCAATATCCAATTATTCATATATATGATAAATGTGATTTCAAATATATTAGATAGACTAATAGCGCTTTATATTTGTTGATTAATTATTTATGTAAATTGGATTCACATTGTATAATTAAATTGAAAATATAATTACATTTTGTTTTAGGTTGTGAATGTGATTCACATAATTCCAATGGCATGATGTAATCTTCACAATATATTTATGAATTATTTTTGTGAGATAATCTTGGAAATTTCATGAGATAATGTAATCTCATTATTTGGAATGAGTTGACTCATTCCAAGTCAAGAGAGTGGATGGCCACATTGTCCCAAAGGGACTTGGTGGCCGTCCCCCCTCCCCTTTCTTAGGGACGATGCAATATCCTCCTCTATTATCTCCAAGATTAAATGATTTAATTTTGAAATTAACTATATTGATTTATGAAAATATATTAAATTAAATTAAATTAATTATTATTGTATTTTTAATAACAATATCATGGTCATTGAATTTACCACACATCAATCTCATTCATTGATTTTGTATTGTCCATGGATTGAGATCCATGGACTCCCAAAACCTTATATAAGAAGAGGTGCCCATTGCTTTTCAGATTATAGTTTCTACAACGTATCTCTCTCTCATTCTCATATCAACCCTTCTCCCTCTACAAGAGTGGCCGTTCACTCTTCTCATAGAAAGAAGTTTCCTTTCATTGTCGCATTGTCGTTGTGCTGCCGCTTCGATGACTCTTGGATATCCGTCTTCTTTGGTGCATCTCACTTGTGGAGAAGGTGTTTGATCTTGTGGGACAAGATCAGAAGATCCATTGCTTGGATTTCGACTTGGATTGCGAGAAGCACACCACTCATCTCCATGCTCGCAAGCATCTCCTTCTACGGATTGGACTTGAGACAGAAGGTCTCTTCTCTTAGAGGCTTGATCACAATCACGCTACAAGAGGTATTACTTTATCTATTGTGTGGTTAGTTGAAACGATACAAGTAGTGTTCTTGAATCATGCGGTTTCATCGTTTTAAATTCCGCTACATCGAGAAACTAGTGAGACTAGTCGCTCTCGATCGTATATGATGCGATCCACATGCTTCCTGATACGCTTAAGGATTCTTCCATATCATTCACATCCGACCTGGTCCGAGGTATTGAGCTCGGGCCATGCCCTCACATGTGTGTCTGACTCATCGCCTTACATCTGAGTACCTCGCTTGTGGGGGAAGTATGAATTTCATCTTTTGGTTTCCTCTCTTATTCTATGGTCGTGTAGCCCCCCAAACAAAAGATCGAGGTCCTCAAAGAGAATATATCATGTATTACAATTGAAGTGGAAAGTACGAGATCCTTTTCTTTTCGCACTCTATAGGGTTGACTTTCTTAGGACTTGTTAAACGATTTTATGAAAATAATAATATAGTTAAAAAGATAAAAGTAGTCGAACTTTTATGGCTTCACATTGTGTTGGGTTGGTGAATCTATAATTGTATTGCATTTATTTGAATTTATATTAGGTTAAAGATCCAGTCATGGGTACTTGCGCTATCTTTCTTTCCATCCTTTTTTATTTATTCTTGCCTCACTCATTGTGATCCTTCTTCTACTTTCCTCTTTATCGAATTATTCGTCACGGTATCCATTTCCTCATCTACTCTGCTTCTCTTCAATTTGTTTCTCCCAGAAGGTTTAGTCGGGACCCCATCGACTCCCTCATCGATTCCATGAGTTCTACATCTTCAATAATTCGAGGTAATTCCTGAGAACTCTGTTCGGATCTTACGGATCGATCTCGAAACTCCTCGACTTCTTCCTTCATTCTAATAAATCAGGATCACTCTTGTCCTGTCATTTTCCCTTTGTGGATGGAGATTGATTTCATTCAATACTAAATTCTCCATTCACATACATCTGGAATTGACACTAATTCCTTATCATCCACTCCATATGGTGCTGAATATTTTATGTCTGAATGGGATACATCATTTTGTGTAGAAACCACACTGGACCCTGTGCAGATCACATCCATTAAGTCTAATTCAAAGATGTCTCCTCAAGGAAAGGGAAAGGGACTGAACCGACTGGATCGGGGACAATGCAATCAAAATACTGTGAATGCACAACTGCTTGCTTCCATCAAGGACATCAAATATCACCTGACCGATCAGGCTCTAGCCCATGTCGCTTTCCAAGAAATGCTAAATAACATGAAGAGAGAGAGAGATCGAGAGAACATAAGAGGGGGAGGAGGAGAATGTTGGAAATGCGAGCCCACGACGAGCCATTAAGCAATAAATGTTATTGCAAATGTCATTCCCTGATCTGATATGAAGAATAAATAATTTGCATGATAGGTCCCTTAGTACAATTAGGGTTATGTACCATGGCCATCCAGATAATCATACAACTGTTGATTCAACTGTTGAATCATAGAGGCTGGTGCTTCGATGAATATCTAAAGAGTTAGATTAAGGACTCATCAAGCACCGTCAAATGATTGTTAAGAGATGATCTCCAGCCTGAGTAGGAGATGGCAATCCTTATCTCTAAAGGCTGATATCTGTCCGACCTCTTGATGCAGGTCCTCTGTATAGGAATAAAGATTCGGAGGTGTCAGATTAGTTAGGTCAAAGAGTTGACCTAACGAGATAGAGATAACCAAAGTCCTATATCATATTCTGTCATGATATAGGTACACATCCTCTGACCGGAGATAGATGTGTTGCTATATGTATGAGTATGTTCATTTGGCAGACCAATAGGTTGATGACCTAACCAAGGTCTATACACTGGCGCGCTGGTGTGCATATAAGGGCATATGAGTAATACGATCTCTCAAAGGGATCATACAGGTTCATTTACTGAACCGGAAGACATGAGCTCACTCATGAGATATTGGGAAGAATCAAATTCCGTGCACGGTCGTCTCGCTTTGGAAGCTTGACTGAATTTGTAGGTTTGATATATACTTTTGAAAATTATATGATCAAGACCTAGGTATGATATACGCTTTTGAAAAGTGTATGATCGATACCAACTCCCAATGATCGAATGAGAAACTTACTGATAAAACCCTGAAGTAGACAATGTTAAGTTGATCTAATACTTCGGGTTTATTCTGAGTCTTCCAGTATGCAGGATGTACAGGTATTGGGAATACCTGAGGGTGATGTGATCATAAACGATTGTATAACCATGATGCTTCCATTCCTAGGGAGTGATGAAACGGGTCTGGATTTTAGTGACTCCTCTCAGTAGAGAAGTAATATGATGTTAGTCCAAATGTTGGACATTTATCTGAATGTGATTCAGATACAATAAGAAGATTAGATTTGCGATCTTGATTTAATCAAGCATCTATGGGAGGCCCGCGATCTGGAATTGAGAAATGATATCAATATCCAAGTCACTATACGTAGAACAATACAATAGCCCTGTCCTTATCTCCAAGTATCTACGGAGAAAGCACATTATCCTTGAAAGGGTTCATGATAATTTCATTGTTGATAATATATATCCAAGCATTGAAAATGGATAATTAAATGTGATTTAATTATCATGATTAATATGAATTTGATTCATATTATAAAGAGAGTTATCTTCGATAATTAAATGTGATTTAATTTTCAAAGATGTAAATAATGTGAATGTGATTCATATTATTTGGACATAAGAGAATAGAGATCCAAGGTGATTAAATGTGATTTAATTATCATGGACATGAATAATGTGGACAGCAATATCCATATTAGTCATGTATATTATAAATGTGATTTATAATATATAAGAGAGAGCTATTTGTAATTTACAATTGTTAATCAAATGTTAATGTGAATTGGATTCATATTGGACATTAAATTAAAAATGTGATTTACATTTTATTTTGGGTTGTGAATATGATTCACAAATTTCCAATGGCATTTCCAATGGCATGAATGTAATGTTCACAAAATAAATTGGATTTATTTTTGTGAAATAATTTGCAACAAAAGTTGTTGCAAATATTGGAGAGAATCATGAGATAATGCAATCTCATGTAAAATATAAAGGAGGCTCCCTTCCATAATAAGAAGAGGGGACGACCACCAAGTCCTTATAGGACTCATGGCCGTCCACCTCCCTTTATGGAAGGAGGCTTGCCTCCTTCCTATTTCTCCAATGGAAATTGATTTGATATAAATCAAATTATATTTATTATATATTTGATTTTTTTATTAAATTAATTGTTGTTGTGTTTTTAGCAACAAATCATGACCATTGAAAGAAACACAAATCAATGTGAACCATTGGATTTGTGTTGTCACATGGAATGAGATCCATGGATCCCAAAATATTATAAAGGGAGAGGCACCCCTTTGCTCTTCTTTACACAATAGTTGAGACAATAAATCTCTCTCTCTCTCTCTCTCCCTCTCATGGCCGTCCACCATGGATGCCCTAGAGAGGTTCTCCATCGCCGCAGCATCGTCGTTATGTTGCCTGACTCTTTGTTCATGGATCTCCGTCTCCTTCGGTGTGCCTCGCTCGTGAAGAAGATGTTGGATCTCGTGTGTCGAGATCAGAAGAACCTACCGCTTGGATCATCAACATGGATTGCGAGAAGCACGCGGTTCATCCCCGCGCTCCCAAGCGTCTCCTCCGTCGGATCAGACTTGAGACAGGAGGTCTCTTTGTTTAGAGACTCGATCACAACAATGCTTCAAGAGGTAACCCTAATACTTGTTTGTGTTTTAGACGAAACGATCTGAGAAGTGTTCTTGGATCATGTGGTTTCGTCGCATAAAAAATTTAATTTCCGCTGCACAGAACAACTAGTACGACTAGTCGTTCTTCGTCGTATCCGATACGACGATCACGCTTCCGTGATGCGTTTGAGGATCTAACCATATCCTTCAAGTGGTATAAGATCCAGGTTGACGGTTTCGAATATGATTCGAAAACCGAGGACGACTTGGGTTCGTTAAGGTCGCGAAAGTTTTTATCGCATTTGATTTCGCAGATCTGTTTAGTAAATAATTTCGGCCATGTTTAAAGTGTTTAAGCACGAATTATTTACTTGAATTTTGTTTCCCATTAATAAGGAAACCATAGAATCTGAGTTTGCGTAAATCGGATTTCATATGCTCAAGATATGGTTGTTTTAATGAACATGTACGCACTGTTGCGGGAACTGCAGATCTTAACATGATTAAAGAGTTAATTACTGTTATGATCAGCCTCGAAATTAGTGAAACGCCACTTGGGTTTTGTCCTAAATCAAGTTAGCAATCTTTGAAAATTGATTTTGTCTAATTTGGATTTAAATTGATTGAGATATGTTAATTTTAGTGAGTAGGGATCACTACTAAAATTGCAGTCCTAATCTAGAACCAAGTGATTGTCAATTAGTGAAATTAATTTTTAATTTCGTGGAATAATCATGAAAAATATTTGTGAAATATTGAAAGATGATTATTTACCTAATTGACTTGGCCTCAACCAATAAATTGATTGGATGTGATCCAAATCATAATTGGAAACACAATCTTCAAACTTGATGCTTGAATAGGATTCGGAATTTGTGTAGCAAATTTCCTTATAATCAAAAATGTTTTGATTATTAATATACAATTTCGGTTGAAAAACCGATAATCATCTCAAGTACAAATAGATATATCAGGCATTATGCTTTCCCGAGGTGGATATGGAGTCTAATCGGAGAGCATTGGGGTTGCGGGTTGCAACGCACGTGGTCCATCCCACTCTCGTCGGTACTGGCCATGAAAGCGGGTAGGGACTGTATAATGCCGGAGAAAATCAAGGTGTATTTTTCTAATTATTAAAATTCAAATTAACACGTATTTTGAGATATTACCATATATATATTCAAGTAAAAACGATCAAGTTTGTTGATTGAATTGGATTGATAATTAATTTAATATGATTAAATTGATTATGTCCAATTGAGATACTCTATTATGAATAGAGTTATTATTTCCCTTGGAAGAATTAATTATATGAAAGTGATTCATGATAATTAATTAAAATTTGAATGTGATATGGAGGATCACATAAGTGACATCCATGGTCTCTCGTCAAGGCGAAGGGTTCCGTTGCCAGATATTGTATTTAGGAGACGCCTGTTCGAAGTGACAGCTCCTGCATACGATCCATTTGGATCGGGCTCTTCGCTTCTCGAAAGAGTAAGGACGTATGCATAGTGACCCCAATATCGGGTCCTCATATTATTGGGGCGATATTGGATTGCGTATAGCGAGTTGTATTCCTGTTGACGGTTGGTTCAATTAATGACGGGTCAACATTGCCTTAGGGGTGGTGGGCCCGGGTGTTAAAGACCGAATTGGGAAATGCAAGTTGTACTTGCAAGGCGGAATGTGTTCCCGCTTCTTTTTATCCGAGTTGTAGGTTCTCATATTATTGGGATGCAACAAAGATAAGGAAGGAGATCCCAGATCTTGCTTGAGAGATAATGGTAAGTATATCTCTTACATTGAAAGTGATTAAGGAATGAACTTTCAGTGTTGACAAGGCAAGACAACTTTGATATAAAAATTCCTAAATCAAAGTAAAATATGTATATATATAAATATGTACACTTATGCAAATTTCTTATTTCAGATAATCCTTCATTAAACCCACTCAATGTTATACTCAATAATAACCAGTAAAAATATCATGGATTGGACTCATGATCCAGATATTGTACTTGCATTGGACACACAATGTATGTGGTTGCAATGTGCAAGTTTCCTCATAATATTGAGGAATGACAATTAAATAGATAATAGGACTACAACCCTAGAGTTTGTATGTCACTAAAGTCTTGATCTCATCGGATGTACTTTAGAAGTGACATGTCGATGATGATCACAATTGTCAATTAATCCTTATAAAATCTAAGAAGATGTTCTGGCATACATATGTGCTCTTGACATTTAATCATGAGTGACATGGTTCTCTACATCATGTAGAATGGTAGCTCTATAAGAGATGATGTATTCAAATTGTTTGAGTACCTACCTGAACCCATGTTTTAAAAGTTTAGATGGATGTAGATGACGAGTGTCATCATTCTACTATCTTTACTCTAGTTATTCATGAAGCTTCATAATATTCATATTGTATGAATTTAATGAAGCATGTATAAGTGTTTAAATACACTTATTTTGAATTCTTTTGAATTTAACATACGAGATCCTTTAGTCTTGAGCAATGGTTGCTTATAGATAAAGGGAGCGCAGTGGAAGCATGGGCTGGACCCGAGTAAGAAGTATGGTCAAAGAGTTGACTGTACATCTATGACTTCCATATGTCATTCGAAGAGTTGGATGAATGCCAATACTGCAGTAAGTTGATGTGTTGATAGTATGACTATCAAGTCTGTCTATAATCCTTAGAGAATGACTTGGATAAAGCATCAGAATAATCTACATATAAATCATTGAAATTGACTTGCTTAAAGTCTTGTAATTGTATCCAATCTTCTACAACACTTGCAATGGGTTGCATATGTTTTAGAAGACTGGAAAATTTGATCTTAAGGTTTATAGTTATCCACATGGACATTGATGCAATTGATGTTACAATCTCTGTTGGATTGATAGACTTGTTAATTTCAGTGGCAGAGCCCATAGTCCTAGAGATTGTCTCTCTGACCTAGATATAAGAATACACTCATTGTTTGTTTCTAAATGTTGGAAATAAACATGAATTCTGTAATAAATCTATCATAAAAGGTTATGATGGAGATATTTTAGATAGTAATCTAAAATCTAGTGGACTCTACTAAATTAGAAAATTAATGAATGGTTCATTAAGATTTCTAATATTGAAATTAAACCTTTACAAGATCAATTGGAGGATGAAGATCATCTGACAATGATCTAGCATCAAACCTTAGACATTTGTCTATTGATTTGATCAATAGACTAGTAAGAGACGAAACTTTAAAATGTCTAAAATTTCAAAACTTACATACTTATGAATATTGTATTCAAAGTAAAATGTCCAATACACCCTTATTTGGAAATGGTGTAAAGATGTCAAGGTATTCGGGATCTCATACATATTAATGTATACGGATCATCTATATCATAGTAAATATTATGGATATGTGATATCTATTGATGATTATGTATGATATGAGATTTCTTCTCTTCACTTAGAAACCTTTGAAATGTTCAAAGATTTCACATAATTTTGGTCCATAACCAAAGTTTGAAGGAAGATAAAATGAATTTGATCTAATCCAGGTAGCTTGTACCTGTTAGATGAATTCAAAGAATGCCTTATGGATATATGAATATCATTTCTATCTCAATCATCCTAAGACACCTTAACTCAATAGAGTTATAGGGAGATACAACTGGATCATGTGTGACATGATCTTATCAATGATGAATTTTAGCATAATTGTCTCTTAGTTTCTAAGTATATATGTGTAGTATAGACTACAATGTATATGCTTAATAAGATTCCATGCATGTAAGCTGGAATCTAGCACTTGGGAGTGCTGCTTCATTAGGAAAATAAAGGATGATATTGGATACCAACTTTATGACCTTGAGACTCTTAAAATATCTCATCTCTGAGAATGTAATTCTTAGAGGTAGAGACTCTTAAGAATCAAGATGAAAATGAAGTATAGGAACTCATTTATCTTGAAAAGATAATGAGGCTCCTCAAATTGGAAATTAAAAGGATAATTAAAGATGAAACACTAATACCTCTTCAAATGAGTTTGAGGATGGATTCCATGTGTCAGAGAAATTTGACAATTATCGAACTTCATGTGATGATGGTCTGAAGATCATAGCATGGATAGATGGATGTTAGCAAGTCTAATGTAGACTTCATATACAAGTGTTGTATATGGACCCTCGAGGATCCACCTATATGGGTAAGACCTGTAAAGGTGTAAATGGATCTTCATGAGAAAGGGAACCTGATGAGAAGGTAGAGACCTTCAAAGCACGGTTCATAGCCATGAGCTATACACCGGAAGAGAAGACATTGCTTGCGATGAGACTTGCTCTTCAGTAACCATGCTTAAAACTGTCAGAATATTGCTAACCTTGGCTACACAACTTGACTATTGCATCTTCAAGATGTAAGTCATTATTGCATTCCTCTACAAATAACTCTCTGAAAATATTCAAATGAAGTAGCCCCAGGGCTTCATGGTTGAGGAAAGCAGGGTGTGCAAGCTAGAGAGCTCCATCTATGGACTCAAATAAGCTTCTTGAAGTTGGACCATAAGATTTAATGAAATTATAAATGTTATGATTTCAGATGGAATCTTGATGAGCCATGTGAAGCTTAGTGGGAGTGTCTTTGTGTTCATCATGCTAAATGTAGATGATATCCTAATCATTTAAAATGATATAAGTATATAATGAGTGTTTTCTTATCTGGTTGTTCCATAACTTGAGATATGATCTCAAGGATACCTCTTGGATCTTAGTTCTGAAGGTGTTCAGTAGCAAAGTGAAGAGGGTATTATGACTATCACATTAGTAGTACACCTTGGACATATTCCATTTTAGGAAAATTCCAAGAAAAGCTTCCATCCCTTAAGATATGGTACTGACCTGTCTAAAGGGATAGCACCTCAAAGAGTTGAGGAAGTGAATGCTAGAACTACTTGTACTTGTGCATTAGTTACGAGAAGCTGAGTATATGCTAAATGTGTACAGAAGCCAGATATCTGTCGTGCAGTGGGAGTAGTAAACTGCTACTAATCCTACTGTAGATATAAAACACTTGATTACAATAATAACAAAATCTTCATAGATGACAAGATTTTTGAGATAGTGATCTCAAAGTCTTATCTTCAATAAATTAAGACTATATAGATAGTGATCTAAAATGTCTTAACTTTGGATGCCTTTGGAGACAGAGATCTCCAGGAATAAGGGTATTCTGATAAGGATTATGAAAATACTGGTTATAACAATTATTAAGCTATAGCGTCAAGGACACTATAATAGCTTTAACAAGATTGAGTATGGTTGCATGAGATGCAACATTCGCATTAGATGCGAGCACTGTTACTGGGGATATGCAAGTGCCGTAAAAGGACTTGGCATAGTCTTGCGGAAACGGAGTGACTGATCAGCTTACCTAGTTATTTCCTAAATAGCCTATGATTGTCACATGAGTGTGGGTTTAAATGATTAGCCCATCAATGGCTCTTTGGGCAAGTGGGAGATTGTTGGAAATGCGAGCCCACGACGAGCCATTAAGCAATAAATGTTATTGCAAATGTCATTCCCTGATCTGATATGAAGATTAAATAATTTGCATGATAGGACCCTTAGTACAATTAGAGTTATGTACCATGGCCATCTTGATAATCATACAGCTGTTGATTCAACTGTTGAATCATAGAGGCTGGTGCTTGGATGAATATCTAAGGAGTTAGATTGAGGACTCATCAAGCACCGTCAAATGATTGTTAAGAGATGATCTCCAGCCTGAGTAGGAGATGGCAATCCTTATCTCTAAAGGCTAATATCTGACCGACCTCTTGATGCAGGTCCTCTGTATAGGAATAGAGAATCAGAGGTGTCAGATTAGTTAGGTCAAAGAGTTGACTTAACGAGATCGAGATAACCAAAGTCCTATATCATATGCTGTCATGATCTAGGCACACATCCTCTGACCGGAGACAGATGTGTTGCTATATGTCTGAGTATGTACATTTGGCAGATCAATAGGTTGATGACCTAACCAAGGTCTATACACCGGCGCGCTGGTGTGCATATAAGGGCATATGAGTAATACGATCTCTCAAAGGGATCATACAGGTTCATTTATTGAACCGGAAGACATGAGCTCACTCATGAGATATTGGGAAGAATCAAATTCTGTGCACGGTCGTCTCGCTTTGGAAGCTTGACTGAATTTGTAGGTTTGATATATACTTTTGGAAAGTATATGATCAAGACCTAGGTATGATATACGCTTTTGAAAAGTGTATGATCGATACCAACTCCCAATGATGGAATGAGAAACTTACTGATAAAACCCTGAAGTAGACAATGTTAAGTTGATCTAATACTTCGGGTTTATTCTGAGTCTTCTAGTATGCAGGATGTACAGGTATTGGAAATACCTGAGGGTGATGTGATCATAAATGATTGTATAACCATGACGCTTCCATTCCTAGGGAGTGATGAAACGGGTCTGAATTTTAGTGACTCCTCTCAGTAGAGAAGTAATCTGATCTTAGTCCAAATGTTGGACATTTATCTGAATGTGATTCAGATACAATAAGAAGATTAGATTTGCGGTCTTGACTTAATCAAGCATCTATGGGAGGCCCGCGATCTGGAATTGAGAAATGATCTCAATATCCAAGTCACTATACATGGAACAATACAATCGCCCTGTCCTTATCTCCAAGTATCTACGGAGAAAGCGCATTATCCTTGAAAGGGTTCAAGATAATTTCATTGTTGATAATATATATCCAAGCATTGAGAAAATGGATAATTAAATGTGATTTAATTATCATGATTAATATGAATTTGATTCATATTATAAAGAGAGTTATCTTAGATAATTAAATGTGATTTAATTATCAAAGATGTAAATAATGTGAATGTGATTCATATTATTTCGACACAAGAGAATAGAGATCCAAGGTGATTAAATGTGTTTTATTTATCATGGATATGAATAATGTGGACAGCAATATCCATATTAGT
This sequence comes from Ottelia alismoides, assembly GCA_037367405.1. Taxonomy (NCBI): domain Eukaryota; kingdom Viridiplantae; phylum Streptophyta; class Magnoliopsida; order Alismatales; family Hydrocharitaceae; genus Ottelia; species Ottelia alismoides. The sequence continues at coordinate 11,857 of JAZKJV010006856.1, read as the reverse complement.
CATGTATATTATAAATGTGATTTATAATATATAAGAGAGAGCTATTTGTAATTTACAATTGTTAATTAAATGTTAATGTGAATTGGATTCACATTGGACATTAAATTGAAAATGTGATTTACATTTTATTTTGGGTTGTGAATATGATTCACAAATTTTCAATGGCATGATTGTAATGTTCGCAAAATAAATTGGATTTATTTTTGTGGAATAATTTGCAACAAAAGTTGTTGCAAATATTGGAGAGAATCATGAGATAATGCAATCTCATGTAAAATAGAAAGGAGGCTCCCTTCCATAATAAGAAGAGGGGATGGCCACTAAGTCCTTATAGGACTCATGGCCGTCCACCTCCATTTATGGAAGGAGGCTTGCCTCCTTCCTATTTGTCCTATGGAAATTGATTTGATATAAATCAAATTATATTTATTATATATTTGATTTTTTATTAAATTAATTGTTATTTTGTTTTTAGCAACAAATCATGACCATTGAAAGAAACACAAATCAATGTGAACCATTGGATTTGTGTTGTCACATGGATTGAGATCCATGGATCCCAAAATATTGTAAAAGGAGAGGCACCCCTTTTCTCTTCTTTACACAATAGTTGAGACAACAAATCTCTCTCTCTTTTTCTCTCTCTCCCTCTCATGGCCGTCCACCATGGATGCCCTAGAGAGGTTCTCCATAGCCGCAACATCGTCGTTATGCTGCCTGACTCTTTGTTCGTGGATCTCCGTCTCCTTCGGTGCGCCTCGCTCGTGAAGAAGACGTTGGATCTCGTGTGTCAATATCAGAAGATCCTATCGCTTAGATCATGAATATGGATTGCGAGAAGCACGCGGTTCATCCCCGCGCTCGCAAGCGTCTCCTCTGTCGAATCGGACTTGAGACAGGAGGTCTCTTTGTCAAGATGTAAGTCATTATTGCATTCCTCTACAAATAACTCTCTGGAAATATTCAAATGAAGTAGCCCCAGGGCTTCATGGTTGAGGAAAGCAGGGTGTGCAAGCTAGAGAGCTCCATCTATGGACTCAAATAATCTTCTTGAAGTTGGACCATAAGATTTGATGAAATTATAAATGTTATGATTTCAGATGGAATCTTGATGAGCCATGTGAAGCTTAGTGGGAGTGTCTTTGTGTTCATCGTGCTAAATGTAGATGATATCCTAATCATTTAAAATGATATAAGTATATAATGAGTGTTTTCTTATCTGGTTGTTCCATAACTTGAGATATGATCTCAAGGATACCTCTTGGATCTTAGTTCTGAAGGTGTTCAGTAGCAAAGTGAAGAGGGTATTATGACTGTCACATTAGTAGTACACCTTGGACATATTCCATTTTAGGAAAATTCCAAGAAAAGCTTCCATCCCTTAAGATATGGTACTGACCTGTCTAAAGGGATAGCACCTCAAAGAGTTGAGGAAGTGAATGCTAGAACTACTTGTACTTGTGCATTAGTTACGAGAAGCTGAGTATATGCTAAATGTGTACAGAAGCCAGATATCTGTCGTGCAGTGGGAGTAGTAAACTACTACTAATCCTACTGTAGAGATAAAACACTTGATTGCAGTAATAACAAAATCTTCATAGATGACAAGATTTTTGAGATAGTGATCTCAAAGTCTTATCTTCAATAAATTAAGACTATATAGATAGTGATCTAAAATGTCTTAACTTTGGATGCCTTTGGAGACAGAGATCTCCAGGAATAAGGGTATTCTGATAAGGATTATGAAAATACTGGTTATAACAATTATTAAGCTATAGCGTCAAGGACACTATAATATCTTTAACGAGATTGAGTATTGGTTGCATGAGATGCAACATTCGCATTAGATGCGAGCACTGTTACTGGGGATATGCAAGTGCCGTAAAAGGACTTGGCGTAGTCTTGCGTGAACGGAGTGACTGATCAGCTTACCTAGCTATTTTCTAAATAGCCTATGATTGTCACATGAGTGTGGGTTTAAATGATTAGCCCATCAATGGCTCTTTGGGCTAGTGGGAGATTGTTGGAAATGCGAGCCCACGACGAGCCATTAAGCAATAAATGTTATTGCAAATGTCATTCCCTGATCTGATATGAAGATTAAATAATTTACATGATAGGTCCCTTAGTACAATTAGAGTTATGTACCATGGCCATCTTGATACTCATACAGCTGTTGATTCAACTGTTGAATCATAGAGGCTGGTGCTTGGATGAATATCTAAGGAGTTAGATTGAGGACTCATCAAGCACCGTCAAATGATTGTTAAGAGATGATCTCCAGCCTGAGTAGGAGATGGCAATCCTTATCTCTAAAGGCTGATATCTGACCGACCTCTTGATGCAGGTCCTCTGTATAGGAATAGAGAATCAGAGATGTCAGATTAGTTAGGTCAAAGAGTTGACTTAACGAGATCGAGATAACCTAAGTCCTATATCATATGCTGTCATGATCTAGGCACACATCCTCTGACCGGAGACAGATGTATTGCTATATGTCTGAGTATGTACATTTGGCAGATCAATAGGTTGATGACCTAACCAAGGTCTATACACCGGCGCGCTGGTGTGCATATAAGGGCATATGAGTAATACGATCTCTCAAAGGGATCATACAGGTTCATTTACTGAACCGGAAGACATGAGCTCACTCATGAGATATTGGGAAGAATCAAATTCTGTGCACGGTCGTCTCGCTTTGGAAGCTTGACTGAATTTGTAGGTTTGATATATACTTTTGGAAAGTATATGATCAAGACCTAGGTATGATATACGCTTTTGAAAAGTGTATGATTGATACCAACTCCCAATGATGGAATGAGAAACTTACTGATAAAACCCTGAAGTAGACAGTGTTAAGTTGATCTAATACTTCGGGTTTATTCTGAGTCTTCTAGTATGCAGGATGTACAGGTGTTGGGAATACATGAGGGTGATGTGATCATAAATGATTGTATAACCATGACGCTTCCATTCCTAGGGAGTGATGAAACGGGTCTGAATTTTAGTGACTACTCTCATTAGAGAAGTAATCTGATCTTAGTCCAAATGTTGGACATTTATCTGAATGTGATTCAGATACAATAAGAAGATTAGATTTGCGGTCTTGACTTAATCTAGCATCTATGGGAGGCCCGCGATCTGGAATTGAGAAATGATCTCAATATCCAAGTCACTATACGTGGAACAATACAATCGCCCTGTCCTTATCTCCAAGTATCTACGGAGAAAGCGCATTATCCTTGAAAGGGTTCAAGATAATTTCATTGTTGATAATATATATCCAAGCATTGAGAAAATGGATAATTAAATGTGATTTAATTATCATGATTAATATGAATTTGATTCATATTATAAAGAGAGTTATCTTAGATAATTAAATGTGATTTAATTATCAAAGATGTAAATAATGTGAATGTGATTCATATTATTTCGACACAAGAGAATAGAGATCCAAGGTGATTAAATGTGATTTATTTATCATGGATATGAATAATGTGGACAACAATATCCATATTAGTCATGTATATTATAAATGTGATTTATAATATATAAGAGAGAGCTATTTGTAATTTACAATTGTTAATTAAATGTTAATGTGAATTGGATTCACATTGGACATTAAATTGAAAATGTGATTTACATTTTATTTTGGGTTGTGAATATGATTCACAAATTTCCAATGGCATGATTGTAATGTTCACAAAATAAATTGGATTTATTTTTGTGGAATAATTTGCAACAAAAGTTGTTGCAAATATTGGAGAGAATCATGAGATAATGCAATCTCATGTAAAATAGAAAGGAGGCTCCCTTCCATAATAAGAAGAGGGGATGGCCACTAAGTCCTTATAGGACTCATGGCCGTCCACCTCCATTTATGGAAGGAGGCTTGCCTCCTTCCTATTTGTCCTATGGAAATTGATTTGATATAAATCAAATTATATTTATTATATATTTGATTTTTTATTAAATTAATTGTTATTTTGTTTTTAGCAACAAATCATGACCATTGAAAGAAACACAAATCAATGTGAACCATTGGATTTGTGTTGTCACATGGATTGAGATCCATGGATCCCAAAATATTGTAAAAGGAGAGGCACCCCTTTGCTCTTCTTTACACAATAGTTGAGACAACAAATCTCTATCTCTTTTTCTCTCTCTCCCTCTCATGGCCGTCCACCATGGATGCCCTAGAGAGGTTCTCCATAGCCGCAACATCGTCGTTATGCTGCCTGACTCTTTGTTCGTGGATCTCCATCTCCTTCGGTGCGCCTCGCTCGAGAAGAAGACGTTGGATCTCGTGTGTCGATATCAGAAGATCCTACCGCTTAGATCATGAATATGGATTGCGAGAAGCACGCGGTTCATCCCCGCGCTCCCAAGCGTCTCCTCTGTCGAATCAGACTTGAGACAGGAGGTCTCTTTGTTTAGAGACTCGATCACAACCACGCTTCAGGAGGTAACCCTAATACTTGTTTGTGGTTTAGTCGAAATGATCCGAGAGATGTTCTTGGATCATGTGGTTTCGTCGCATAAAAATTTTAATTTCCGCCGCACATAACAACTAGTACGACTAGTCGTTCTTCGTCGTATCCGATACGACGATCACGCTTCCGTGATGCGCTTGAGGATCTAACCATATCCTTCAGAGAAGGTGAAGAACATGAAGATGGGTGATGAATGAGGAATCCCTGATTTATCATCTCATGCTCCCTTATTAACCTCAAAGCAGAAGAACTTCATTGCAAATCTTCATTAATTATGCATATTTAACACTAATTCTTCTCCCAGTATTTAAGTTAACCCTTTTATTTCTTTATTTTATTCCCAATTAGAACACCTAAAAGATAGAGTAATTATCGTATATTTTTATTTTGAGCTTTAAAAGAAATTAAAAATATAAAAATAACAAACCCATTAAAAAATAGTATTTTTATCTATTAAAAATGCTCCCAAAAATATTTCTCTGTATATTTGACCTCTTTTGCTTTTTGTTCAACATGGAACTTGTAGATCTCATCTAGATCTACAACTTTAATATTTTACTTTTTTTCTTCTAATTTTCTAGTTTCCTTTATTTTCTTATTTTTGAGTATTCTGATTGGGTCACATAGCATTTTATAGGTCGCCCATGTAGCCCCTTCTCCCAGTGTCATCTGGACTGCTCCTTGGCCCTTAGATTAGCTTCACCTGCCTTCATCTAGGCTGCTCCTCCCTTACTCTCTCTCAACCGTTCGATCTAGCGATCTTGCCCCTGATCAAATCTCCTCCTCCTATTCTCGCCACCACCACCAGCATTGGATGGAAGCTCCCATCCAATGATTGGTAACTTGCCATGCCACCTCTAATACCCCATCTATTGGTTAAGGATCACTGCTTCATCTCGATTGCATGCCCATGTTCATCTGATGACCCTTAGATTGGATCTCCTGATCTGATCTGGGAAGTCCACTCTCGCTCACATCTGGACCGTTGGATCCTATGATCCATTAACCAAGAACCTGTCTCCTACCTCCAACACCCTTCATTCGCTCGCTGTTACACTTTGCTCCGTCCTTGCCCCCTTCCTTTTCTAGCATCCACCTCATCCACCCTCTCCACTCTCTAAATCATACTCCATGAATCCCTAACCCTCGTATACCTCACACAACCTTTAATGCCATCAACTCATGACCTTCTATGCTCCGTAAAACCATCATAAACGTCTCCACCACCACATATAACTGACGATCCCTCCCCTTCAAATACCTCACCTCCGTCTCCTCTCCACCTCGTCCACCATCCTACACCTACAACCTAGCCATCCTCGACCTTCATGTGATAGAGGAAGGCTGAGTCGATGCATGAAAATGGGCATCGGATCGGTGTCGACCCATGGCATTGACAACCGTGTCACGACCCTGGGTGACCATTGAGCTCATGCTTCGAGTGGGCACGACGAGCAATAACCAAAGCGCCTCCTAGCATTCAACCCAAGCCTCCTACTCCGTCAATCTCCTACTCCGATCAAGCACCTTTCTTCTTCCTCATTTTTATTTTATCTTCTTTTTATTTCGATGCACACACTTTTGCATTCAATTCACTACATCCCTACTTTCACGATACATCACTTACCCATGTTGACCCCTCTGCTCGCCATATTCCTCCTCCAAACCCCCATCCATCTCAGGAAATCCAACAGAGGAGATTCCACTCCAAGCTTCGCCTTCTCCACCTGAGAGCCTGCCATTCCATCCCCTACCGCTTCGACTACATTTCGTAATTAACCCCCTGCATGTATTCCTTCAATGGCCAGAGTTTTAATAATGGCTCTATTTTAGAGCCTACTACTGACGATCCCACATCAACTCCATGGCCTACACTTCCTCCTTGCTTTTCAAGGCTTCCACAATCTTTACCAAGGAACTAGAAAGCTCTCAAGCAATTCAAACAATGAATAGGAGCACGAAGGAGGTCTGGTGGGCTCATCGGAGCCCTACCATCACCGTCGTGCAAGTAAGATGAAGGAAGATGATGGTCGTGCTCTAGCTGTTGTTCGATCTATATGATCGGATTACCAAGATCATCCCACAACTTCTACCCCTACCATCACTACCTACTGGCTCGATGGATTCGAGCAGCTGTATAAAGCATCAGAACGTACCACATGTGATTGAACTTGCCTCGGTCCTCTTCCTCGATCCAGGCTCGGCCCACTCGCATGCAACTTGCATGCGGGCTGAGAAAATGGCAATATGCCTTCGACAGTTTTCACAAATTGCAACTAAGTCCAGCCCATGCATGCGTGCCTTATGTGCCATACCTGGGAAAATTGCAGTGGTCCCTTGCCGACATCCCTTTATTGCATAAATGTCCCTCCCAAGGACTATTATGCATATTTATGTTTTTATTTCTATTGCTTTTATAACATTTATGCCCTTGTAGTTATTATTAAATATCTTAAGCATATGAGTTCCGTTTTGGTTGATTTCAGTTTAATTTTGCTGCATATTTTATTATTTATTTAATGCGTCACTTATTCACTTTTGGCACTTTATTAGACACGTTAAATTTTGAGATAGATTATGTTAATTACCCTTTATTCTTTAACGCCATTAATTCAGTTAATCTGCCTTTGAAATTAACCTATCTTTTGTTATTCATTTATTTGATAATTTTTAGGTATACTTGCACCTTTATCTTCATATCATGTTTTCATCATTTTATTTTTCTAAAAACAAACGAAAATATATCGCATGTTTGTCTTTGCATGAGTCTCATGTGCATTTTCTCTACATTATTTTGCGAAGCATTTTGTATTCGCATCTGAAAACATAGATTCGAGAATTTAGTCACTCAACTTTACTCAATAATTTTTGATAAATAAATGAGGAGGCTCGTGTCCCTATATTCAACCTTGGAAGGCTTACCAAAATTCTCCACATATTCAAAAGTGTGGTTTTTGCTGGATCGACATCTGTGTCTTGTACTACAACCATCAAAAATTAAAGAGACAGATTTCGTGTTCATCAATGAACACTAAAATAAAGGAGGGATCCTATCATCTGGTCTTGGAGGGTCTGTGGTATCCAACAAGCGAGATCTAGCAATCGTTGTGTTGATTGCTCTCTCGTCTCTCAAATATCCTCAGTTTAACACATCAATAATTAACCTACAACGATGCTCAAACGATGCAGAACATTGAGCAAAAATTTGTTATACCCTAAAGAATGATATGTACAATATGCAAGTGCAGGGCTTGAACCACAAAGGAGCAATGGGAATAGACCATAAAAAATTTATAAAAAGGCAATCAATGTTTTTATATTTTATATGAATTTTTCAATTATTCTTGTTTATATGTTTATTTTTTAAATTTTGAATTGTTTGTTTTGTTTTCAATTTTTTAAATTTTTTCTTTTTATATTTTTACATTTTAAATTTTATTTTTTGAAATAAGTAATAAATATATATTTTAAGGCCATTTAACATATATAGGCTATTTTTAACAATATTAATAATAATATAAGTAAAAAAGCTATATATATAGAATATAGTCTAGTATATATATATATATTTCTATAACTACTCAAAATAGGTCAAATAAATTATTTTTTCCTTATTTATATTTTTCAATTTTGGGATTTTTCATTTAATTTTTGCTATTTTTTGTATTTTGTATATAATAAAAACTACAAAACCATGAGTAATAATAATATGATAGATTATTCTGAAATTTAAAAATAGGTAAATACCTCAAAATTTTCCAAAAGTATTTTTAATGTATAATTGAAAATAAATATTATAAATAATACATTGAGCAAAAAAATGATATTTTTGGATTTTTTCAATAAATTTGTATATTTTTTGGGTTTTGTCAATTTAATGTTTTTCTTTTAAAACTTTTAATTATTTTGGTCCGGAGTTCAAAAATGGAATAATAAACATAATGTTTTTTTAGATTTTTCAATACATTTTTAAAGTTTTTACTTAATTTTCAATGAAAATAGGGAATAAAAGTTGTATTGTTGAATTTTAAATATATAAAAATATTTTCAATTTCCTTGTAAAAAATATATATGATTTAATAAGAGTCGAGACACTTAAAATAGTTTTCCTACCAATTTTTGATGTAAAATAATGTTCTAATAAGCAAAATACAAGAAACAAAAATATTTGTTTTGGTAAGGACCTAAATACAATTAAAATTAAATAAACATGCTTTCCAGAACACTAAATGAAAGTATAAGGGCCTCTACATAAAAATCCCATAGATATTTAATTTATACACCAGACAGGGGTATGAAAGTAATATCCAAGAATATAGAGGGGCTACTTGCAATTTATTTAAAAAGCTTAAACTAGAATAAAATATTATTGGGCTAAATAATAACAAAAACCTATTAGGGGTCTTGTGCAAAATGTTCAAGTACCTCAAGTGTATGGACACCTGAGTTGATGTGCACACGACCTCTTAGCAAATAAAATAAGATGGGGTTATTGTGCAAATATTACAAAAGGTTTTGAACTAGATACAAAATTTTATGTACTAAAATAAAAACATAAAAATGGAAGGGGGTCTGTGCAAAATACCCCTTAGCACACGATCAGACGGTGAAGGCTTCCCACTTAACCCCGTGTCGACAACAAGACATCCAATGGCAATTCAATGACGGGTGGTTGCGATTAGATCTCTAGGATTGATCAAACTATGGAAGCACGAAATGATCTGAAGGTTGGCGTTAATCTGGAGCGAAGAAAGGATCGGACGACTATTTTTCTTCATGAAGAATGGGGAAGAACAACTCCAAGGATGAACCTCAATTTGCTATTTCTTCCTCCTCCAGGCTTCTCCAGCTCTTCTCTAAGGCTGTAAAGGTCCCTCTCAGTTGCTTGCAATAGCTGAAGGCGTGAAAAGACTCCAAGAACCTCAAATGAGATCCCAGGAGGTTGAAGAAGTTACAAGCCAGCTGGACCCTTCCTTGGAGACAAAATTTCCTCTTTTGAGGATTTTGACCTCCTGAACCGGCATGTTTAGATCATACACACAAAACAAAAGGTACATGGGATCAATTTGGGTGGAAATGAGGTGATGTGGAGTCAGGGTGGAGCTCTCCGATGAACAATGGAGGTGGAGAATCGATTCTTCGATCAGGAGAGGATCGAGGGGTATGGAGGTGCCCATGGCATAACAACATGATAGATTGGTTGGAGAATAGTTGATGAACGATCGAACGACGATCGGAGTTGGAGCTCCGGCAAACTGCGATCGAGTAATTTCAAGAAAAAAGGCTAAAGTAATAGAAATAAAATTCTAATCTATGTCACTACTATAGCTATGAAATAAAAGAAGCAATAAGCTAGTGCTCTATCTCAGAGAAGAGGGAGCCAAGGAGGAACTCCGACGAGAAGCACAATGAGCCCAAATCACCTAAGTCAACACCTCTTCCTCCGCACCAAAAGCTCGGTCACGATTTCTGTTGTCACCAGCAACCTTAGTGGCTAAGAAATTTGGGGATTTAGAGTGACAAATGTGATCAATTTCTAACGGAGATGGTTGGGGGTTATTTGTACACATTGACCTTTGATCGAGGCCATGCCTTGATGCTTCGATTCATCGATCAAGGAATCATGTCGGTGTGAAAGATTATAACCAAGGAACAAAAATGAAGAAGGAATCATGCCAAAAATATGAAAGATGTGATAGGTAAAAATCGAGGAACAAGAGAGGTCAACGGGTTCTGACAACCATAGAATCATAGGGAGCTAGTTGACCGATGGGTCAATCAAGGCCGACGCGCTACTCGGCCATGTCACCTGGTAAATACAAAATAGAAAATAAAGATTAAATAAATCAAAATAGAAAATAAATGATTTATTTTTTTGATTAAAACATAATTTTTTTCATCATTTTATGTCGTACTTTATGTAAATTTTATTTATTTTTTTGAGTTAACTTATTGTGTGCTATTACATATATTAATATATGTATTTTATTTATATAAAGTATATTTTATTTTTATTTTCTAGTTTAAATTTCATTATTTTGTGTACATAATTTATATATTTACAACTTAATTAAATATGGGGTTGATGCCCAATTTTTGGCATTTTTTTTATTTTTTTGAAAAATATCGATATGTATATTCATCCCTATATCCCTCCTATATGCCATTCGAATTTCGTCAGATACAGAGACTCCTACGACCTCCATACAAACAGGGTCGATTTAAAAAATCCCGTGACCATTAAAAAAATGACATATGGATGGATGTCGTAGGAGTCTCTATTTCTGACGAAATTTAAATGGCATATAGGAGGGGTATAGGGATGAATATACATGTGATATTTTTCCAAAAAAAGATAAAAAGAATTTTGCGAAAAATGGGGTGGGGGCAGCCATGTTGGCTACCCCTAGGGGACAACCCCATTTTCCCCTTTAAATATATACGAATATATTTTATTATATTTTTCTAAATTTATATGTACACTTAAATAAATATGGATATTTATTATACATGTGTATATATGTACAATTCATCTATGTTTGATAATATAATTATTTATTTTAATGTATTTTTAATTTAATTTAATTTCATTTATTTTAATTATGCACATATATTCTAAATAATATTTGCAAGATTATAAACATATAAAATATGAAAAATTTGAAGAATGAATGTAATGATTATTTTTTCAGGTATATTGCACAATGAGTAGCCCAAAACCTAACTTTTGCATCATAACTCAAATTTAAATGAAATTACCGTCATTAAATAAATAATTTAATTTTATGAATAATAGTAATTTTGGTGAATTTTGAGTTCATGTGCAGAAGATACATGTCTGGAAAGTTTTTTTGAGGACTTTTATTCTAAGTGTCTACGACATCCTATGCATTATTTTTAAGTGAAATAAGTTTTGTATTTTCTTTATATTTTTATCTGTAAGTTTCATGTTCAAAATTTTTTATTTGAGGAATAAATAATAAAGAATAAAAAGGGCCTCAAAATGTTTCTATTGGGGAATTAAAAATTAGGGTTTTAGTTTATTTTGGCGCTTACCCCCCTACTTTATTCCTTGTCGACCCATTCATCATGACGCCTTGCTCTCGGGGTTTATGGGCATCCAATGCCTTTGGTATTTCATTTCATTTATTTTTCTTTTTATTTTATTTTGATAATTAATAGAGTATTTTATAAAATATTTATATCATAAATAATGAATGTTATTTTATAAACATAAATGTTATTTCCATGCAGTTAGTTAGGGTTTAAGGATCAAAATCAAAGAATTGAAGGCATGAATTGGAGATTCATCTACATGCACCGTGGAGGGACCACATACGAGATAAGGGGAGCGAGGTCCATGA